>WBMV01000309.1:453545-1024097 GCA_013396655.1 Campylorhamphus procurvoides
TGCTGCGGCTCTCAGCGCCCAGCCCACCTACCAGGGGGTGGTCCGGGCGGTGTGCGGGGCAGCGCTGGGGAAGCTCTGTGAGCTGTGCTTCCTCCTCAACCTCTTCATGATCTCCGTGGCCCTCCTGAGGGTGGTGGGCGACCAGCTGGAGAAGCGTGAGTTGTTTTCCTCCACAGTGTTTGGGACTTGTTTGGGGCCGGCAGTTTTCGGGAGTGAGGGGAAAGTGGGCTAAGGTTGGTCCCAGGGTGGGCTATGCTCAGTCCTGGGTTTTCCTGGAAATCCTGAGGACGTGGGGCTCCCTGGTCCTGCCATGGTGTGATGCTCCCTATCCCCTTGGGCCATCTTTCAGGGTGCAGCTGATCCCTCATTGCCCCCCACAGTGTGCGACTCCCTGTACCCCAATGGGACACTGAGCGGGGCCCCCCAGCCGCCGCCCTGGTACGTTGACCAGCGCTTCACCCTCTCGGCTCTCTGTGTCCTCGTCATCTTCCCGCTCTCTGTCCCCAGGGAGATTGGCTTCCAGAAGTACTCCAGGTACCACCTGGGCTATCCCTGCTGTGGCTCACCCCTGGGTACCCTATACCCCCGGTCACCTCCTCCCAGGAACCTGCAGGGCGATGGGACCCCCCTCTCCCTTTCTCCCAGCTGTGTGTGACACTCTCCCATGCCTTGGCAGCATCCTGGGCACACTGGCCGCCTGCTACCTCACTGTGGTCGTCATCCTGAAATACTACCTGCAGACAGAGGGCCTGAGCTTGACCAAGCACCCCCAGCCCTCCAGGTAGGGGAGTCAGCCCTGTGTGCCTCCTGCCCTGACCTCCCTGACATCAGCAGTGGCACAGGGCAGGGGTGGAGGTAGGGCAGGGGTGGCCCTGGGCCCTGTGTGTGTGGGGTGAGGGTGAGTTGGGGGCAGCAAGCAGTAGTGGCAGGTGAATGGCAGCTCCCAGCCCCATCTTTCACCCCAGCAATCCCCCTTTCTCCCAGAATCATTGTGCAGGAGCTTCCCATGATGGCATCCAGGCTGCACAGTTTATGCCACCAAGGTTCCTTCTGCTTTTGTGAGCCTCACCTCCTTCGCTCTGTGCTTCCTCCCCACATGCCACAGGTCCTCTTCCTGGGCCTCAGTCTTCAGCGTCATTCCCACCATCTGCTTTGGCTTCCAGGTAGGTCACCCTGGCCCTGCTGCTCCCAGATGCCAGGGCAGTGCTGGCAGCCTCCCACAGCATCCCAGACCGTGGGGATGCCATCTCTTGAAGGGGAGGTTGCAGTGAAGGGGACCTGTGGCTGTCACCAGAGGTGGCTGCAGGGCAGGATGCAAGTCCCTGGGGATGGGACAGAGCAGGACAAGGCATCCATAGGTTGGAGGAAGGATATGGGGGGTGGAGGTTGTCCCTGCATGGGGCCCCAGTGCCATCCCCCCTTGCCTTGCAGTGCCACGAGGCATGTGTGGCCATCTACAGCAGCATGCGCAACCAGAGCTTTTCCCACTGGGTCACCGTCTCTGTGCTCTCCATGCTCATCTGCCTGCTCATCTACTCCCTCACTGGTAACCCCAGCACCAAACCCTTCATCCCCTCCTTGCCCCAGTGGTCCCCTTTCCCCATGGCTCACCCTCAGGGTTCCTCTGTCCTGCCCACCACATGCCCACCCACCCCTGCCCCCTTGTCAGCAGGGCTCTATGGCTACCTGACCTTTGGCGAGGCTGTGGCATCTGATGTCCTGATGTCCTACCCAGGGAATGACCTGGTTGTCATTGTTGCCCGTCTGCTCTTCGGTGTCTCCATTGTCACCATTTACCCCATTGTGGTGCTGCTGGGCAGGTGAGGGGGATGGTGACAAGCTGGGTATCCCCCCAGCTGGTCCAGCTCCTCTGGGTGCCACAAGCCCCCCAATCCCCTCTCGCAGGTCAGTGGTGAAGGACTTGTGGGCAACCCCCAAGCGTGGGGCCACGGTGGTCTCTGAGGCGCATGAGCAGTGGTGCCGCGTGGCACTGACAGTCACCTGGATGGCTGCCACCCTCGCCATCGCCCTGTTTGTCCCTGACATTGGAAAAGTCATCGAACTCATTGGGGGCATCAGCGCCTTCTTCATTTTCATCTTCCCAGGCAAGAATAGGCAGTGGGAGGGAGGGGAAGGCATTTGCTGCTGCCAAGAGCATCGCTGCCGTGGTAGGTGGCCCATCCTGGCTCCATTTTGGGGGTGCAGGGAATGCCACAGTGGGGCTGGGTGAGGGGTACTGTGGCGGAGGGGCTGAGCTTTGCACTGACAGCAGGACTGTGCCTGGTGTGTATGACTGGGACCCGCAGCCTTGGACCACGCAAAAAGTGAGTGTCTGTGTGTTTGGCTGCAGTGGGGGGCAAGGGGAGGGGCAGGGGAAGGCTATGGCATGGCATGCCATGAATCATGGCCCAGGCAGATCCCTGGCCAAGGTGGGAATCCTGCAAGAGGGGGATTTGGGTATGGAGGGGCGTACTCTACTGGGGTTGTGCCTGAGTATCAGGAATGTGCCCAGGCATTAGTGAGGTGTCTGACAGTGGAGGTGTGCCTGGAAACTAAGGGGTGTGCCCAGGTATCAGGGAAATGCCCAGGTACCAGTAGAGGCAAAGGGACTGTGGGGTTTGGTGGTACTGTGGCAACCAGTGGGGGGCTGGGGTGGAGGTCAGGTTGGGGGGCAGAGGGGCATGGTGCCCCACAGCAGGCAGCCATCAGGTGTTCAGTGTCTGTTGTGCCAGGGCAGTGTGTCCCCATCACCACTCCTGTCCAGAGAGGCTGGGGCACAGCAGGAGCCCATGTCAGGGGGACCTGACATGGTGCTGTCAAGTTTGGGGGTAAGTGTTTGCTTAAGTGTGCCTGCAATGCCCCTGAGGGAGTAGCAGAGTCTGAGAATGAAGATTATGTGTGTGAGGGGGTCCTGCCCCCCATGGTGAGTGGACACAGAGCACCCAAGGACCTTGGAGTCTTGGTCAGGGGGGTGTCGTGGGGGCCCGTGGCTGTCTGGGCAGGAGTGAGGGTGCCCCCAGGGGTGCCAAAGTGCTGGAGGAGCAGAGGCAGGAGGCGAGCAGAGGCACCCAGGTGGGTGACAAGGGCTTGGAGAGGTTCCTTGGGGACACCTGCCAGAGCACAAGCCCAACACAAGGAGAGGGGACAACACAAGCTGGGGCAATGAAGACTGCGAGGGGACAGTCCCAGCCTGCCTGGGGCAGTTCGGGAAGGAGCACCATGACGATGATCCCGCAATGGAGCAGCAGCAGGGCTGGGGGTGAGTGCTGCATCCCAGGGGCTTGTATCCAGTGGAGGTGGGGGGCTGTGTGTCTGGGAGAGGGAAACAGGGAGGTACAGACTGATGCGTTGCAGGACTGCGGATGGAGCCAGGGAAGGGGACGGGGTAGAAGCATGTGGCATTAGGATGGGGCTGGGGCTGTGTGGGATGGCTGTGCCTGAACACACGGTGGGTGGATGTAGGTCTGTGATCCCTCAGTGGGGACACTGGGCACAGAATTGGGAATGATCTTGTCATGGCATCTACAACACTTTTGATCAAGTTTTGTGTACTGTTGCAGGGCACTCTGGGGTTGAGGCAGGGCGGCTCTTCAGCCATCGGCTGGGAATGATGCAGAGGAGCATGCTGGAGGAGGCTGAGACCCTGCAGAGTGCCCCACACCCAGGGAGATTGGGGCACAGGGGATGGCCTATTACTGGGAGTCAGCTCTGTCCCACTGTCCCTGTGCTTGTGTCGCTGCAGGGCTGCTCTCATCGCCTGGGGTGTCCTCTGTGTTCTTGGCGGTGCCTTTGTCTGTGGGCAGAGCGCTGCCCTGGCCGTGCTGGGGCTGCTGCGCTGAGGGGTCACAGACCTCCCACCATCCCGCCCTGGACAGATGCCCCGAACAGAGCCACACCACTGGATCCCACCACGGTTTTATTTGGCATCACCGTCCCCGTTGTACAGTGACTAATAAAGACAGAACAGGGTATCAGCGAGGGTCCTGTGCCACACACCCTGAGGGACCCCCACGCACAGTGGGGTGGGTGCAGGATGGGCACAGACACACAGACAGACACACAGACAAAAGTACAGACCCCAGGAAGGGGATGGAGGAGGCAACCACCCTCACGCCTGCAAGGCACCAGATTCAACTGCACAAGGAAACCCCTTGGGACCCCCCACACCCAAAAAAGACTAAGGGGTGCCTTGGGAGCAGGGATACCCCCTCACCACCTCTGCCACCACCTTTATTCCCCCCAGGCATATGTGTTCCCATCCCTGCAGGCACACACACACTGTGTCAGGCACAGCCTCAACTCCCTCAGCCCCCTCCCTGCATGGCCCTGGGGACTAGCATGGACCCCCAGTCTACCCCCTGCCTTCATGAGGGCTCCAGCCTCCCACTCCCACCCCTGCCTGACTGCCTGCACCCTGTTGCCCCCACTCCCTGCCTGCCTATGTCGAGGGGATACCCCCCTCCCCAAACCCTGCCAGCCCCTGCCTGGCAGACCTTCCCTTCCCAGGAACCACCTCATGCCAGGAAGAGATGACTTCGGTGATGGGGTAGTTGGGGGAGGACTCTATGGGGTGGTGAGGACACACATGGGGGTTTCCTTCACTGCAGTCAGGTCGCGCCGACACCTCCCACTCCCCAGCCATGCAGGGGGGTCACAGCCACCCTGCAGAGGGGACAGGTGCTGGTGGGCCCCCCAGCACCGATGGTCAGTCTCGGCTCAGGGTGCACCAGGCAGCTGCAGGGGAATGGCACCAGAGGGTCACCCCTGCCGAGCCCACCCCAACCCCATCCCACCCAATCCCCCACCCCATCCCAGCCAGCCCAGCCCATACTGTCCTCCCCACCATGTGCCCTGCACACCCCTGATACCCAACAACTGGATAGGTCCTGGCTGCTCAGGGGTCCCTGTCGCCCACCCTGCCAGGCAGCCACCCTCCTACCTGGAACGGCCACACTGGAGATGGCCTCAGGCTGGCTCAGCGTGTCCACCTTGACGTGCTGGAACCCCTTGCAGGTGGCACTCTGCAGGTGCCTGTGCCCGGGTGGGAGAGAATGGGTGACACCCCACCTGCCCCCCAGAAACACCATCCCAGTCCCCCAAAACCCTGTGGGCTCTGGCAGGGGCTGGGTGCCAGCAATCCTGCTCACTTCCCCTTGGGCAGAGCACCCTGCCTTGGTTCAGGATGGTGATATATATCTCCCATCCCCACATGCAAAGGCATCCCCATGTGGGAGGTGCAGAGAGACCCACCCCAAACCCCCTGTCCCATTTACAGGGACAGCCCCAGGTTGGACAGACAAGTCCTTGGCCCTGCCATCAGACAGGGGACAGAGTGAGGGGCTCAGCAGCTCTAAAAACCCTCCGCATCCCACCAAAAAAAAAAAAAGGGCTTTTTGCTCCCCCTCTCCTACCTCTTCCAGTCCTCCTCGGTCTCCCAGAACTCGTAGACAATGAAGGTGACCCCATCGGGCAGCTTCACCGTGGTGACACTGGCAGAAGCAGGGAGAGGGGGTGAGCCCCAACATGGGGCACCCCTCCCCCTTTGGTCTATGCAGGTGTGCTTGTAGGGTGGGCTACTCAGGGGTGACCCAGACTCAACAGCCCAGGGAGGGGCAGCCCCCCACCCAGCACTCCCCAGGGTGTTGCTGGGTGAGCATGACTGCATCTCAAATCTGGTCTGCTTTGCTCCAGTCCTTCACTTGATGGGGTTCCCCTTCCCACAAGGGCAGCTGGACACCCTCTACCCCTCCGTGAGCCCTCCCAGCTCCCCAGGCCCCTGTTGTGCAGCTGCTGATGGTACCCACTGGAAGCAGTCCCGCTCCCCGGCCACGCTCTTCAGGTACTGCTTCAGGGAGCCGCAAAACTCGCTCAGGTGCTTGTGTGCCACCGTCATCTCATTCCGAACCAGGAGGAGGTACTGCCGGGCCCCCAAAACACAGCGACATGTGAGACCCAGAAAACACAGTGCCCCCCCGAGCCTGATGCTGTGCTGCAGGGCACCCCAGCACCACAGGTGGTGGCTGGGCACACTCACCGTGCAAGCTGTGCTCTCGCTGTCCGACAGCCGCTGGTGCAGGTCAAACCAGAGAGTCTGGCAAAACGGGAATAAGCAGCAGCAGGGGTGGTAGATCAGCTGAGGCTACGTGTCCCTTCCCGCCTACTGGGTTTCTGTCCCCAGCAATTGGCATGACTGGCTGTGCCCCCTTCTCTTCAAGGGACAGCTCCAAGAGCTGTTTGCACCTTCGTGCTCTCCAGTCAGGATCCTCTGCAAAAGCTCCCTGTGCTCCCAGCACAGCTGGCATCCCTGACACCATGTCCTCACCCCTACCCCAAAACAGCCATGCCTTCTTCACAGCTCCTGAATTGCCCCTAGCATGGCAGGACCAGGGGTACCCACTCCTCCTCACTGCCCACTCACCCCTTCCTAACCCTGGCACAGTCTTAGCTCGTCTGACAACCATGATCAGTCTTGCTGGCACCTCTCTGCCCTGTAGGTACAGCACCACCTGTCCCCTGTCCCCTTCTGCCCTGGAAGCGCAAATCAGGAAGATTTCAGAAATGTTTCTCGCACAACAATACTTCTTCAATCCCTAGATGGAGTCAGACCACCTCTGAAAGAGGCGTCACCTGCTCCACATTCCACAGCTGCCATCAGCTCATCAGAAGGAATATCCTCCAGCACCACCAGCAACCCAGCTCCCACCCACGGTCCATGTACACCACAGCACTGGGATGGGCACTGCCACCTCTTGATCACCTCTGGCTCAACACAGCAGGGAGGTGGTGGGGCTGAAGGGACACCCAAGGGTCAGTTCCACACAGAGAAACCTTACCTTGTCCTCCAGCTTGCCAATCAGCTTGGCCAGCCTGTTGATCTGCCCTTCTAACCCCTCTGCCTTGGTGTCAGGGGAACCTGCAGAGAGTCAGGAGGCAGTGATGGAGTGGGAGCCACACGTGGGTTTTCTCTGAGAGCCCAGTCCTGCTACTGGGACCACAGCTCCCATCCTTGAGCGCTCTGAGCCACCCAAGGCAGCCATCACTTACCAGCCTGGAAGTTCTTCCCTTGCTCCTTGGGGACCATCCAGGTGGTGGGAGAGTAGCTGGGCACGGGGCTGTCATACCAGGTGTCACTCGGGCCATGGCCAGCCTTGCTGGGGTAGTGCCTGCAACCAGAGAGAACACAGGCCATCAGGATGGCAGAGCTGGGCACATACAGCATGCCATGAGCCAGCCCCAGGGAACCAACATTGGATGATCCCTTTTGGCAGCTCTGCCAATCATGCCAGACCCCTTGGAGAGCAGCAGTGCCCAGGCAGTGCAGGCATCCCTCCTGTCAACACCCTTCAGCATCACCCAGTCTGAGGAGCGGGTCAGAAATGGAGCAATATCAGGGGGCTGTTCCCAGCAGCTGTGACTTTTCTTTCCTGTTCAAGGAACACCACAGAAGACCTGCTGGCACCACCAGCAGCCCTCAGGGATGTTTTCTGCCCTAGACAGATACCTGCAAGGCTAGGCATTCAGGCCTCGGTAGGTGTGCCCAGCCAGGTGGCTGCACCTTACCAGGGCTGGTTCTGCAGTCCAATGGCTTTGGTGACTGACACACAGGAATAGTTGCTGTGACACAGGCAGCACACTGCGTGGCAGGCTGCCCATGCCCTAGTGGCTGCCCGTGAGCAGGGGCAGAGATGCCTGGCTGCGCATTCCACCAGAAGGCAGAAACTGAGTCTCTTCTGGAGAAAGGAGACATGTCCTCTGTAGCGTTTTCTTCACCCTGCTTCATTCTCTGGGGCTACAAAGCCCATTTGGCCTGGAGGTTGCTCAAAGCTCCATCCAAACTGATCTTAAACACCTCCATGGATGAGACATCCGTAATCACCATCCAGCCCCAGATCCTCAGTGGTCCTCCCAGGACCTTATTTATTTGCAAGCCAGAGACAATGCTGAGAGCTGCTCCCCTCACAAGGGGTGGCAGCTGCTCTTGATGTGTGTGAGGTGGGAATGGGTTTGAGAAAGGATTACCCTCTCATTCCCTTCTCTTCCACTGATGGGAACATTGAACCACTGTCTGATTCACTGAGTAGCTAAAAGGGTTTCCAGCATTTTCTTCCAGTAAGAGCCACACTGTGCTGGCTGGTCACTGATGGAAGTGCCCAGAAGCCCTGGTTCCTCTTGACATCTTTTGCTTGTCATGCAACTCCCAGCTGGAGACAGCACACTGAGTGCCAGGGAGTCAGTGGGCATCACACCAGCCAGCATCTTCCTGCCCTCCTGTCCCTCCCTGGCACCCAGCTCCTCCAAAGCACAGCTGCCAGGTGCCCTTTCCCCAGCTACCCCAGGCAATTTCAGCTGGCTCCTGTGGTGCTGTGGGACCAATGCCCAGGCTGCTGCTGTCCCCAGAATCAGCCAGTGTGGACTCAACCATACACACAGGAACATGATGTGCGGATCTGGTGCCTAAGAACATCCCCAAGATAAGGAAGCAAGAACAGCAATAAAGGCGGCAGGAACATCCCTTTGCTACAGGCTGTGCAATAATCCTACTGCTGGTACTGGATAATCCCTCGTCAATAGGCAGGAAATTAGGCAAAACCAGATATTTATTTTAATCACAATTTAATGAGGTGTCTCAGGCTTGGACCTCTGCCTTCACACTTGCTTGTACAGCCCTTTGTTTTGGTGCTTTTTAGGCCACCTCTTTGTCTTCGTGCGGATGCAGGAGATAAATTTTTTGTGGCACTTATTTTTCTTTTTGGCTATTGTCTTCATGAGAAAACAATTACAATACTCCCCATTATGAACTGGGCCCACATATCAGGAAATAAAAGCCAGCAAAGTCTTTCATGGGCTCTAATTGCTCTGCCTCATGCTGGGTTTGTTTCCTCCTCATTGTTTCTCAGGAGCTCCTGCTTTTTTTCTGTGCAAGGTTTGCCACAAAATAGGGATAAAAAAGGGATGTGAGGTGATGAAACCCACAGTGGTCCTCCTAGGAAAGGTTGTGAGAAGGCACCAGAGCTGCCCAGGGTCTCACTGTGTTCCAGAGAGTGGTGTCTGAGCAGGGAGTTGGGATTTTCACTCTCTGTGGTCCATGTGCCCTTCTGCCCAGCCATGGCTTAGGGAAGCCGAGACATCCCCCACCCCTGCAAGCATCCTGAAGCCTTCTGGGTATGACAGGAGTGGGATTTGCTCCACAAGCACCTGACAAACAGTTTCCATGGCAACCTGTTCTGGTTACAGCAGGTGATGGTGGTACTCTGGGAAGGTGAGTGACACTGACCCCGAGGGGGCTGTGCTGAAGTTTGGCCTGTGCTGCTGGGTACTCTGCATCTTTTAGCCCTGGCAGCACTTGAGAAATCCTGAAACAGCCTCCTCTGTCTTGTCCAAGCTCTGTAGCATGTGCTGGGCTGCTGGGATGGAGACAGTCTGCTCACATTAGACCAGAGGACAGCATTACCTGCCCTCAGTGCACAAGCACCTTTTGCCTCTGGATGATTACACTCACTGGGTGCTCTGGCAGGAGGAACTGCAGCCCTGGCAGGGGAAGCTGCCCACTGCAGGCTGTCCCCAGCACACCCCAGACACAGCCAGCCCTCTGCAGATGTCTGTGTTCTGCCCTGGGTGGGACTGGTGGCTTTGTTCAGAGAAGCAGCCCCATGCACCCAGCACTGCTCAGCTTGTTGCCAGGGTGTTGCCCCTTGTCTGCCAGCTCCTCTCTGCTCCCACACACTGTGTGTTGCATTCCCCTCACCCCACAAAAGCATCCTCCTCCTCCCCTTCACTCTCCAGCACCAGAGAGGAGGGCAGAAGTGCTGCAGACCTGGTGGGGTTGGTTTGCTCGTCGATGGCATCCACAGCACTCTCCACGGAGCTCAGCAGTGACTGGGTCTGGTTCGCTGTCTCCTTCAGCAGGAAGCGGGTCACGAACTGGTCCACATTGCTGCCACTTTCGTACACCTGGAGGGCAGACAGGGAGTGCTGAGCCCCAGCAGCAGCCACCTAGCACAGGCAGGCACCCCAGCCAGAGCACCATCCATCCAACATCCCATGCTCAAGCTGCTTCCCTCCATGTCCCCGACCGTAAGGGCCACCAGAGGAATGAGTGCGTGCTGTCCCACCCCACAGGAAGCATAAATCCTGCTGGCATCCATGGGTCACCAGCATAGAGACCTCCAGGACCCTCGGGGACAGATTTGTAGAGACTGTGATGGGAGAGAGTGTGGGCAGCCAGCACATCAGAATACTTTGTTAATAGATAAATCTATAAATAAAGCAATGTAAAGAGGTGATTACCCAAAGCCCACAGTTCTGGGCAGCCTGTCCCTGCATCCTGACACCTCCTGGTGTGAGACTCCTCTGGGAGGGACTCACAGCTTTTTGGTGCCATGGGACAGGGATGGGTGCTCCTGGCTTCCTGCATTCCATCGGCAACAACCAGTCTCAGAGCTGAGACTGGAGCAGTCCCAGCATCACTGGTTATCCGAGCATGAGCAGCACAACATGAGTACCCCAAGCTCCCCAAAGCAAATTATTCCTGGTTTATGGTGAAGCAATTAAAGAGGGTTATTTCCATGGCAACCGGAGCAGCTCTGCAAGTACCCAGAGGGCCTTTATCTCCTATATTAAATCATAAAAGAAGAATGAGATGAAGGAAAAACCCTGGGGGTTCTGATCACAGAACTGATTTCTCACCCTTCATTTGGTAGGGAAACATGAGTTTCTTGACAGTTTCTTGAGCATCCAATTAGCAGAGGTTAACATCTGTCTAACTCAAAAAAACAAGCTCCTCTCCCTGTCACAGCCAGTGTTTCTGGGGGACATGCACAATGTGGTGATCATCGAGGGATGGTAATGCTGAAACCATTTGCCACACAGTGTGCCCTACTCATCATCTCCTGCGCCTGCTCACTGTAGCAACACTGGGTGCCAGGAGAGACACGAAAAGAGGGCAGGATCCATCAGCACAACTGGTCCCAGGACACTGGACAAACAGAGACAGGACTGGCTCGGGGCACTCCAGGGGCTGCAGCAGTTCAGCATGAGAGCCAAGCACTAGGATGCTCCTCAGGTTTGAGGGATGCATTCAGCAACACACATGGGACCTTGACACTTTTGAGCCTTTCTGCAAGCAGGACAATGCTCCCCTTCAGAGCCCCAGTGCACCCCAGCACAGTCCAGCATGCTCCACCAGCCAGGTCAGAGAGAGGAAATCTGACATCATTGCAGGACACAGGGAGAATTGTCAGCAGACCACACAGGAGAGGGCTGGGGGCTCTCCTTGTCTGGGAATCATCAAACATCAAAAACACAATCCTTAACACCGATCACCTCCAAGTCATCTCCGTCCTCCACGGCCTGGCCATGTTTGAAAACAAGGTCAGGCAGCTCAAACACACTCACTTGCCGGCTGTTAACTGTGAGATTCCAAACATCTGGAATTCCTAACACACAGTGTGGCATCACTTGCACATATGAATGAGCATGGAATGAGGAGTGCGATGGAGCAGTCCCCCCTGGGGCTGCCTGGAGACCACCTCTGTCTCACTACAGGGAATTGAAGGTTGACGTCTTCCTCACTGTGCCCTTTGGGATTTTGCCTTGTTTTTCCAGGGAATGGAGCAGCAGGTGCCAGCTGTAAGACCATGCAGCCCCCTGAGCCTGGCTGCACTTCGTCACCTGCCATGGAGGGATTGCTGTTAGGATTTTTGGACCAGGATACCAAGCTTGGACATCTCCTGACAAGCCCTGCCTAGTTTTCCCTTGCTCCATGCAGGCAGGGAGAGTGATGGCAACCAGGGAACAGGGAAGTGGCAGCTGGTAAAACACCACATGGGGCTCCCTCCGCGGGAAGCACAGGCATCATGGCATGACAAATAAACAGCAACAGAGCCAAGGGAGAGATGTGAAAACAGTTGCTGGAATGGAAAAACCAAAAATTAAATGCAGTCACAAATGTTTCTGGATAGTTGGATGATCTTTGTTCTCCCTAGAAAAACACTCACAACTCTTTCAGAATGAGCAAGATACACTGTATGTGTATGGGTGTTCTTTCCATATTTGTTTTTTTTATATTTGTACACACAGATAGACAGGTCACATCTGAACAAGTCTGTATAGACAGTATTAAATTCATTGTCAAGGCACTTCAGTCTTCACCCTTCTCTGCCAGAAAAAGCCCCACATGGGGCCAAATCTGCCCCTTCACTGAGGCAATTATTTCGTCATTTAATACATCTTCCACACTGTCCACACTCTGGCTTAGGTGGGTGTATTAAATTGATAAATTTCTTTGGCAAGCACATATCATTGCATTTGGGATCCAGACCAATTTCTTTTTGCAGTCACCCCCTCCTTGGCTGCTCCCCCACTCTGCCCATGATTAAGGCATAAATATATTAATCAGGCACTCAAAGAGACCCTGCTGTAATTGCATGTGAACTCTTGCACCCAGCCCTGCTCTGACTGCTGCCACTCACCCCCTGGTTGCTGCCTTGGCAGAGGGCAGCTGCTCCCATGGGCAGGGGGTTCTGTCCCTCCTCATGGATTTGATACAGACCTGCTGGCCCTCAGGGGCTGCAGTCACTGAATGTAGAGCTGTGTGAGCTCCTTCCTCTGGCTGATTGGATTATGCTTTTAATTAGAAGGGTGGGGTTTTTGGGGCATGATTTGCCCTGCTATGCACTGGGGCTGGATGGAAGCACAGTGCTGGCTGGAGGAAGGGGCTGCACCCATGCCCTGAGAGCCCCACTGCTGCTCCAAGCACTAATGCACTGCTGAGACAGAGTAATTCACCTCTTCTCCTCTGACAGTCATCCAAACCACATACCACAACTCCCACGGATGCTCCAAGCCCATCAGCTGATTTTACACCTGCTCTGTGCTGTTTACCCAACACTCAATTTCCCTTCCAGGGGTATGAATAGTTCACCAGTGCTTTCCATTTCAATCCATGCATCAAATAAAAGGGGTGCTATTTACCTCCACTTCTCTGCAGCTCTCCAGGACTCTATAGCCTGTCTCCTGCAAATGCCACCAAACAATATCCTAAACAATTTTTCCTATGATTCATGTCAACAGATTGCTCTCCCTAGGAAGGGAGCCTGCTCCTTTTGGAAAATTGTTTTTAGAAGGCACAGGCTATGCTGAGTGCTGTCTGATCACATGGACTGGCTCCAGCTGATAGATTATAAGGCTGTGAGAGTATGTGTAGTTAAATGTTGAATTTTTTTATTACCTAACTTCAGCCTATAATCTCGGTTCAGCTTTATGAAAAGTCCCACAGGTGATTCCCACACTCATTTAAATCAGCTTAACTCCCTACATAGAGATTCACTGGATGGATGGATGCATGGATGGATGTTGGGTACAAAGCTATTTCAGCCAGTGCAGAGGAATACTGGGGTGTTTGTGAAGATCTTACACTTTTTGGCAGGCCAGTAAGTCCAACAGCTCTAAAATTAAAACAGTGGTGGGTTTTTTTCCCTCACTTAACTAACTCTGGTCATTTGCCAGCCCAGCTGTGACATTTGCACTCAGGAGCTGGATCTGAAATGTGTGTGCTCAGAGGTTTGTTACTAATACCCTGGGCTCTCCTCTAGCACATGTCTTCTTTGTCATTACCAAAACAAGTCATTAAGAAGACCAGCTCCAAAGGAATCCTTCCCATT
This sequence comes from Campylorhamphus procurvoides, assembly GCA_013396655.1. Taxonomy (NCBI): domain Eukaryota; kingdom Metazoa; phylum Chordata; class Aves; order Passeriformes; family Dendrocolaptidae; genus Campylorhamphus; species Campylorhamphus procurvoides. The sequence continues at coordinate 467,207 of WBMV01000309.1, forward strand.
GTCTTATTAAAACATTTGTCATACTGTCCTATTGAGATTTAATGAGGTTTGTTCTCATTAATTCCACCCTGAAGAGTTATTTCCTCCTTCCTTTGCCTGAGAAGTTAAAATATTTATGGAGATAATACAATTAATAATTGCTGCTCATTGAAGCTGCCTTGTGCCAGAAGCTCTAGGACATCCCCAAGCCCACTCTTTTGCACCCATCAGTTCCAGGTTAGGAAGACTTTGCCTGCCTGCCTGGCCTTGGCTGCTGTGAAGGGGTGGCTGTGCCCGTTTGCATTGAGCAGCAAATGCAAAAGCCTCGTTGAAAGGATGGCCATGAGAATTCTCTGTTGATGGCTCTCAGGAGAGCCTCAGAAAACATCCCCGTCTGAGAAATGAGGGTATGAGTCAGGGACATTAAGAGAAAAGGGGAAAACAAAAGGTTGCATTATTGGAAAAATATTGCAGAACGCTGGATCTCTGATCAGTCAGCTGAGGTCCAAGCCTCAAATTCCTCCCTTCTCTTCACATCAAAGGCCTTCTACATGTCTGTAAGGCACCTTTTCACACACAGTGCTGCAAACATCTGGGCACAGTCCGCTCAAAGCCCTGCCACAGCTCTTCCAGCTTTTCATTTCCATAAGTACCTGCTCAAAATTGCCCAAATTCTGGCACAGATCAATGAAAACACCTTTGGGATGTGTTATCTGTGCAAATCATATCTGGGATTTTGATGCTCTTGAGTGCTTGAACTTGCTGACACCAGTGCCAGGCATTCCTCACCAGACATTTCAAAGGGATGCCTAAAAATGGGCTCTCACGGCCATGTCTCTGTGAGTATCAAATCACTGGAAAAGGAGAGTTTCAATGTTGCTGAGCATCCCGAAGCTTCTTTGCCGGCATTTTTAAGGGGGACTATTCAGCTCCTCAAGACTACAGCGTGTAAAATATAAATTATTATTATTAGTGGGTTAGTACCACCCACTAACTCAGGGACCCCCTGTGACCACCCCACACCTTCCCTTTGCCTCACAGGGTTACCATCTGACCAACAAGGCTTCCCAGTGCTGGTTTTCAGTGAGATTGGCCAAATTGGCTGACAATTACCAAGCCTGGGGACACTGATGTTTTCTCCAGTTGTTAATAACCACAACCAGAGCACAGCCACAGAGTGATGGCACTGAACTGAGGAGGCTTTTCAAAGGGAAACCAAAGCCAATTTTCTCTCACCCACCCCTTTCCTCCAGTTAAAAACCCCAAAACCCAAGAACAAACCCATTGCCATGCCATCAAACACCCCTGTCAAGCCTCATCCCAGGATGATGGGAGAAGTTATCTTCCACCCACTCAGCCCTTTAAAAACCAGGCATGTGTTGCACTGTAACCTTCGAGTGGCTGATTTAAATTCGTTGCTCATAATTGCCTGTTTTCTTCCAAAAGATATTTTCTTTTAATTAGAATAACACTCAGACCTGCCTCTCGCTTCTTTCCCTCCTCCTGACTCTTAATTCCTTCCAAAGCAGAGACCCAAAACTGATTGCCTGGCACATAATCTGTAGAAGAATCCTGAAGAGAACAGACACTTAAATAGTTGATAAACGAAAGCATTACCATATGAAAGACCCTCAACCTTCCCGAAACAGTTCTAAAAAACCAAATAAGACACCTGTTCAGCTTAAAAAGAATTACAACAGCATCATATGGCTTTTAAAAGGATTTTACTACAAAATTCTCCTTTTGCAAATCTCAGTGTTGTACCTTTCTCAGCACATCTGCCTTGTCTGATCCTGAAGGTCTCCTGCCATGGACCCTTCCCAAACAGTTTGTCACAGGGTTTCTCTGTTCTCATTACTGGAGAATCTCCCTGCTGCAATGGAATCCCACCATTTCTCGTTGCAGCCACATGGATGAGAAGGGCAGGTAACTCTTGGCTATGCAGCACCTCCCTGAGGTCACCTATGGATCTAGAGGTGTATGGCACTTTTGCTCCCTGTCCTCTCACCCAGCAGGCAAAGAACAAACTTGGAAGTGTGCCCTCCTACTTCTGAACACCCTGGTGGTAACTGGCCTTTAGCTCCACACAAGTTTCTAATTATCTGTATTTAGTACCCACAAGACAGCAATTTACTATGTATTTTATTGCAGTTTTTCAAGGAAAGTACAGATTTTGTTTTCCAAACAGGACCTATTTAAAAGACCCTGCAGATGTAGCAGTGTGGGATGGTCAAGCTGCTGAAGACTCAGCCTGGCTGTGCCAGCTGATGATTTGTTCCCTGCCTTTCCTTTTGGTGGCTCCTTAAAAGCTGCTCTTGGGTTATTTGGCAAGACCACAGCACTGACATCTGGCAGATTTATTCCCTTCACCATATGCTTTATCTGATTTCCAAGAGCAATAGACTTAAAATGGGAGGGAGGAGGAGGAAAACCATGTCCTACAGGAGGTCCATGAGAGCTGGAGCTGGGACAGGACAAGCAGGACCTCCAGAGAAGGTGCTCTTCCTGTTCAGAGAGAGAGGAGGGACATGAATTTTGCAGCTATAGACAAGCAGAAGAACAGTGAATAAGCATCTTCATCTAAAAATAAATTCCAAGAGGGACCTGCTTAAGATTCATCTCCCTGCCAGTCGTGCTGTGCTCCCCAGCAGTCCGGCAGCCCGGCTGGATCTCATGCATGGCCCTACAGGGCTGGCAAGCAATGGATGCTATCTGATGGAATAGAAGCTTTCTGATCTGCAGTCTGAACAGAGAAGTTTGGGGAAAATTCAGTTCTTGCAGAACTGAAGCGGTACATTTTGCTTTAATTCGAGATGCAATATTTTCTTAATTTCAGAGAAGAGGTGCAGAAATACTTTCTGAGAAGCTAAGCAAACACACTTCATTTCCTTTGTTTTTGAACTACAAAGTTCCATAACTTTTCCAGAAATTCACATCCAGTTTTTGCTATAGATATTGATACAGAAATTGTTCAGAAATGTATCATAAAATGCATGGAAGATGACTCAACTTTACCAACTCACTGACCCATCACCACTCCTTTCTTTTTTCAGCTGCAATCATTCACCATGATTACATCTTAAGCTGCATCATAGGAGTGTTTCCAAGCTGGCATTTCATCAAAAAATCACCCATCCAAGAATGGGGGAAAAAAGCAGTGATAATCCCAAAAACAGCTCCCTCCCCATCAGGGCAGATTTCTGTGCTGCAAAAGTGAGGATGGATAATGCTCTGAGCCCCCCAGAAAAGGCAAACTGGCCATCTGAGCAAACAGCTTGACCCCTAAAAGAAGACCAAATGCTTACAGGGGGGAAGACAGTGACGAGGTGTGCAGGATCTCCTGGGATTCAGCCATATACAAAGTACCAGGAGACAAGGGCTTCTCTGAAGGAGAACCTGGTTTATAACAAGGTACGAATTCACCCAGGAGGGAATATGAAGCCAGAGATGTGCTGGGCTGCAGTGGTACCCCAAGGGTTTCAAGCCCAGACCTGAAGACTTCAGCTGATGGTCACATAACCCCCACAAGCCAAGGCCACAACATGAGATCTATGAGAGGCCATGAGCAGCTCAGTGTTTGGGCTGGGCACAACCCAGGGCTGCTACCACTGTGTTGTTACACCCTGCCATGGGTCACTCACCCCATACAGCCCTGCCCCAGGAGCCTCAGACACCCTCAGTGTGAGCACCAACTTCATTCAACAGAGCAGGAGAAAACCTGCTTAAGTAAAATGAAAAGCTGAGATAAAGCATTAGCTGGAGGGTGGAAGGAAAAGATTATTTTTGAGGATTATTTCTACTGACTATTTTATCTCGAGGTGTCATCATTGAAAAAAAGAGCAATATCACATTTGACAAGCCTAATTTTGACAGGTAAGAACGTGAGAGCACTCTGTATTGCTGGGCTTGGTTGTGCTATAAAACAAAAAAAAATCCACCATTTTTAGCATCCAAGACTGGTAGCAGATGGTGTTTGCTCTGGGGCTGTAACTGAGCTGCTCAAACAAGTGCAGCTTTGCAGTTTGCTGCTGGGAGCTGAAAACTGGGTGAGACCCATGGCCACACCGTGGCAGCAGGAGCAGGGAAAGAAGGTCTGCTGTAGCAGCAGCAGCTCCCACTGAGCCCCAGGACCTGACATGTCTTGTTCACTGCAATGGCATTTCATAAGGCAGAGACAAGAACAGTGGAGTGCTGCAGGAACGATTTAATTCACAAATAACAGATGCAGAACTATTCACCTGTATGTAGATACCTCTGAGCTCTCCAGCGCTGCTGGAGCAGCAGCTGCTGCTATTGAAGGTCAGGACTCTCAGTTTTCCCTCTATGATTTACATACTGATTCATATAAATAATGATTCTCAGGGGAAAATGCATTTGCAGCTGGTTTAGGTACAGTGCCAATCCATAAGACACGCCTGTGGTGTTTGGCACCCTGACATGAGAAGGCTCTCAGTGGGTGTGTGATGTGTTACCACATGGTCACATCTCTGCTGCAGGTCCATTAAATGAGATAACTGATAGACTGGCAGTGGGGCTCTCCATGAACAAGTAAAAGTAAAACACAGTCTTTCACAACTTCTTTCGCTCCCTCTCCAGGGCCAGATGCTGAACACCAAGCAGAGGCTGGTCCAGGGCTACTCTCAGGTCCTCAGGCCTCCTCCATAAATCCCTCCAGCTGTACCCCACTCTTCCCTGAAGCCAGTCTCATTCCAGCATGTGCATGAGGCTTGTTGCAATTTCGGCTCCAGTTTCAGGCAATTTTGCTTTCCAAACACTCTCATCTGGGACACACCAAGGTCAGATGCCAGTTCTTTTTGGACCTGTCTGGTTCCCCACAGGAGCATCTCCAGGAAGGAATGATCGGACTTTAAATCTGAGCTGCTTTGTCCTTGAGGATGTTCATCACTCAGCATTTTTGGGGCTTCTTTGCATCTTGCTTTCAAAAAGTTTGGCTCACTACTAAAGGTCAGCCTTGCTAATGTTTCCATGATCAGTCCAGAAAAAGTCTTCACTGGCAGAAGTTGGGAGCAGGAGCAATCCCAGAGCAGCTGGCAGTGGAAGCTTTATCTGACAAAAACAGGGCTAATTGAGCCTCTCAGGTTCAAAAACCTACAGGTTTTTTTAACCAAGCCAAGTCACATTTCCTGGGTGTCCGGGTGAGGGCTTTGTTCAGTGGTAACCCCCACTCATGCCGTCCCTCTGGCTCCCTGGGCACTGTCCCCTGTCACCCTCAAAGGTGGCAGGGATGATGGAGGCATTGGGTGGGTACTGTCCCCCAAGGCAGAGGGGTCAGTGACCGAAGCACAGGGACAGAATCAACCTGGCTCTGCTCCCCCAGCTCCCACCGTGCCCCACACACCCTTTGACACCAGACACACAAACCACGTCTTTCCCAGCCATGGTGGGTGTGGTATTTGCCAACAGCACTCTACAGCAGTAAAAGATAATTATAAAAGAACATCTCCTGCTGTCAGCTTTTTTTAGATCCCAAAAGTTCATTTCCTTTTTCTCCAATTTCACTTTGCATTTCCCACCATCACCGGCAGTCATTTCAACGCTGCACGGACATCACTGTATCAGAAAATAATTACAATGACAGATTTTGTTTTGCTGTAGGAGACCTTCCACCACCGAATCTAATTACTGCTGATACTTTATGAGCTCCTCCAGCACGAGATAATTGCTGCTTTCTCTTTTTATGAGCAAGAAATAATCAGTTGTCTTTTAAGGTGAGAAATATAAACAGCAATTAAATATCATGGTTTGCCATGACCTCTGAGCAGCTGGCACCTCTTGTCAGAAAGTCAACATACAAGAAGATCAGGCTTCACTTATCATTTGCACTGAATACATTATTTGAGAGGAAGGAAATAGGAATACTCTTAAATGATCAATAGTCTTCTCCAGCTTATGAAATGTGTATTTATTATGGAGAAGCAGGAGCAGCTCACAAGGGAAGTGGTTCGCTCACAAGTCGCATTGCTCAGCATTGGACCCTTTGCAGAATCTGGCCACAGGAAAGGGTTTAGAGACAGCAACAGGCTTGAGCATCAGGGGGCACAAAACCACACTTGGCTCCTACCAAAACCGTCTGCTTTGGCTGTCTCTCCCCATTTCCAGTGTTTCTAAAAATATACTTAAATGTACGAATCTCCTAAATATCCTGCTATCAGCATGGGGCCCTTGGTTACACCACCACATGAGGAGGAGATGGAGCAGAAGGAGACTGCCCCAGCCCTGCAAGTGCTCAAGGCCAGGCTGAATGGGACCCTGAGCAACCTTGTCTAGTGGAAGGTGTCCCTGCTCATGGAAGAGGGATTGAACTTGATGAGCTTTAAGGTCCCTTCCAAAGCATTCTATGGTTCTATCATTCTGCAAGATCTTTATGGAGGCACCCATTGAACAAGTGCCATCTGACACCAGTTTTGCAGTCCTGGGATGGATCTTCCCCCTGGGGTGGAAGCCTTACCCTGTATGTGAGGTCCCAGGCCTGGAGGAAAGGGGACACACACCACACCACACAGGTCGGGGTGGGAAAAGCTTGGAGACTTGGAGACTCTTTTGTTGCTGCTACCTGGGTGTGTATCCTATTTGAACACCAGAGATGAGTTTCTCTACCACCCACAACAGCTTGTTTTCTGCTGGGTTTTCTTTTCCTCTGCTTCTTTACCTGAATAAAGTGACTGTGTTTGAATAATTCATTGATGAGGTTTGTACCACTTTGTTCACAAAATCACAGCAGGGAACAGTGTTTTTCATTAAATACTTCTTTGCCAGCTCCTCTCTGTGGTGGAGTCTTGCTCTGCTTGTTCGCTTGCCAAATGTCTGCCAGGCAGTGAAGAGCAACACAACCCATGGGCTGATAAAATGAGGGTGCTGAGGGGATGCTGGGGTGGCACTTCCTCAACTGGCTGGGACATGTCTGCATTTGAGATGAAGGGTGTTGTGATCCTTCAGTGTCACAGGAGGAAGATGCCTCCAGCACTCCAGATCTCCCTGGTTCTCTCCACAAGATCTCGATGGAGGTGACCAGCTCAGGTTTAGTTAAATACCCCTGACCCAATGCAATTAAGGCAGGTGAATCCTGCCACAAATTGCTGAATCAAGGAGGGAGAAAGATGCTCTTATGAGTGCATTGGGATTGTGAATGACCAACCTGCTCCTGCTGCAGATGTCTTAGGCAAGGTAATACCCACATGCTCAGATGCCTAATTTATAAACAGGGAATAAGCCATCTTCCTCTTGCAAAATATTGGGAAGAATTAGTCATATGTATTAACCTCACATTGGAAAAGCAATGGTGGAAAGCATCGCGAACAGCAAGTTGGAGTGAATTACTGAGATCTCTATTAGCATGTTAACATTCATTTAAAATACATAGTTGGCAAATCTAACAGCCAGAAAATTTGCTAATAGGGAATATAAATGAGGCCATGAACAGACACAGCAACTTAATTAGAAAAAAATGAACTATTACTGTTATTCTGAATTTTTCTATCCTTGCATAATGCTGATAAAAAATTCCCTAATACTTCAGACAGATCAGTGATGGGCCAAAGACTTTTGCCTTCAATTTTTTATGGCAAGACATCAACATGTTAAAGGTGTGCCTTCACTTTCCATGCTGCCTTCCTCACAAACATCAAAAAGGATGGATTTTGATCAAGCAAGAAAACCAAGATCAGCAGCAAGAGGGGAGAGAAATTCACTGTTTCCCATTCTAACTCCTAAAACTTCTTATCATTATCACATCTTTAATGGGGAGTAGTTTGAGTTTCTCCTTTAGCTTCAAAGATAAATGGAAGAGAGATTTCAATTTGGATTACTTGCGGGGGAGTGTAGTTGGATTGGGAAGTCCTTATGGCTGCTTGGAAAAAGCAAAAGCTCCTGCCTTGGCTTGGTCCTCAGTGTACCCCATTACTGCTCATCATTTCAACCACTGTGGCACAAAAGAACAAGGAAAATATGGTTGAAAGTAGAAGTGGGAGAAGGGATTGATTATCCTGAGGTAATAAATATCACCAACACAGCCCAGTTATATTATTAAGTGGTATGGAAGGACAGGAAAATGGTTTCCAAGGAATTAAAGCTCTGTAAACACTTCTCTCATCCTGCTAAGACAAGTGAGACGTGCAACTCTCAGCAGGGATGTTTATATGGTACATCAGCTCAGATTTTCTAGGTATTGTAACTTCAGAATGCTTCTTGATCATTGTCACTGTCTGTATTAGTCCATTATTAACAGTATCATTAAGGTACATGGTGGGTTTTTAAAGAACTTAGGGCTACTTTGCACATATAAACTAGGACATTACACCTTGGTTTTGGTGCTTGCATGATTGCAGTCCTTCAAACACACATCCCTCTAGTTTCTAACACAGCAGCTGCACATATCTAGAACACAGCAGGATGTTCTAGAATGCAGGATGCCTTCTGGATTTAAAGGCACCTCTATAGTCCAAAGTTTCCAAAAGCCCTCTCAGTGGTGCTAACAAGATCCCATGCATTCAGAATCCCACCCAAGAGACCCATGGCCCATGTTGTCTGTGGAGCACAAGGAGACAACGCTGCTGAAGAGGATGAGAACCTTCAGATTTACATGCTTTGTTAACACAACATTTACATCATTTCCTCCGAGCCTGTGGAGCAAGAGGAGCAGGAAAGGGGACTCACCCGTTTGGTGTAGTCCATTGCCTTCAGGATGGAGAGGTTCAGCATCTCCAGTGAGGCCAAAACATCTTCGTAGTCTCCCATGTGGTCAGCAAAATAGTCTGGGAAAACCAAGAGGGACATGATGGGGACATGTTGATGTAACTTTACCCTTCAAGACTACATGACACAGCAATGTCTATTTGGTGGCAAGATAAACCTGAGAGGATGGTTTCAGGTACGTTTTTGTACTCTGTATCCTGAGTCAAAGTGAGAACTTGTCCTGCAGGGATGGGAAGTGGTACAATTTCCATGAAGTTTGGAACCACTGCATAAAGGAGAGGTAAGGCCCGGTAGCTCCCATTGAAAACAACACATGCCCACTTCTGCATTTGACCGCATCTGGTCTCTCTCCCTCCTATTGCCAGCATGGAGGGAGAAGTCCCAAAAGAAATCCTCTTTCCACTCCCTTGACATTCTTTAACACCCAAAGCATCCAAATATCTCCCAGGTTCAACACAATTTATATGAGCTGAGACTGGACTTCCATCTTTCCCTCCATTCCCATCACATTTGCACCTCAGCCCACAATCACAGGTTGAATAACCTTCTGAGGGTAAAATATGCCTCAATAGGAAGGGAACAGAGCTGCAAGCTGGGCCCAGAAGTACACGCTCTCCATGGACAGGGAGCCCACACTTTCTCTGTGCCATCCTCATCCCTCCTGCAGGAGTGGTGATCCACACCAGGCTGCACCACAGCTCCAGCAATGGCCTGACACAATCCCAGCTGCTCTTCATTGATGCAGAATACAGTCAAAATCGGTGTGTCCCAGGTTGCTGATGGCTCCATGACACACATAACCCAGTGTGGTTTTGTGTTTGAGCTACTGAGTTCTGAAATTCCCTGTTCTCAATGGAAACAGCAGCAGTGGAGCACAACAGCAGTGGTGTGCATGGGGTTTGGAGCACAGACCCAAACTTTCCCTGTTTCTGGGTGATGGACACAGAGAACAGCTAAAAGCTGCTCCTTAAAAGACACTGGTCCTGTTCCTCAGCACTAAGACATGAAGGTTCACACTGAGGTGACATCTCTGTGGAATGCAGCAAGACATAAACTTCAGGAAACAATTCCACTAATTAGATTCTCTTGGCTTAATTAGAAGTGCCTACAGCTATTTACAGTCTGAGAACATATCCAAAGGGAAGAAGATTTTGGCAGAAACCGGAATGTCACAGCATGACTGACAGCAGCTGTTTGCTGTTCCATGATAAGCCAAACAGATTATTCTCAATGTAGTGTGTTTATTTATGTTCTCCTTACTTTACTTGGGAAAGAAAACCGAGCAGTTCTAAAAGGTAAAGACTTTTTGTAAGTCCTGAAATAAAAAGTTGGACTCATACATTTCAGGTGAAATGAGCTGTTGTGGGCAGAGCACAGCCCTTGAGCCTGATCAAGGGGCACCTGTGAGGAGAACAGTGTTGACTTTAACAGAACATTCAGTTCTGCTGCTTTAGCCTAATTTATTCATGTGCACATCTGGGTTCTGCTCTTCCAGCCCTACACAGTCTTTGCTCCTGGCTGCAGAGGCAATGGGGTCGGTGTTCAGAAGAGCATCCCTGCAACCCAGGGCTGGTGTGGGAGGAGGTGGGTGCCCCCACCCACTTCTGCCCAGAAGATGCCATCACCCTCACAGTCTGCAATAGGTCTATGTGCACCTCCTGTACGTTGAGCTCACTCAGTTCTCAGGTCAGGTTGTACCACTGCATGAATGTCTGTGCTTTGATAGAACTGAAAGTGGTAGGGGGGGGGCAAAATTCAGTACGTGCACTCATGTTTTCTGGGCTTATTAGGAGCTTCCAGCTGTGACTGGGAGCTCCTCTGCTGGCAAAGAACTACACAACAGCCTTTAAGTCAATGAAGGTGATTGTTGGGAGGGAAAAAACCCAGAACTTTTTAGGATGCTACCCAGTATGGATTAATAGCCACATCAAATTTGTCATGTAAGCTGCAGGGCCCAAGAAATTCCTTTTAAGATGTTCCCAACATCTTATAACACACAACCCATTTCCAGAGAGACACCACAGTTCCCATTTAGCCAAAATAAGGTTTTATGCTTAAATTAATACTTGGAAGAGAAACAAGCAAATAAGAAATTACAGGCAAGGCAGGTATTCAGCAGATAACAGATCTAGGCAGGAACTTGTGCTGATCAATCCTTCCCCCAGCTTTCCAGAGAAGGTGATGGGTTTATCTCCCTCCTCTCCTGGCAGCTCCACCCCTGGGAGAGGCAGCAAGATGGGATCACACTGGGTCACAGCCATGCAATTTTCTGATTTTATCAGAGTGATGGAGAAAGCCATGTGGGGTCAAGAAATGCCATTCTTACCCCTGGATTTCCTGGCATAATTGATGGTACAAACTATGGGTTATGATTTCTTGGGTCAACTGGCAAGGAGACCTAACACAGTAAGAATGGAGTGATGGAACAATCCCATCATATCATCAGCAAACCAAAGGGATTTTATGGAAGTCTTTGTTTCTTGCATACCGAAGCAAGAACAAGCAGGGATAACCAGCAGAAAGGTTTTTTTTTTTTTGTTGCTGCTTTTGCTTCAGGCTTGGAGGCTCAGAATGGTGTGGGCAGAGGTTAAGCACAGCAGGAGGAGAGAAACCCCAGGCAAAGTCCTGTTGCAGGCAGATCCACAGGCTGCCATCAATGCAAAGGTCTTTCAAGTACCACAACAGGTGCACAGGCACCCAGCAACCACCTCTCTGGCTGCACAACCCACTCCCAGCAAGACCTCTGAAGGCTGTAATTAGTGGCAAAGTGATCACGGTAAATGGTGAAGACCCGCTGAGGTGGCTTTATACATTCTTATGCACCCTGGCACAGGAGGAGAGGAGCAGAGATGGATGAGCCCTCTGCAAGGCCACACACCTCTGTCTCCCCCTCTCCTCCAAAAAAGTTGGGGGGCAGGAAACATTTTCCAATATCAAGTGTCCATGGAAAAATACACCTGAGTGAGCAGCATGAGTCACTTCCCATTGAGGCAAAGCCCTTCAGGAATCCTGCCTTCCCTGGCAGGAAATACTCCCTTTCTGATCCAGGTGTTAAACAAAACATTATCAGAGATTGTCTTTTCAGCCTTTAATTTTGGCAAGCAGTGGGAGGTGCAGCAGAGGTGGTGTACACCTTAGGCAACCTGCTGGGAAACACGGAGGTTGGCCTAAGGAAAAACACGTTATGGGTATCGCAGAGGGATTTGGGTTTATTGAACTTCAGAGCAAAGCTGGAAGCCACGACATCTCCACAAATTAAACTCCAGTTTGTTATTGAGTGGCAGCCAAGTGCTTTGCTCAGCTCCGACTCCATTTATGTTGCAAGGAAATGAAGAAAAGTTTTGCCAATTTCCCTGTGGAACAAGGGGCAAAGCAGCAGAAGGGCTGAGATGCCCCAGCTCCGCAGCTGCCGCAGCACTGAGAGCTCCGTGCTGGGTTTGACACAGCCTGGGAAGGCCCCTGTGCACTCAGTGATTGCTTCTGCCCCAAAAGGGGACCCCACTCACCGCACAGCTCCTTGGTGTCCACGTTGCTGGAAGAGGGGCAGAACGAGGCAGGGGAGGAAGCAGGAAAAAAAGAGAGAGAAAGAAAGACGATTTTAATGTAAAGGACAGCTGAAGGCTACATTTAGGATTCCTGCAGGCTTAACCCCAGACACCCACTCGCAGCCTCACCCGTGCCCCTGGCATTCCCCAGCCACAGGTGGGGACAGCCTATGGAGGAGGCAAGGGTTGGTGCCACTCAAGGTATCCACACCCCACCCACACAGCATCTGTGCAGCTGGAACAGGTTCACACATTATTTTGGATATTCCCTGAGGGGCAAATGGGTGCATTCCCCACACCAAGGCGGAACCTGTGCTTGAGGGGGACCCAGCACACCCGACACGTCAACCCCTCTGACTTCCTTCAAAACATCCACCCTGGCAACATCCTGGTGAGGCACTGACGTGGCACAGAAACACGCCAAATGTTCCCATTTAGTCAGTATAAAAATTTGCAAAATATATATATATATTTTTCTAGATGGACCAATTTTACTGAATCTGCCCTGCAAAGCAGCTCCTACCCAGGACTCTCTCCAGACAAAATTATACAACTGCTTCTTAACACATGAATATTTAGTTTATGTAACAATATCTCAATGGATAACCTGCTCAGGAAATAAAGATTGCTGCTAATCTCTTTGTGCCTCCGAGTCCCACACAATTATAAGTGCCATTCAAGCACTGGAATGATCTCTTAATAGAATTATATTTTATCAATCCATTTATGTCCTGGAAAGTTATTTCTTTAACTAAACTCATCCCTGCTCTGTCTAACCTGTCAACATAAGTGGATTAGGGAAAGAGAATTTTTCAATAGTGCTTTCATTGACAGCATCCTCCTGCAGCCCTGCCTTGATCCCAGAATCAAGGCAAACATGAACATCTCGACCCTGGGAGATGCTGCCTGCCAGAAACATACCACTTGATCTGTCTCCTGCTGTAAAAGCACATGGTACTGAAACACCAACCCTTCTGGGTGAGTGGCATTTGTCATGCTGTAAAGAAGTCACCTCTTGTCCCAGGGACCTCCTTGGTGCAGCACACGTGGTGTGGCTGCTGCTGGCAGACAATGCGCTGGCACAGGCTGTGTGGGCAGCACATGCATCTCTCTGCAGAAGGAACTCTTGCACTATTTTATCTTCATTCCCTTGGAGATTTATCATCTTCCTCAAACCCTGGAATTACTTCACTGAAAAAAACCCCTGGGAATGCTGTGAGCTCAGTTACCCTGACTTGATGTTCTTATGCCCAAATGCACTGAATATACAGATACAAAACACTACCCACCAGAGCCAGCTCCTGACCCCAGGAGATCTGGCAGTCCACGGTGCTTTGGCTTCCTGTGATTGCCAACACGGAGCCTCAGCAATGCACAGGCAGAGAAAACCCAAGTGAGAAACCCAGCAGATGTATTTCCAATACTGGTACAGCCCCATGCCAGCCTGGGGGACCATGGCTGGCTGTTCATCAAAGTTGTCTCCAGCACAGACCCTGCTACTCTCAGGCACTGGAGTAATTTTTACAACACCATTACCCATTAAATGCTTGAATAATATTTTTCAGAAGACAGTGTTTATAAACACCTACTGAAGTGGTTATGGGTTTGCAGCTAGGCCATGTTACTGAGAAAAAAAGTAAATCTATTATTGTATTCCATGTGGTTTTGCATTATAATAATTGATCTGCTGCTGCCAAAAATGGTATTTTATTTCCTCACATCTTGACATCCTATTTAAGCTAATTGTGCTTGAATGTTAACTTGTCTGAGAAGTTGTTTTTAATTTTAAGCCATCTTTCACTAAGAAAAAGCCTAATGAAAGAAATTACTGAAGTCACAAGATGGCTTAATAAAAAAATATGATAATGCTCAGATGAAAGTCTGTAAGGAGAAATCAATGGGCACTTGAGCACGATGTTTCCACCCCAGAGGAGGGTGCCTGCTGGGAACACTGCTGACACACAGCCACATCCCACTGGTGTTACTGGGGCTTTGCCTGCCCACAGTGGGGGCTGCACATCTGAACGCTCAATGCAAGGCATGTGCAACACTCAGCTACACAACAATTTACAGGCTGATCTAGTGGTTTAATGTTTTAGTAACTAACCCCCACCATGGGCTATGCCAGTAGGATTTTATTATGTAAATATTCAGAATCTGGGTTTCAAGCCTTGTGAAATGGGAAGTGGCAGCTCCTGATGAGTATCTTTGTCATCCCTAGCCTTTCATGCCAGAGCTGGCCTTCAGAGGTTATTTTTGGAACAGTCATATATCACAAAACCTTTCAGCATAAAAACATTGAGATGAGCACTAGTTACCAATTTTTTTTCAGCTGCCAAATATTCAACAATTCTGTACGCCACAATAAGCTAAAAAGAAAAGTGGCAACAAATTGTTCTCATGTTTTCAGAAAAAAATTTCAAAAATTCTTTCAGCTAGAACACTTGGCTGTGAATTAGCTTTCAATTTTAAGTGTAATTACATTAATAGTATGACTAATTCAAGAGCTTATTGAAGCCATAACCCAACTAACTAAGTAGAATATAATAATGTTCAAGTTCAAGTTTAAATAAAGAAATCATTAAAGAGTTCTGCGTTATACAGTTTTTTTCTGTATAGTAGAGGACACATCTATCTGAACTCTTTCCAAAAGAAAGAAAAATCAAGAAAATCCAAGTCCTTTTTGTTTCAGGCCTTTTCTCTGTTTCCCAGGAAGGATGCTGTAAGCATGGAGCAGCACAGCTTTGCACTCCCAGTCCTGCTAGGGATGTGCATCCCTTGAAGTTACTTTCCAAGGCAAAGATGTACTTTGGAGATCCTCCATTTGCCCTTTGGGACCCAATTGCTCCAACAGAGGCATGAGGCAAACACAAGAACTCAGATTTCAACCTAGAGCACCTTCTGAGAAGTCAGAGCCCAAGCCATGAACTACTTTTGGCCACAAAAAGAACTGTTCATCACTCACTACCCACCACCATTTAAATACAACGTGATAATTTGACCAGATAAACACATTTGTAATAGGGAAATAGTTTTCCCTGCATGTTCACACCCAACTATTTCAAAGAAAAAGAAAATATCTCAAAGAGTGATACTCCTTCTGTGTATGTGGGAGTCTAAAGAGCAATGACCATGCTGTGAGAGCATCTCACAGTGGGCTTAATTAAGTGAACTTGCCCAGATGGTAATTACTGCTGCATGACTAGGAAGAGGAAGAGGTTGCCCAGAGTAATGCTTGTGCCTCCTGTGTACTCCAGAGACAAATGTATTTCTTCCCCCAAAACCCCACCTAGCATTAAATTGCAGCTTGATGAGCACTTGAGCTAATGAGGATCCCTGGGAAGTCACATCTTTCCCTTGCCCTGTCCCTGATTGCAGAATATCCAGTGGATGGGCTTTTGTCAGAGTTGTCTCATACTGACTTTCTGCTGCTTTTCCATTGGTTCAAAGCATTTCTAAGGTTTTTTTCTTCTCTACCTGCCTTTCTTGAAACATGATCCATCTTTGAGACATTATCTCAGGGAGAAGACACCCTCAGACAGAGGACACATTGCAGCAGGGTGTCCAACAGCCCAAGGATTACAGGCACAAGCAGAGCATCCCTCCAGCCAGACCTCTGGGTGGGTGATGGTACACCTGTAACCTCCAGGTCCTGGGTCAGAATCTCCAGCTACAGTGATCCAGATCAGTGCTTTCCAGCAGGAAAAAAAAATGTATTTCTGGAAATTCCCCACCATGATTATTTGCATCAGCTCTTACTAAGCAAGCCCAGTGCAAGACAGCACAGGAAGGCATTGCCCAGAGAGCATCCCAGGAGGTCTCAGCATGGCAAAGCCAGGGATGTCCTGCCCAGGGCTGCTGATGAGCTGCAGAGGTCCCTTGCAGTAAACACAGCTGTGAGTTTGCCATCCAACAGCATCTCTCCCTCTCTTTCCCAGCATCCCCCTGCCTCCCTAAGGCAAGGCTGATGGCCTCTGACTTGCTGTCCTTAACACGTTTCTCCAGACTTCAATTATAGAGAGGAGAGGAAAAGTTATCTTGGAATCGAAAAGATAACATGGAGGAGCAAAGCGTGAAATTCCCTTCCTGGGTTCCAGCTCAGCCAAGGGAAAGGTGTCCCAGGCTCTCCCAGTGGGTGGTACAATCAAAAACATAATGGCAATTCAGAAGTTGCAAATACATCAAAGTCTCATCTTCACACTTCTCATGCAAATAGCTGCCTGGATGTGCTGCTCAAAGGCTGCTCAATGCCCCATCGGCTTCAGCTGAAGATAATAACCCTTTTCCTTGGGCAGATGAAAGGTTTGCATCAGCAGCCACACGGCTTAGTCACTTCACCAGCACAGAAAATGGAGGGTTTTTTTTTCCTGAAATCACGTTCTACTTTTATTTCCATCTTCTATTCACAGCTTTGGGTTTGCTACAAGGCTTCAAACGAGCACGGAAACAAATTATCCTCTAGCATTAGCCACCTGCAAAACTCATTTTCATTTAGGAAAGACTAAAAAACAACAAGTGCAGCTGGAAAGTATTATTATATCTGATGATACGGCTTCTAGTCCCAGCAGCAACAGCGCTGTGTTATCTCAACACCTCAGAAGTGGAAAATGTGCATCCAGATGCCTACTAGGGGGTCACAGATGGTCACTTTTGATCTTTAGTTTCTGAACTCAATGAAGCATTTTTACACAAGCCCCAGAGTGAGAGAAATTATTCCAGGCAGAGCAAGAGAAATATCAAATACTGGATGATGGCCAAGAGCTGAATAACTTTCATTATAAAGAATTTAGCAACTTTCCAAGCTCATCATCATACTCTTCTGGAGAACTCTGGTAAATCTTTCTCAAGGCCCATTCAAGTACCTTCCCTTCACCTGCCTCCTTGCTTTAAAAAAAGCCAAAACCACTCTTATGGTATGACTTAAAAATGGACTTCCAAAATCTCAGGTGCTACAAGCAAAGAAACAGAAGAAACTGTATGTCAAGGCTGTCCACAAGCAGAAGGACATCCAGCCAACCGCACCTTCAAAAGGCACAGACAGAGAAGTATTCAGAATGTATGCCAGTTTTAGCTTTAATTTCTGTAGTTGTGGCATGCTGGCAGTCAGGGCTGTGGTGCCCACCTGGCTTTTACTTTAAAGGATGGTCTTTATCTCCTGCCAAATGTCCCTGCTTCTTGCATAACATAAATTTAACATGTATTCTGTGAATGCTTCAGCAGGAGTAATCAAAGGGGCACATACTGGGGGAGGCACAGTGGCCCTGCCCACTCTTCAATAAATAGGGAGCAGTGAGCCCGAAATAACCCAGCAGCAACTTTTCATTTAGCTTTTTCCAGCAGGGCAGAAAGTATCACCTATTTGAACTCCCAGAGTGCATGGAGAGGAGCCCATTGGCATGAGTTGACACAGGATTCACCATTCAATCTAGACACAAGTTTCTCCAAAAATCCACGTTACATGAAATAGGCACAGTTTTGCAGAGTCCATATGGATCGCCACATAACTGGGACATTTCCAGCACTGGAGCACTATGATTTAGATTAAAACACCTACAGAACAGCTCCCATGGGGACTCCTGAAAGGGAGAAAAATGCTGCCTTCTCCAAAGCAAAACCAATAACTTTATTCTTGCCTTTGCGTGTGTTCCATCACTGAACACCTGGGGAGCACAGTGTGGGTCTCTGAAAGCCCCATGGTATATCGTGTTTTTCTCCAAAGCCCTGGCACTGCAGAGAATGAAAAATAGGGACAAAGAATTGCCCAGAAACAGACAGAAGCAAAAGGAGAATAAGGAGGATTTTTAATAAGTTCTCACATAGAGATTTTGTATTACAGAGTCTTACCACTTGTGGTTTAGGATTGAGGTTTATTACACATTCTATATACTTTGGGACATGGTCTCTTTCCTCCTAGTTACCTTGCTATCAGCAGGATTTTCATTCACCAGTTTGAAGGCTGAAGCTTAGTGTCCTCAAGGATGTTCAGCTCACCTAAATCCAGCGTTCAGCTCCTTCCTGCTCCCTGCACATCTTTCCTTGGGATTCAGGCAGATGATGACCAAGATAGGGGCAGTTTTTCTTCTTTACCACACCATGTGACAACTGTGGTTGACTCTGCTCAGCAAGACAGAGGGTGAGCAGCAACAGGGCTGCACAGCAAACCTATATTCAGGCCCATTCGATATTAATATTTCAATATTTAAACACGATAATATTTTAATAATATTTTCATATGGCGTTCTCTGCAGCTCCTTGCCTTTATAAGCCATCTGCATTCCCACTAACACAGACACTGCCCAGATCCAGTTTCCAAACCATACGCCCACGTTCACTGGAAATGCTGATGTCCATGTGCTCTGCACCTTGTGTTTTGCTCCAGAGCACCGGGGCAGCAGGCTTCTCATTAAAAGCCAGTAATTTGGAAAACACTGATTTTTCAAGGTAAACTGAAATGACCTTCAATACAAATGAGCATAGTAAACCTGGTAGGCTCGGAGTAAAACATGAACCTTTACCCATTGTGCTTCAAGGCTGTTCCCTCCCCACACAATAAGTCCCCATGAAGCTGCTGTAGACGCACAGAGGGAGGCCAGAATCGACTTGCCCTGCCTATAGAAGCACTGAGAGAAACCAGAAGGTCCCAGGTCTCCCTGCTTAATGCAGACAAAAAGCATCTCAGTGATCCACATCTGTGGTTTCAGCATCACCAAAGATGCTCCTTTAGCTGACCTTCTAGCATGAAGGGGAAGACCAGAAGAAGACCTTTACTCCCTTCTCCTCCTCCTTGTTGTGGAAGCCCCTGGACAGACACCTGAGTGTGGTTGGTGGCTCTGCCAGGGACAATCACACCTCAGCAAAGTGCTGCATCACCTTATGGCGATAGTGCAGCCCAGGGTGCAGGGTCCACAAGCAAACCTGCCCACTGGCATCCTTCCCACCATGCCAGAGCCTGAGTTCAGCTCAGAACAGCTTTCATACCTCCACAGGAAGATGTCTGTGTTACAATCCTATTCCAGCTCTGATAGCAAAGGAAAAGTTGGGCAGAGGGGGGGAATAATAATTAGCACTGAATACTGGCTTCTAATTGTTACCTCACAAGGCTGAATTCCTTAGGTGGGTGGCACACCTCTGACAACAACAGGTCCAAAAAAGCAACTTATTCCAAGAAAACCTGTGATAGTGGAGTGCAGATATCCTGCCTGGCAGTATGGTGCAGAAAGGCGGTTGCCATAGCACTTGACACGAGCAGTAATTAGGGATGTGATAGAAGAAATGTCTCTTCTCTAGCCAATGACCCTCAATAATTGCATTTCTCCTTGCAGGAGTAATAAACCTCATAGCAATGATGCAACAGAGCAATTAAACTTGCTAGATACAATCTCAGAAGTCCCAAACCATCAGTGCACAGGTATGGATAGAGCAGCTGTCAGGATCTCTGCTCCCTGTGATTCCCACCTCGGCCACTGGTCTTCTATTGGGTTCATCCCCACCTCTCCTGGCAGACCCTTTATCTCCAGCACGGTTTCACACTCATCACAGTCCTCGATGAAAGAGTTTTGGCCTGGATTTTCCTGGCTTTGAAACAGGGAAACTCTTGTGCACTGACAGCTCCCCCTCTCTGCGGGGCTCACAGGAGTGACCCTGCCAGCTCCCACAGACTGTGGGCCATGGACCCCCCTCCCCTCCCCACGGCGTGGCCAAAGAGCGATGGGCACAAGGCCCATGCACACATGCTGAGCTTTGGCAATAACCTGTGCTAACAGCAATAGTCCTGCTTTTGCTTGTGTTCCTGATAAAACCAGCACGGGCACTTCATTGGGGGGAGGTGGGGGGCATTGAACACGGCTTTTTGCAGCACAGCTCTGTTTCTGTTTCCTTTCAGGGACTCAATATTTACCATAAAGATGAAGGCCATCAGAACATAACACGTTATTTGCTAGTTTCTCATTTTCAAAGACTGCTGCTGGATTTCAAGGCTGGTTCAGCTCCTCACTCCCTTGGCATACTGATTCATTCTGTAGCCACAGACACTTATGAAACCCTGGGTCATAGCTAACCTGAGCCTCTGTGTAAGCCAATTTCCTACACACAGGCACAGGTGGGGGCCAGAAATTGCACAGTGGAGACCCCAGTTGCCTCAGCACCATCCTCAGCAGGTCCCAAGCTGTGAACAATCCCTGACACAGACCAGATGCTTCCTTTCATCACTTGTTTCAAGACAACCAAAATAACATTTTCTAAGTGCTGAAGGATTTGACAGAACAAAACACCCAGCTCTAATCATCAAGGGCACCAAGATAAGCAACTGAATATGGATAAAAATGAAATTGGATGCTATTGGAAAACATGCTCTGAGCTCTTGCTAGTTAAGAGAAATAAATGTCACTTTAAAAAAAGGCAGAAGCAATACACTGGCACCTGCAGAGCACCAGACATTTGTTTGTTCATTCATCAGCAACTGCAGTATGGCATTTCAGGCTGTCAGTCGGTGCTGCACCCTCCTGTTCTGCCACACAGCTCCAGAACTGGGCTCAGCTTTGCCACAGTTGGCCAGAACTTCTAACCGCTCACTCACAAAAGAAAAAACCTCTTGAAAAGCTCACAAAATCTCTGAACAAGATGAAAACACAATAAAATGCCTGCTTACAGCACAATTAATGACCTGAAAAATATATCAATGCAGCACACTAATTTGCTAAGCTTAATCCATCAGTTTCTAAGCACAGTCCCCACCTTAAGTAAAATAGACATTTAGTACAGTATGAAACATTTTCAAGTCTCTGCATGTGCCAAATTCCTAATAAATTGCATCTAAACCATCTTTTTCTTTTTTCTCTCTGTTTTTTTCTAATGGATGACTTGTTCTTGAAAATACCACTCTGCCCACAAGTGCATCAAAGAAAACAGAAAGCAGGTTTAATTACAGCCTACAAGTAATTTAACTGCTAGGTGGTATGGCACTTCCAAATTCATGAAGGTGATGATTACTGTATTTACACTTGGGCTCAGTGTGTACATACACAGGGTTATATCAGCTCTCGTTGCATTTATCCCCAGACAGTGTCAGGAAAAACTGGGACTACAATCCTTGGACAGTTGAGCTGGACATGTTACGGCCAGCACAGAGGCACCAGAGGAGACCCTTTTGCTCTCAGGTTTCCCACCAGCTCTGTTTTGCAAACACAGCACGATTTTTTGGTGATATTATTATGATGCTGCATGGAGATAACTGATTATTTAATTTTGACACCCTGGTCCCATGCAGAGCCAGTATCTTCAGCCTGCACCCTGCCTCACAGCCCGCCTGTAAACTCAGCTTGTCATCTCCCGAATGCATTTCACGAGCAGTAAATACAGCAGTTAACAAGCACATCTATTTTGCTGTCAGCCTTGTTCAAAGTGCTCAGCATCAAGACAGACTTTTAAATACCAGCTGTTTGTGATGCATTTGGACTGCTGTGTAATGTCAACTCTTGTACTGGGATAGATGAAGTAACTCTTGGTTTTGCGTATTAGGGATTCCCTGCTTGAAGAAAAATATAAAATAAATAACAGGAAGCAAAAGAATGGTTTCAGACCATGATGCTCCTTCACAAAATCATGACATAGCCCTCCTGTCATGGAGTGCTCACTAAAGTGCTTTAAGACCCAAAGCAGCTGAAAGTTGTCCAGAAGAGCCATTTCCAGCCTGTTTGACTGACACCCCCTGCCCCACGGTGGTGCTGGTGCCCTACCCCTCCCTGGGCAAGAAAGCCAAGGGATGCTGGGATTTTGCATTTTCAGAAGGGAAGGCCAATGGCTCAATAACTGGCTTGCAGAAAAGCTACACTTCAATTGTTTTTTCACACACCGCCCTCCACTTCTTGGCCCTCTAGTTTCCATCAAAAGAAGTCATTCATGCATGTTTTTAACATCTCATTATTTCTTTTAGCTCTATTTTCAAAGGAAACCATTAAAACAAATTAGTAGTTCCTTTTTTTGGGGAGGAGATGATCTCTTAAGTTTTTATGCACAAACTGTCAACAGTATGAAACAATAGGAAATGGCCTTTTCTGATGAGTGAATATTCAACATTTTGTCTATTTCTACTTGATACGGAAGCCTGGGCTAATCTGATTTCTGTTTGTAATCTCTGTAATATTGAACTGCAAAAGAGACAGGGATAAAGTAATTGCTTGGAGCTCAGCTGAATGGTTTGCTAATTGCCAAAAGAAAATGGTAAGACATTGAGAGCATGAAGTAAAATGAAATCAGCCTTCTCCTCCTTTTAGATTTAGCAGGTATCTTGTTTGTCACCAAGGTTGTACGTAGGAGAGGAAGAAATTAGAGCAGGTTTGGATATGTAACACACAACTGGCAGGGGACTAGTAAAAGAATAGTAAAGCAAGAAATCCCTGCACTCTTGCTGTATTTCCCCCAATATCTTTGTTTCTCATGTATTCCCTTCTCCTGTCAGTGAAAAACAATCCAAAGAAACCTCCTCTCAGATGCAGTCCCAAGGCAGACAGCTTGCCCTGCCTACCAAGCAGCAGCTGGACATCTCTGCTGTTTGATGCTGCTGCCCTATGTGTGGCTACTCAGACAAAACCACACAGGTAAATTTGCAATACTGAGTTTGAAAGCAATGGCTCCAATCTCTTTGAATGCCTACATGACTCAAACACAAGTGGCTGATTAGAATTAAATATCTTAGTCACTTCTATGGTTTTAATGCAAGATCTTGGTATCTTTCCATTCCCTAGAAAACAAAACTGATACAGAATGGCCCCACAGAATCAAAAAAATAAGGTACTGAGCCTCAGTCCCAGCTAGTAAACCCTCTGATGTGATACTTCTTCACTCCATTTGCACAGATAAACCTTCCCTGATCCTCTCCCTCTGCAGTAAACACCAGCCTGCTGCTCCCAGCATCAATCTGCCTCGCTGTCAGACTACACAGGCTCTCCCCAGGGATCCTGCAGAGAGCCTGCCGGGGAAAACACCTGGGAAATAGGATTAGAAATAGAAAAATGTTCTCAAAAGTTAGTTCAAACAAGATTCTGTGTGGTTTTTCAGCTTTGTGTTTCTCCCAATGACCTTCCCACTGAGTGTTATGTTTTTAAAGCCCCTTTTATTTGGCGAGCCTGAGATGTTTTGTTGCTATATCAGCACAGCACCAGCTTTGAAACCAAGTATTCACTTAAATGAAAAGTAGAGCACAGTATAGTTTAATAGACATGTTGGTACAGAGAGGAATAAGCAAGGACTCAAAAACATCTTCCATATAAACAAAATCCACCAAATGCCCATGCTCTTCAGAACAGAAATTAGAGCCAGACATGTAATTTTTGTGCAATCATTTTGTCCCGTTCAGAAGAGACAAGAACTGTCTCTTGAATTAGTTAATCAAAATCTCAGCTGATTAAACCATCCACAGTTTGTTTCCCAGAGAGCTAATTGAGAACATTTGATATTGAGAAATGAAGTTGGTTTCAATGGGCACAGCCATCTCTGTAGTGCAGGATTTGGCTCCCAGACAAATCTGGCACTCCACTGAATCAGGTTTGCAATGCAAATAGCCAAGATTAGGGAGGGGGAGAAAAAAACAGGAAAAAACCCCCACTCAATCATAATCATCATTCTTCCTTGCCCAAGAAGTGAGAGCATTTTCTGTTCAGTTTGGAGAGGACTGGACTGGAAAAACCTGGAGAAAATAACAGTCAGCAGAGCACTGCTCCAGCAGTCTCCCTTCCCACAGTGGACCCTATCAGATGAAGTCTTCTCACACCAAAGGACACCAGACCTGATGTGGGTTGTAGGAAGTCAAAGCATCTCAGAGGATATGCCTGGAGGGACTGTAGCATCCAAACAAAGCAATAACAACAGGCCTTTTCCACCAGAGGAAAATAAGTACTGGAGCAGAAGGACAGCAGGCTGAGGATCATCAAAGGTACTGAAGGTGTTCAGGCCTGGAGCAGAACCGTGTGCTGCAAGGAGGGTGTTGAGAACCTCATCTCCACCTGATGATGTGAAGCTCCATTTCTGCCCAGGTTATCAATGGAAGCATGAGGTGTAGCTTTAGCTTGCACACAGCTATTGCTTGCTTAATATTCAGGAGCAGATTTCCAGCTCCTTTGCCTTTACCTCTGACCCCATCAGAATGTTACACGGCTTTTATGCAACACCAAACCATGAGTTTTCAGAGCTCAAGGTACCACTAAAGCTGAGAGCTGCAAGGCTGTTACCAAGGTATTTTGGCTCCTCTCATGGGGAACAGCATCAGTCTGAACCCAAACTACACCAGTAGTACCTTGCTGGCATCGCCTCCCACTCTTTGGCTGCTGCTCACCACTGCAGGGCATTAAGATTAACAGGCACAGAGTGTTTGCACAGGGTCCAATGTAAATCAAATTTATTCTTTGAGTATCAATGCATTCAAAGTCACAGAGAGCCAAAATTTATCTGTGGAAGCTATCAGACCCATTCTGAGAGCTTCTGGCCCTGCAAATGCCCTGATGATGTTGGTAAAAGCAGGGGCAGCACAAATGTCCCACCCTGTCCTCACTGGATTTGCAGGTCTCTCAAAATGCTGGAGCTGAATCTACTGCTGGAAGCAGCATAGCTGTGCCAGGACAGTGCTCTTGGGGCTGACATGCTCTCCTTCACAGTGGGACTAGTTAGTGCAAGCAGAGAAGCTCATCAGCATCATTACCTGCTCCTAGGGTGGGTCTGCAAAACTGTGTCCCCCCTACCTCTGACACTGAATAGGTTGGTGGCTGAACAGGTTGGTAGCTGCCCTGACTGTATGCCACTACATCTCTGCACCCTAAAGTGATTCCAAATTACTGTGATTTATAATACAACCCCCTGTGGTACCTGAGCAGCTGAGGGGGCACAGGGGGAAGGTGGCTTCATGTTCCCAAGAAGGATGCTGTTCAGCATCCCAAAGGCAGGGGATCAACTTTCCCCTCCATCCCTTGTCATTGCCCTCTGGACCATCACCCCACCCCAGTCAGTGATTTGAAGGACAGAAGGTGGCACTGCCAAGTGCAGAACAGGCTGGAGAACCCGAGTGGCTTCAGTTCTCCATTTGTCACAATCCTCCGGCAAAAGTGACAGTCTGGGGAATCTGTGAAGGCTTCTGAGAAGAGATACTGCTTCTGTTAATTATCCTACATGCTTGTTCCAGCCTTTTCTAGTGTTTGCCACTGGAGAGAAGAGCTCATTTAGAGAGGGGATAAGGGGAGAATGAAGCCATTAAAAGAATAGCTGTAATCGTAACAAAGAGATACCAAAGGACAGAGCAGCAGAATGGTAATGCCACATCCTTGGCTCCTCGTGAATGGACCTGTACAGCTCTTTGGAGCAGTCCTGCTCCACTGAGCAGATCTGTCCCCAAAGGACTGTCCTCTGCCGCTATGAAAAATGTACGAGATAGAAAAGGAATTTTTAAAATCCCCTGCAAGGACTACATTTGTTCAGTCAACAGCCACATCTGACCTTCCCGTGCTTCCACTGGGGCTGACAGGTGATTCCTCCTTCCGAGGGGATGCAGGGTGGGAGGGAGCTGCCAAAGCACCGGAGCTGTGGGTCAGGCAAAGCAGGTTTGTCCAGTATCATGGTAACATCTTGAAGTGTTTCATCTCTTCATTCTTGACCCTAAAACTTGTTTGACTTTACATTTGCAATGACTTTTTCCTTTTAAAATTTATACATCATGTTAGAAAAAGTAGGAAAAGTTGTAGATAACTCTGCAAATATAACAAGATTTCCAAAGAAAACATTAATGTTTTCTAAATCCCTGTTCTGCCCTAAACCAAATGGATATATTTAATTATGTGTCCATACATCCATGCACATATTACTTGTGTACTTCCAGTAGTGTTGGTATTAATAGTAACATATCATTACCTCCCCAATAATCTTCAGGCAGCTCCCCATAAAGCACTGCTGAAACCTCCTGAAATAACAGCTAAAATCAACAGTGAAAAATCACCCAGCAACATCTTGGTTTTGCCTCCTGCTTCAGCTGGGAGGAGGGAAGGAAGGCAGACAGTGTGAGCAACAGAGAGAAAGATGCTATTTGCTCATTGTTTTTAAGTAACAGCAGGTTTATGAATATAACTTTGCCAAAAGAACATAGAGGAACACGTAACCTATTTTGCATGCTCCTATTGCTAGATGAAATAACTGGTAATGATGGGATTTACAGCACAGTTCCTGCATGGTGATAAAATCTCAGATTGATGTTTGGAGCTCATGCCCACCACACCATTAACCTCCTAGAGACACTTCTCAGGCAGTCAAGGGGAAAGGAAGAAGCTTATTAATGCCCCTGGGTTATTTTGGAATATTCCTTTTCAGTTCAGCATCTTCCTAGTAGCACCTTGCCGCCAACGAGGTGTTTCCCTGGGCTCTGGGGTGCTGGGGACACACACTCCTCCAGTCACACAGCACATTGTGACTGCCTCTCCACAGCAGCACAGCTGCTCCTCCAGCTGTAACCCACCTCATCTTCCCACTCCACTGCCCAGCTGTTCTCTTTTCCACTGTCTCCCCAGCTAATACAAGCCAAGAAACTGGTACAGAACTTCATTTTATCTTCTCCAGTAAGGCAGTTCACTGCTTCTAAAAATACTTCAGGAAATTGAATCACCATTTTGTAATTGGCTGGTAACAGCAATTACTAATAATCAGCAGGAACATAATCTTCATCATTTTCTACTCTAACTGTAATGTAATCTCAATAGCAAACTTTGGTTTGCACACTAAACAAACATGATGGCCACTATGAGAAAAACAGACATAAAACAGAGTATTGAAAAACAGCCTTAAAAATAAACAAACTTCTATCAAATAGCAAATAACTGTAATTCAAACAGCCTTTGGGAAATATAAAGTTAATACTGTTCCTATGTTCTCCTGTAAAATGGAAGAATGAAAGCTCCACTACACTCCCCTTACTCAGTGGTAGCAGCACTCAAAATTGCACCTCCAGTGCCTGGGCATGCCAGAGGCAGCATCCCTCCTGCCCAGGCTCCCACAGACCTGCCCATTCACTGGGCAGAGGACAAAAAGCAGAGCAAGGTGAAGAGCATACACATGACTTGGAGGACTGTAGTGGGTGCAAGGCTGAAGTCAAGAAAACTACTTGTTTCATAGCGAAAAACACTTTTGCAGAAGGAAGCCTGGCTCTGAAATAGGTTTTCTGGAGACAGAGAGCTCTTGCAGATATAAAATGAGGAAAATTTTCCTTCCCCAACCTGATAAATTTGCTGTAGGTGTCTATGCTTTCAAAATCAATAACAAGTGCCAATTCATGCAAGAATTTAACTTGGAAAGACGTTCAACTCACTTCTTGTCCTTTCAGCCAAGAACAGCAGATGCTACACTGCTCCCTGCAAGTATCAGTCCCTAACAGTTATTGATGACTGTATCAAGGCAGCTTGGCTAAAGAAAACTGCTTCTGAATTGTGGGAGCTCTTGTCACGCCTGGGAACTGCTCAGAAAGGCGCCTTACCAACAACACTGTTGCAAGACATTTAGAAATGGCACATTTTCTCCCTGTCCAGTTTAGAAGACATCCCTTACTAAGGAGGGAGCAAGCTGCACATTCCCTACAATCCCCAAGCAAAAATAGACAGCAAGTCAATTTCCCATTTCAAGACAAGAATAAACATCCCCCCACTAACCCCCATGTGCCCTGGATTACACACGAACTATCTGCATCTTCTCAAAGGCTGGATGGCAACTGATAAGCTCAGGTAATGTTATAAATGATTTCAGACCAGAGGCAGATGAGCACCCAGGTCCCAGAGTCTATTGACTGCCCAGCTGGAAGAACCACCTGGGATTTGATAAATGGATCCACTAAACATGAGGCAGCATCTAGTGCCCACTGAAGTGGAGCCTTTAGGAGGATGCATCATTCCCAGCTAGTTTCAGTAACAAGATCCCCAGGCCTTCTTTGGTTCAGTGAACAGTAAATACCAAGCTGGTCTTTGGTATTTCTGATCTTGGAACAAACTTTGGGAAGTGCACACATTGGAAAGATGTGTTTTTGAGAATTCACATTTACTTTGCTATTGGAAACATCTTCAGCAGCAGCCCCTGTACCAGGCTGATGAGTTTTACACCTGCTGCTTTGGTGCCAGTGCCCTCCAGCACAATCACTGCTTTCTGGAGGATCTTTTAGATAGGTGTCAAAGCATGCATCATCACATGGCCAAGGCTCCATCTACCTGCTGCAAAACGGCTTTGTAATTGACCAGATTATTATTTCTTGGAGCACTTGCTGCAAGACTTCTCATTTGAAACTGGATTATCTTTTTCCTTCTTTTTGGAAAGATTTTTTTTTTCTCTCTGCAGAAATAAGAGTCACACTGGAATATTACTCAAAGCTGATTTTTTTTTTGTATTTTCAAACAGAAAAAAACACTCAGGCTTTTGAAGACAGATTCTTCTTGGAAACAGAAAAGCCACCAGGGGGTTGTGCCCTTTGTGCCAGTGCCCAGTGCTGCTGCAACCTGATGGTGGGGTGGGTCCCACTGGGCTCTCTGTTAACCACAGCTTTGTGCTGATCCCAAATACTGCCAGTGCCAGACACTTTCAGGGGGCTCAAAAATACCTCAGACCTCACCAAAGGCAAAGGCAGGCAGAGGTGGGGGAACTGAGGAGCATCAGCTGCTAACCCCAGCTAAAGTCTGTCAGCTTAATGTGATAGCTCAGCACAGCCTGCATGAGCTTGATTCTCAGTGAGAGCACTCAGGTGCCACAGTCAGCTTCAATTCGATGTAACCTCAAAGCAAAGCACACCCAGAGCCCTCCTCTGCCATGGCTTTTCCCTTCAGCTGTTGTAGCTGTGATGCCCCCAGTGCAGTGCTGCTCCAGGGTCCATCCCCTCGCTGCCTTGCCCAGGTTTGTGTGGACAGAGCAGCCACCTCGGGCTGTGGGGGCCAAGCAGAGGCAAAGCATCCACACCAGTGGCTGCAGGGCTTGGGCTGAACCTCACCTTGAAGAGAAAGGGGCTCGTTTCTATTAGATGCTAAAATGGTCACTGCTTTCCAGGGGATATTTTGGATGGGAGGTGAAGCAGGTGTATACAGAAACATCACAGAGAAACAAGACCACAAATAATAAATTAGCTGGAAAGAACTACGCTTAGACATATTCACAACATTGCCTTTTATAGCACAGCAAAGCTTTTAGATAAAATGAAAAAGTTAAAGAGACATTTAAATGCCCCCACGGGTAAAACTAAGCATAATTTCAGATGCTGTAAAGATAAGATTGCACTAAAGAAAATGGCCTAAGGAAAAAACTCATAAAGACAAAGGAAGTCAGAGTGGCTGCCACAATGAGACACAAACCTAGAGGAAACGGAGATTTTGCGAAGTTTTGCAAAGCAAGTTGCACCCCTGCTCAGCTCAAAGACTCTGTGAAATGGGAGAGTGTCAGCACAGGAAACTTACTTAGTGTTGTCTGAGTCAATGGTATGAAAGAGCTTCTCAAGTTCTTCTTCATTGAGCGTCCCATCAGAAAAAAAGGCCTGGAACTCCTCCAGTGACAGCTTCCCATCATCTGCAAACAGCAACACAGCCACCATTAGGGAACAGGAAAAGTGAGGGGCAAGACTGAAAATCAGGAGTTACGTCCAGATTTAAAGTCAGAGACCAAAATTTTCTCCAAGTGCTTCTGCAGAACTGGCTCTCAACCAGAGCCCACTGGCCTCAGGGTGGGACCTCAGAGCTCTGGCAGACCCAGGGCCAGATGAAGATGCTCCTGGGTATGGATGCACTGGCCATTACAACTAAATGGGCTATTAACCCAAAGCAGGACTCAAACCTAAACAGGAAAATCTGGCAAGGCTCATCCTGAAACTGACTTACATTTAAGAAATTAAGAGCATTTTGTCTACTCTATGTTCAAATGATGCAAGACACTCATTAAAGGACATCTACTAGATAGGAAAATGCCCTGGGCTGGAATAAAAACAGACCCAGCAGTATCTTTGGTCATCTCCATCCAGCTGCATCTTCTCCAACACAGTTCATCTCCCTGCTCTGAACATAAGTGCAAAATAGCTGCTATAACAAGACACATCTTGCTTCAGTTGTCAACTGTTTAAATATACAAGGACTGTCTCACCTTAATGTTGTGCCTTTGCTTCTAAAGGAACCTGGTGATGCACAAAATCCATCTCCCTGCCCACAAGGCTACAGCTTGCCAGGTGTCTTTTAGCAAACACATCAGTGCATGAAGGAGTCACCAGACAGAGGGTTAATAATGTTCTCTGGGCGCCTAGAGAGGAGCTTGCTCAAATTTCAGCAGTAATCTCCAAACTCATCCTAAAACATTTATTTGGTGCCAGCTCTGGCCAGTAGTCCACTGGCACTACGTCAGTCTCATCTCCAGCTGTATGAAGAGGCCCTGCATATTGTCACTGCTTGGGGGAAAGTGACTCCAGTCTCAACTCAGAAACTGAAAAATTACATCCAGATTTGAAATTGTGGCCAAACACTTTGTATATTATTTTATATACTGGTCCCAGTGTTAATTTAACACAGGGGCTACTACAGCCTCCTTAAATCACCAAGGAAGAAAAGAAATTGTCAAATCCATACATAAGGGGCTATAAGAAGGACTCCTTCACAGCTTTGACTGATGAAGTGACAAAGGCTTAGACTTAACTGATAAATCTGATAGAACTGATAAAATTGGATAAAACTGATGAAACTGATAAATCGGGTAAGTTTGTGTTCTGTGGACAGGCACACAGCTGGATGTGAGAAAGCCTGGAGAAAGCTCCTGGAAAGTTCAGCAATAAAGCAACAGGAGAGAGACAAAAGAATCTTTAAAGAAACCTTAATTTACCTCTAATTTCTTGTTCAAACTGCTGGCACCATGCTCTGGTGTGCAGCAGTGCCTGGGAGGGAATAACTACCTCAGGTCACTTATTATTTAAAGTCTTTCCATTCATATCCACAGAAGAGTCATAGACTGGAAATGCTGCCTACTTTGCAGTAGGAGAATGTATCATTTATTATTTAATCAAATCAATTGTAAACCCTGTTGTTTCTGTTTCAGAAAATGACGTTAGAGGACAAAATTAGCCAACGCACCACATACACATCAATATTTCTTCCCCAAAGGAAGTAAGGCTGCTGCTCCTAAAACATACCTGCATTGCCAAATGCTAACCCAGTTTCCACTGGACAAATTTAGACCAGTGATAGACTGAGTCTAATATGCCTATCTAATTGGCAATTATGAAAGGAACACAGCAGGAGAACAAAGTCTACAGCAACACTGGGTGAAGAGGGCACCATTTCCAGAGCACCACAATGGTTACAGACAGGGGCCAGCTGCCTATATCGTTTTTCTGCATTCCTTCCCCAAGGCGTGACCTCCTCGCAGCAGAGAGGGTGCAGAATACCAATGGGCTCAGCAACTGGGCCCCAGCCTGGCTCTGTTTCTGATTACAGCACACTAAAGCATCTGCACTTCAGCACGTACCTATTGCTTGAAGCACCCCACCCTTGTCACCTGGAGGCTCCCCAAGTGGGAAGATTCATTTGCCTGTGGAGATAAAAAGACTGTGTCCAGAGCAAGAGCTCCATCCACACCACCCATCTCCAGCTCTGCATTTTTACACAACTGGATGAGAAGCTTCCCCCTGTGGTGCTCCTATTTATATGCTATCCTAGCCAGGATCAAGGTTTGGTTTCTTCTGATCCTGACTGGCAATGAATACATGTCTTCAAGCACTGACATCAAAAGGATAACAGCATTTCTATTCCATGAGGGCTAAACAGTTCATTTTATATGGAACACTTTGCCCTTAAACCTTAAATCAGTGCTTGTTCACCTCAAAACTATCCTTCCACACAGAGGGCAGGCAGAAATAAATTCCCAGAAAAGTCACATAAATCAACTTACTGGGAAAGAGAAACTCGAGTGAAGTGGATTTGTTTTCAGGGGAGTACTTTGAACCAAATTTACAGTTTGCTCAACTCTGAAAGTGTCAAAAGTGTTTCTAAGTTTAAGGAAAAAAAATCTTTCTCCTTTTTTAGTTTATATCTTAAAACTTCTCTCTTTGATTTTAATCTTGCTTGATTTGTTTTGGGTTTTTCTTTGTTTTGTTTTGTTTTTGGGGTTTTTTTGAATAATGATTTCTATGAGACATTTTTGTTGCAGTGTCCGAAATGTTAGGGTTTAAAATCTATGCCAAACCACTGCTCTGATTCCTATCTCATGGTCCTGAAAGGGAACAGAGCAGCAGTTACCAATAACCATGGCAGGTCAGACCACTGGAAACCAACACACACTGAATTTTTGTTGGCCTTTAACAGCCCAAAGTAATACAGGATGATCAAAGCATCTAGAGGAATGTGGAAGTAACAATGACTTTTATTTCATTTTTATTGTTTGGATATCCCACAGAACTGGCTGACTATTGGCCAGAATTTGAAGAAAAGTGCCAGTTTTATCCACAAGCAGTGCTTGAGACTTTCATCCCCCCAAAACCACCACCATAAAGTACCAGTCAGCTTAAAGCTGATCGCTCTTCAATACAAACTGGAACACTTGTCTGCAAACACAAAGCAAAAGCCTTCCCGAGGAAGGAGATAATCCTCGGGCTGCATATCTATAATTGTGGGACAGCCCAAGAGCCAGGGGGTGCTGGAGCCCAGCAGGCAAGGATGCCTTCAGGGAACTCGGGTGATAAGGAGGAGACTGGGCTGGGATTTTCCAGTTCAGATTAAACTGGTAAAAAACCCCAGGCAAGGCGGGTTGGCCACAGTGCTACCGATGCCAGGTCTGCTGTGATAAGAGCTGGTGGGACACTGTGCTCCAGGAGCAGCCTTATCAGGACAGTCACAGCTTTTTCTCACAGCACAAGGATCTACGCTCAGCAGAGAATGGATAAGACTGCCAGAAACCAGCTTCTTGCTGAAAGCTCCTGGGCTCAAGAGGTACAAATTCTCCAAATGGACAGGCAGATGCTGTACCAGAGAGGCAGCATCAACTGTACTGTTCAGACTCACCTGTGCCCTGCCCTGTAAGAGCTTGCCAGGGAACTCTCAACCCTGGGGAGCTACTTTTGATAGGGAACATAATAGAAAAATTGAAATTCCACACCAAATCTCACTAAAAAAAAAGTTGCCATAATTTTTAAGATCTAAATTTAAGATTTAAAGAGATAAGATCTTTAAGATACACACAAATATTTGTGCCTTTTTCATCCAGATAATCATACTAAAAGACAGGCAACCTCCTTTCACTGACTCATCCTCTCCCCTTAAACCTAGTACCTGAAGTCACCACCTAGCTGGCAGAAAGGACAAGTGCCACTAACCAGAAATCTCCACTGGACTGATTGCCTGAGAAAACAGATAATCAGGCCACTGCCGTCATTTCTTCTCCAGACAGCAATCCTCATTTGACTCTAGCTTTTCAAAATAATTCAGTCACAGGCAAAGAGCAAAGCAAATTACCAGCCCAAGAATTATCAAAGTTAAAACTAACTGAAGAGAGAAGGATGTCAAAGAGAGCACCAGAAAACCCCAACTGGGACATTATTATATCTCCATTTGCCATCCTGAAAATCTGAGTCCAGAGGTGGTTTTTACACCTTCTAACTCACACAGTCAGGCTGTTCTCACCCACTAACACAGCCCAGGGAAAAACCAAACTGAGATCATAAATAGTCCAAAGTATAGGAAATCTGATGGCTGAGTTTCTGGAAATTCACTCAGTGATACAAATAGCTTAAAGCGGCTACAAAATAAGGTCACTGTTCTGAGCCTAAGTTTCCTAAATCTGTTTTCAATTACATGAGGTTGAGACTGCTCATATATTTTCTAGCTATATTATGAATATATTTTTGAGCTATATTGCAAATATATTTCATTACTTACTTTTATTACTCTCTGAGTTCTAAAATGCTTTAAGCTCCGCTTAGTGTGCAAGTGCCCAAGAGCTATGGGTAAGTAAATTGGATTTCATTGTGGTATGTGAATAAAAATGATAACTCTCTCTTTTTATTCTTTCTTGGGGATGTGTGTGTGTGTGCAGATACATGAGCCAGTGGGAACAGGGACTGGCTCCTACCCTGAACCCTTCATCCAGCTCCCTTGGAAGACAGTGGGAGCAGCTTTATTCGCTTAAATGAAGGTGGATGTGGGTTTGAGTTTTCAGACTTGGGCTGTCAGGAAAAATTATGCCCAGGTCCACAGATCTGATCTGTGATGAACCTTGGCCAAAGAAGGTGTGTGTCCCCTGCAGCACCCACACCACTCCAAAAGGCATCTGCAGCTCCTCACTCAGGCAAGTAGCAGCCAGCAAAAAGCATCCAGCTGCTTTGAGTGTTCCTTCAGGGGCTACTGCATTTAGCTGGAAGCAGGCGTGGGGATTCACCTCCAGACCCGGCTGAAGCCGCAGGAGCTGCAGGAGCAGCACAGACCACGTTTGGGGGCTCCTGTGCCATGGCCACTGGAACAGAGCCCCTGCAAATGGCTTTGCTAACGAGATGTAACACACATCGTTAAAAGGAAATTACTACAATTACAGTAATTTTCTACTGAAAGAAATTTACAGAGTGACTCCAAAATCATCTTTTTTTTCTTTTTTTTTTTTAACTAATGCCCAGCACAGATGTTTTCACAAGGGTCAGTACCACACCAAGTGATCTGCATGGATAACCTGAGACAGATTGGTGTTTACATCATAGCAGATCATTTCTGTGCATTTCTAATGCCATCTGGGAAGGCTGATGGTAATGACTGGATGGTGCTGGCACAGAAGAAGACAGTTCCACATACAGACAAAGCCAGGGACTGAACTTGAGGAGTTGGGGTTTTGCTTCCTCAACTCATTGAAAAACACTTGATAAATGCTCTTCTGTGCACTGGGCACAATCCCCTCCTTTTTGTTTTTTGCTGTTTTGGGGTGGTATGTTCCATCTTCTGCCAGCGACTCCACCACAGGTCCCATGGGCACAACCCACAGTGCCCTCAATCCAGGGCAGGCTGGGCCCATGTACCAAAGCCCAGTGGCAAATGCCACGTGCAGCTCTGCTTTCAGCATCACCATCTTCTTTTTGCCATGTGTTCATAAAAAC
Source organism: Campylorhamphus procurvoides (assembly GCA_013396655.1). Taxonomy (NCBI): domain Eukaryota; kingdom Metazoa; phylum Chordata; class Aves; order Passeriformes; family Dendrocolaptidae; genus Campylorhamphus; species Campylorhamphus procurvoides. The sequence goes on from WBMV01000309.1 coordinate 502,544, forward strand.
CTTTGGGATTTTTATCTCCCCAGGACATCTTTCCTTCCTATGCTCAGACAAGGCCTTGGAGAACCAGCAGTTGCACAGAGGAAATAAAAGAACACCCCTTCAGAAGTCAGGCAGTACCTCCTCTAGTCATTCACCCCAGGAATGGTAATTTGAATGTACTTCCTTCTGTATCAAAGCATGGAGCTCATCAAACAAAATATTTATCCAATTCTGGACTTCTCCTTTCTTCTGTGAAACATATGAATTTTTGTGGTACAACTGAAACTGGGGCATAGTCAAAATCTTTGAATGGCAGTTGATATAAAAGGACTGAGGATCCTTTTTGTGTCAGGGTTAACATTTCCATTTCCATTAAAATGGGGGAAAAGTGGCTTTCATTTCAAAATTAGCACATCCTTCAGCATAAGGTGTTGAGGAATCACTTAAAGCCTAATCCATGTCTAGGGAGATGGGTAATGCTGAATGTACCAAGCAGACAACAGCTGGCAATCTGCCCTGTAGGACTTGGTCTAAAGGAGAAAAGTAGGATTGCCATTGTAGTCAGAAACTGCACCTCATTCCCACAAGAAATAGCCTGGGCATCAAGCAATGTCCATCAACATGCCAGAATTTTCCCCAAGCTGCTTAGCTTTTATCATCAAATCTTTTGTTATGCTAGAATTAGATGCAATTTCAAAATTATTTTTAATGGCAGCTATAGTTAGTTCTGGAATGTAAGCCAGTAGGCAGGGAGATATGCAGGAGTCATATAGCACATTTTCTCCCACTATCTTTTGTCAAGACTCTACTTTGTGCAGTTTCCCAGATAATCCTCACCCTGCTGTAATGAGCTGATTTAAATGTGGGGTTTTTTTTCTGTACTCACCCAATATATTGATTTTAAATATTTTATCACAGCTATTTAGGAATGCCTTCCAAAGTAATTTCCAGTTATTTATAAATTAAATGCTGGAATTAGACTTCCCCAGGGTGTAAGTAGTCTGGCCAGGTTCAACACAATTGCTGCTTAATAGAGGTTCTAAAAAAAATTACCCAAGCAATTAGAGGAGGATTCAAACAGAGATGCCAGTAGTCCACAAAGCTTTCCTCATCCAGCATTTTCCCACAGAAAACAGGAGCTTCAGTTTTCCTCTCCCTATCCAATTTATTTCCTTGCAATTTAAAAAGAAAATGAATGTCAACAGCTGATTCTGGTATATTTGCTTCACATCTGTAGCAGCATAAGGAAAACCCTGAGTCAGCCCCTCCATGTGCTGCTGTTCCATAATAATTTAGGCAAACTGCAGGTGATTTGGCCCCTGGGACCCTGTGTACATTGGTTTAGCTCAGCACAGACTATGGGAAAACACTCAGCAAATAAAACTGGAGCTTGCAGTAAGCAACCTTTTTCATTTTAAGAGGCAATATGTGAACTCTCAGTGAGTTCCTTTGGGGTCCAGCCTGGGCAGCCAAGAGGGGCTCAACGGGGGGCATCCTGGGTGGATGTGCACCAAGGGTATATACTGATCAGTGTGGTAGCACAAAGCACACCTCTGGACTAAATACCATAAGTACATAGCATATAATAAATAGAGAGTCCTGGGCTTCGTTGGCATAGAGGTAATTTTCTTCCTAGTAGCTGTACAGTGCTATGCTTTGCATTTAATATGAGAATATGTTGATAACACAAGGAATTGGGGACATATCTTCTCCTCCCTTCCTTCACTCTCCCCCACCAAATCTCCATTTCCAAGCTGTTGCAGCGATCAGCAGATCCAGATTAGCTCCAGACATACAAGTGCCACTGCCTTTCAGTTATTTTTCATCTTAGTTGGCTTCAGACTGCCTTTTTATATTGGGTGCTATTAAATGGATGACTGACTTTGAACAACAATAGCTTTTTAACACCTTTGATTTATTTACCTAGTCAAATGCCCTGCAAGTTACACAAGCACAAGCCAGCAAGGCAAAGCAGCAGAGCCCCGTGCAGAGCTTGCAGACTGGTGACCCAAACATCCTGATTCTCTCTCATAAAGGCTTTGATTCTGCATGTATCCAAACATCTGTCTTGCTCTCTCCATTGTTATGCAGTTCTATCATCCTGGACACCTACTTCCTTCTCCATTCAAGTGCTTTCAGCATCTCCCCTCCCCTGCCTGTAGATGTGGCACTTGAGGACATGGTTTAGGGGTGGGCTTAGCAGTGCTGGGGTAACAGTTGGACTCGATGATCTCACAGGGCTTTTCCAGCCTTAATGATTCTATGATTTCAAAAACATCAGTAAGCTCTCCACTACCAAACCCTCAGTCAAAGCCCACGAGTTACTAACAGCCTCTCTAAATATTTGATCTAAAGGGGAAATAAAACACAAAGACAGCACAGCTTGTTAATATAAGACCATTCTGTGCTCCAACCACCCCAAAGCTGTAAAACCTGACTTCAAAACTTCCTCCTTCCATTTAAGGCAAAATTCTCACAAGGAGAAACAGCCTCCTACAGTGCCCTAAAAACAACTACTCTGCATGGGAATTACTACAGACCATGAAAAGTATCATGAAATAAATAGTAGGAGAAAACCTGATATTTATATACTTATATTAAAATATTAAATAGTATAGCTGCTGTTTGCCTATCTAAAAAATAGTTAATTTCTATGCATCAGCAAACCACAGTGTTATACATAATTCCCTGCAAGGTTAAGTATTTCTTTGTGTGCACAATAGAGGTGGCCTGGGAATCACAGAGTGATATTTAAATCTGCTCCTGAGCTCTGCCACATCAAAGCAAAGCAGAGGGTTTATTTGGGAGGCTTTTTTGCAATTCCCCACACACACATCAAACGCTACACATGGTTTCAAGCTGTTGCAAGGCTCTTACTCCTGCCATGCCATGGTGCTCCTCCAGATGCATCCCACTGGACATGCTGAGAGGCAGAAATCTTAGGGTGATGGGCAGAGATGTAAAACCATGGAAAAAAAAAACCCATTAGTGTGCTCTCTTTCGAGTCTCCTACAAGAACAATATGGGATCTGAGGGAGCTCATACCTTTCTGATCTCCAAGTGACATTCACCATATCAGTGAAAAAAATCCTTTGAGAAGCTACCATGGGTAACATATCCTGGAGTCCCCTCTCTCCAGGCTGGCTGAGGACAGGTCACATACACGCAAACCAGTGTTTGACCTTCAGCAGCAAAGAGAGAAACCTGGGTTTCTCTGTAGGGACAAGTCAAACTATTACTTCTGAAGCTTATCAGGTCACTTCCTATTCCTGGGAGTGTTTGAGGTGAGGCTGGATGGGGCTTTGAGCAGAATGCTCTAGTGGAAGGAGTTCCTGCCCATGACAGGAGGATTGGAACTAGATGAGCTTTAAGGTCTCTTCCAACCTAAACCATTCTATGATTCACTTCATTTCCACCTCCAGGTGAGCAGCTGAAGGTTTCATTTTGCCGGAAAGCAGTCCCTGGAGCTCCAGTTCCCACCTTTACCCAGGCACACCAGGAGGGTACAACTGGTACTCAGGTAATTGCTGGGGCAGCCACAGGGTGGGCACAACTGCTCTGGTGCTGGGGCAGAGGTTGGATGCTCTGTGTACCCCACCAAGTGAAGGGAACAGCTCAGTGCACTGAGAGCAGCAGCAAATCCAGACCACATAGCACACACAGCTCTCAGCCTCCTTAGAAAGCAGCAGCACACCCATGCCTGGAGCAAGAAGGAAAGTGAGAAGGAAGAAAAATTTAGCAAGTTCTTCATCTTAAGTCATATGGGGAAACACCACAGTAACCTCACACATTCTTAAAACACACTGGAGTCTGTACAGGGCCCTTGCACTCCCAGAAGAGCAGCAAACCAGGCAGCCCGCTGATGAGGCCCCAAATTTGGGTGCTATTTCACTGGAAGAGCAAGAAGAGAAGATATGGGAATAACACCAACCCCTTCCAAATTAATGTCCCCACTTCTGATTGAAGACAACTCAGAACACAGATTTTAGAAAGGCAACATATGTAGTTTTGCATTGTGCCCCAGCTGGGAACACGTTAGACGAAACATTCGTGAACTATCAGCTCCAGGCAGACTGCCAGCACCAAAGTTTTCCAAGTTGGTAATTAAATTTTAGCAGAAACATTTAAAAAAGAGGTGAACCTGGGATGCTTTACTGGGAAGTTGCAATCAAACTGAAGCAAAAGCCAACACTCCCAGCTCCAGTACACCCTTGCTCTGCAACGCCTATTAAATCCAGATTTCTCGGAAAGCTCAGAAACAGGCACCAAACATCTCTAATTCCCCTCTGCTCCTCATTAACCAACCTTCTCTGTCGTTTTTTTTTAAAGTGCAGATGAATATTTCAGAGGGCCAGGGCACTGTTTTCGATTCATTACACCCAGCACTCAGCTTCAAAGAGGGCAAGAGGCAGGTGTTTGAGCAAGAGAAGGAAAATTTATGAAAATGCATGGTGTTGTCTCTCAAAAGTGTGGTCCTGGTGTGGCCAGGGCACAGGGGCTGAGACTGTTCTTGGCAGGGCTTGCAGCACCACTCTGGGTCTGGATGCATCCCCCTGATGCTGTCAGCTCCTCTGCTCGTGGGGTCACTGCTGCCATCCCACAGCACCAGCCTCTCCCAGGGACAGCCTGGACAGCAGCTCTGGGCAGCACTGCAGCTCCTGCCCTTCCCAGAGAAGCACATTGCTCAGTTAAGTAAATTGCAACGGATACAACTATAACATCCGGGTTGATGTCCTGATCTCTCACAGCCGAAGTTGCATTTCAGCCTGACTGAAGGATTTAGTACGAGAGCCAGAACCATCCCCCAGGGTGCAGTGGCTATGCTGGGTCCCTGTGGGACAGTGGCATGTCGGGATAGAGCCATAGGCAAGTCTGAAAACTCACCTGGGTTCTGTCACTGCAACAATTACCCTCTGATTTCCCCCCTCCCTTGTAAAATAAGCATTATTCTGTGCTTAGTAAAATACAGCAGATAAAAGCACTGTTATAAGTGACCTTCCACTAAGAGCAGTCACAGGAAGGCAGTGGAAGAGGGGCTGTTTCCATGCAGTAGCCACTGGAGCTGTTGACTGTTGACAAATTAGCAGCAAATTACGGCAGATTAGAGAGCTACAAACTCATCCCTTTCTGCAGTCCCACGAAACAATATCCAGATTGCATTGGCAGCATCAACAGCTTTCCATTCAGCTAACAAGCTGCGCAGAGATGAAGACAGCAAATTAAACAACCCCAAAAGCAGATTCCTCATTTGCATTCTCAGAAGTTTCCCTACTGCTTTATCATTTGCAGCATACAGGACATCCAGCTCCTTGTGCCAGGACTCAATAGGTGCTTGAATAGCAAATGCAGAACCTGAATAATTAATTACTTTCTTCCTCATGTTAACCCCTGAACCATGAAATCCAGGCGTAAGCCTACAACACTGATCTCCTGCAACACAATGTTTCATTTCTTGAAGCTCAATAGTCTCAAAATTGCTGCTGAAAAAAGTTTCAGGCTCTAAACTGAACTACTCATGTTTGATAACCCCTCTCTGAGAAACTGCTTTGCCAATAGCTGAATCTCCTCCTGACACTTGTTTTTTGGGGTAATCTTTGCTTTAGGACCCAGTATAAATGTGAGCCAAAGTGGTTCCTCCCCAAGGGATGCTCCTGCAGGTCTCCAACACCAAATAGCCAGGCTCCCCATGGCTGCACGGGGAGAGCAGCCAAGCCAAACCTCACTCAGTCCATCACAGTTGCTCTTATTTTTTATGCTTCCACTTAAGAAGCTTCTGAATTTTCCATTTATTTTCTCAGTAAAAATGTAAGCCCTATGCTCTGTGTCTCCAGTTATTTGTCCAGGGCAGGATGGGTGTCTCAGCTCTGTCAGAGATATTTAACATCTCTAAGGCGAACAATGCAGATCTTTTCCACACTCTTTCATCTGCTTGCTCCAGCAAAGCGGCTGAGCAGCACAGAACAGAGCAGTCCTGCAGGGAAGGCACATCTGCTCTGAAAAGATTGTACAGAAAAACCCAAAACCTAAATACTTTTTTCTGTTCCAGTGAATTAAACAAGCACATCTTTAATCACAGACTTTTACTTTTAACAAAGCTGCAGCATTAACGTCTTTCCTCTTTATTTTTTTTTAATCTTGTTTGTTTCAAAAGTAGGTTATAAAAACCCCAGAACTCTTATCAAGCTTTTTGGTTAAGGGAGAGGAAAGATAAGATATATTGCTATCTTTTCTGCGATGCCTCATGTCATGGAGAATAAAGCACAAATGACAAAATGTAAATTTAAACAAACGATGAATAAAATAAGAACAAGAGCCACCCCAGCAGGGAGCTGCAGGGTGAAAACCTTCTCCCGATGGTTTAACAAGTAGGTCACGGCGCGGCAGTGCAGGAGGCAGAGCATCCCGGCAGTGCAGGAGGCAGAGCATCCCAGCACTGCACAAGGCAGAGCATCCCAGCACTGCACAAGGCAGAGCACCCCGGCACTGCAGCAGGTAGAGCATCCCCGCAGCGCCGGCTCCAGCTGCTCCGTTCCACAGTTAATTGCAAGAGCGGCAAAGCCCCGTTAGCATCGGCACAAAAGCAGAGGGAAAGTTGTGTGCCAACTCAAGACTGCTGTTGTGAAGCAACCCCTGACCCCCTCCCGCCCATCTCAGCATCTCCCAGTCAGTTCCTTCCGTCCTCAGCATCACAGCCACTGACCCGGGGGCTCTCTGGTTCAACTCAGACTGCTTTAATTTGGCTAAATCTAAGATGAGATAAAAAAGGTTTTGAAGGACAAAGCCATTGGGAAAATGCCTGCAAGTTGCTGGGCGGTTTTTGGTTTTTTTTTTTGATTTGTGGTTTTCTTTCCAAGGGAAAATGGGGTCACCTGGCTTCTCAAAGAAAGCTTTCAAAGGAACCTTGGAATAGTTTAGGTCAGGGATTTTCAAAGTTTTGTTTCAGTTTAATCCTTATATCTTCCCCTGAATGCTGACAACAGCCTCTCAATTGTTGGTTTACTTTTTCACAGCAAACCTGACCAAGTTGTCAGAGTTCCTAAGTATGAAGAGGAAAAACCCTTTGCTGCAGTTTTTCCTTGAAAATTGAGAACCACAAATGCACAAACCAGTGAGGTGACCAGTGCACGGGACTGTTTCTAACACAGCATCAGGGAAGGGTCTTCCTTCTTCCTCACCTAGTCCTGCTGCAGCTCATTAAAATGCTTCTTTGGGAGACCGTGTTTCAGAGAAGCCTTTGTGAATTTTTAATGCTGTGTACTACTTAGTGTTTGCTGAATTCACAATTTTTCCACGCCATCTCAGCAGCATCTGCTGCAGTTATTTGACCTGCAGCAGCAAGCAGCCTTTGCCAGCATAACCAAGAACCTGGGATCAGCCAGATCCCAAAGAGAGGCACACGGGCAGGGAGATGCTTCCAGACCCTTCTGTAAAACCCTGGGATGCAAAGCTTCCCCAAGCCACCACCCAGGTTTAATCTGGATTCAATTGATGCACCCACAGGAACACACAGCAACACTGCTCGTGTCAGTGTGTTCAAACCCACCAGGACAGCACAGCCTGCACACTCTGCACAAGGAACTGCTGCTTTCCAAACCTTCTACCAAACCCCAAGAGCACCTAGATTTCACAGAAGTGCAATCCCAGAAAATGCTATACAAGTTAACTCATAGGAAATTCAAATCACTCACATTCTTTCTGAAAGCTGGGGAGCCCTGAGGTGGGGAGTACAGCCCTGCTATTTTCTGCTCAGGACTTACAAACAGGAGCAAAGATAATCCAGCAGGAAAGAGAAAAATCAGGAGTCACTATGCATGTGGAGAATTCACTGCAGGTTGCCTGGCTTGGCAATAGAAACACTCGAGGGAAGTCTGTACTCCTTTGAAACACTGAACATTACGAGCTTTAGCTAATGGAATAGAAAATGTTAGGTTTAGCCCTCAATGATATCTCCTATGATGTTCCATCAAACCCTCGTGTGGAGGAGGTGATTTATTAGCTGAGATTGGATCCATTTGAAGGAAGAAGCATCCTTGTGCAGGAGCAGGCTCATCTGAGAGCTTCATCAAAGGAGCAGTTTGCAGAGAGGTTTTCTGTCTCCCAGTGCTAACAGCTCACATGTCGCTGCCAAACTTGTCACGGAAAAGCTTTTCAGAAAGCAGACAAACACTGTCGCAGCCTTGGAGGAGCACAGCTCCCTGCAGGCTCTCCTTTTCCTGCAGGAAACCCACCAAACCTACCTGCCTTCCCAAACTATGAGCACAGGCTGGATTTCTAGACTAGTTCAATGCACAAAAGTATGGGTGAATTTAGCAAGATTTCTGAGCCTCCCCTCTGCTTAGGGACCTGTTTGCTTCTTTGTACACATGTGAGCCTGAAATATTTGTGTCTTATTCACACACAAAACTAACAACAACAAAAGAAAGAGAGAGAATAATAATCTAGGCTATGGGAAACAAAACAGTCCTTACAAATACAGTGGAGTTGGTGAGGGTCATGGTGCTCATCAGGCCATGCCACAGTGCCATGCACTCAGAGGAAACTTCTGAACAAGGGAGGGGAGACAACACAACATTTGCTGTTTCCTGCTATTTCCATCCTAATTAAAGAAGTGCTGATTCCAAACCTCGTCTATCTCTCTCATGGAGTGCACTAACATGCTTTTGCAGAGATAAGGAAGCTTGCAGATGATTAGCTTGGTGTTTTCCTACCTGCCCAAATCCCACAGGATGTCTGTGCTACAGAACAACTTGGTTCCTGCTGCAAGATCAGCCTCTGTGAATTTGCACTGAGTGCTGCAATAGCAGTGGTATGAGAAACATTTAATCCTCATTCTTGTTTTATAAAAGGATCAAAATGCTCAGCATGTTGACAATTCAAAGGTTTAGCAGTCCCTACATCTAAGCATCAGAGCACAGAAATACATACTGCAGGGTTAGAACCTGAATACCAAAATGGTAGAACAGGAGGTAAAAGGTAAAAAAAGCCCTACTCGTGCTGTACTGCAATGGCCCAGTCCTGTTCTGTAATGATTTATGAATATAAGAAAACTGCTTGCTTTTACATTGCCTTGGTTATTCAGTCGCTGTCTGTATGAATACATTTGCTGAGGTCACTGTGGGGCTCCCAGGAAAAGCACATGAGAAGGGAGCAAGTGGCTCCAGTGGCACAGAGCTTAAGGCTCGTGATATGGAAAAAAGGTGGATCTGTTTGCCCAGCTAATCCTTCCTCTGGCTGCTGCACCCAGCCCTCAGCTGGGCTGTGCTCTGAGGAGCCAGAGCCCTCAGCCACAGGAGGAGAGGAGAGAGCTCTTCCTGCCAGGATGGAGCAGGGACATGCTGAGGTGACACATCACCCCACAGACCCCAGCTGTCAGCAAGGTAGGTGTGTGTCTGCACAAAGGTCCCCGCTGCCAATATACACCTTCTGCTTCCATCTCTACCCAAATCTGCCCTTAACCTCCCGGAGGTCTTTCTTTGCCCACTTCCCCCCTGTTAGCACTCCTAAAGGGAGGAGAGACAGGAAAAATATCAGGTATCTCTCCTCATTTGGGTATTGCAAATCTGTCTGTTTAGGAAACATCTACCCAGATAGTGTTCCCAGGCGATCGTGCAGCCCCACAGCTTGGTGTGAAGGACATGGCGAGGCGGTAAGCACGGTCTGATTGCATTTGCTGAGCAGCGGTCACCCCCTCCCTGGCTGCTGACCTTTCAAATGTCAGGCTCCTCATTTAGAAAGCAACAATTGGGTTTGGAAAGTTTTAAGCGTCTGTGTTCTGCTCCAGCCCCTTTTACAGACGATGCTTTGCAAGAACGTCTCCCACTGCTCGATTTGCCTTTCCCCTTCATCTCCTCAGGATTTCAGCATTTAGCACCTCGTTTGCCCACACCGGTCTTGTTATAGAATATAATATTTCTTAATAGGGACAGTTCCATTTTTATAACTTCTTTTCAGTTAATTCTTCCTACAGGTAAATGCTAGAAAACCATTTTCCTTTTTATTTCCAGCTTAGAGTATTCATTTCCAAGATCTAAACTCTGCTGTTTCCTTACAATTAGATTACAGGATGCAGAGGAGAGGAAACTAGCTTGGTTCCTTTCTTTGAAAAATATAAATATTTTATCTTGTTTTTACAGTTTTATGCAAGCACTTCCATTTATAGCACACCCTTTTTTCCCCACTATTTGACACATCCCAAGCATATTAATGGATACCACTATTGCTCCAGCTACAAAAGGATAACAAGGCAGTTCTGCACGTGCCTGTTTTCACATGGCTGAAGCCTGAGCTCCAGAAAGCCCAGGGGCAGACTCGCATCCCCCATCCCCTCACTCTGGGTCTCCAGTTTGAAACGGAGCCAGGCAAGCTGCCTACTCAGGCAGAAGTGTTTCAAATTCATTCATGGTCCCTTCCTGCCCCTCCATCCTTCCCTTTCTCTTATCCCACCCCATGGGGATGTCACAGGGGCTGATGAGTGTTGCACATTTGCTCTCTGCAGCTGGTGCTGGTGCCAAGGAAGATGCTCCTGCCTGCCAGGGGTGCAGTTTGCTGCCCCACTTATTGTTATTATTATACTGTGAGAAGCCTATTAATGTGAATACACCAATTTTGGTACATCTTGAACTAATTGCGAATATTAATTCAACGTTTTTTTATAAGATAGGGAGGTGTAATGGAACAAAGAAAGCAACTGATGGTACTACAAAGGAGAGGAAGGAAAAACAGCTCTGGTTAACAAAGTGTAGCATGTATGAAAGCCAGCAAACCAGCCAGCTGGAAAAGTAACATCCCTGTGATGAACAGAAAATCCTTTGGAAAGGAAAACTACCCTCAGTGTACTTACTTTTATCAGCAGACCAGGCACAAACCTGTGCTTTGGTGCTGGCACAGCACAGCAGAGCAATGCACAACCATGTGCTTAAAGAATACAGAGCTTCTCTAGGCTCCTGGAGTCAATTACTTTGGCTTAGGGAAAAGACTCCCCAGGCTCACATGCCAGGCACCAGAAGCACCCAGAAGCACACACTGTGTTCATTGCTGATAGCAATGCCTCAAAATCTGGCCACTTTTACAGACTGAGGTTAGAAGGCCATGAGTAACAACAGGGCTGAACCCACTTGTGCCTGTGCTGTGCCAGGTTGGGTCCCTCAATACCCACAGCCAATTAAGGCAGAACCTTGGCAGCAGGAGCTGATCTTGGATCCAAATCCCAAGTCCAGGCTGAGCTGCTTCTTGAACCTGAGCCCAGCATGTACCAGCCCTTTAATGCTCTGCTGAGCACCAGCAGGAGCATGGGCAGAGCATCTTCCTTTGCAGCTGGCACACAGCTCAGCTTGACCAACACACAGACAGGTTTCAGCCCTGCACGGAGGCTGCAGCAGGGTCACAGAAGAGAAAATTCCACTCAAAATTAATTTAAAATTATTTCCAGTGTAAAACTTTCTGAAAGCATTGCAGGCTTTTGCCAGAGCAACACACTACCTTCCCATAGTGTGGACAACCAGCCATGAAACCAAAGACACTCAGGCTCCGGCTTCTCATGTCCATGAACATCCATTTTCACTCTTTGCTAACACATCCTCCCAGGAAAAAACAAAATTATCTGTTCCTGTTTCCCCAGATTATCCTTGTTGGGAGTTACAGACCCAGGTGTATCATTGTTTCAACTTTGGACATGCCTTTCCTCGCTGCAAGTCAGTAAGATGCTTATTCCCCTCTCTTCAATATATGTTATCTGGTATTTTAAAAGAGTAAGAACGAGAAAGAAAAATATACATGTGATTTATAGCTGTTCCTGGCCAACTGCCTGAACACAGGCTGCCAGAACATATTTTCTCACAATTGCCTGGCAAAAATTGCTAGCAAATTATAAGGATAACTTGCAGCAGTGTATTTGTTCTGGATTTAATTTTTACCTTATTTAATTTTAACAGCTATAATAAAAAATCTTCAATAAGTACAGCTGATCTGCAGAAGATACCTAATTATAAACAATGCCAGAGCCCAGTGCTGTCTCTTGCTCCCACGGCAACAAGAGCATAGGGCAGTATGCAAGCAAAAAGGCAAAAGGAGTGATTTTCCTCCTCTCAGGACATGCTTCACTTTCCCTGAGGGAACTTACAAGTAACTAAACTGAAAAGCAAACATAGGAATGTCCTGCTAACAAGAGAGAGAAGCAACAATCGAAGCTCTAAGTGAGATTAATGTTCAGTAGCAAGAGAAATAACCCAAGCTGAGGGTCACACAAGAAGCCTGTGGTGGTGGCAAAGGCAATTTTAGGAGTTCCCACGAGCTGGTCACCTCCACCTGGGTGTGTATTGCCACACAGCACCTTGTCACTCAATTGTAATACACTGGGAGCACACAGATCATACCACTGATCCAGTTAAAAACAAGGTACAACATTCAGGCTGGAATATCTCTCCACCAAAGGCAACATTCAAAGGGTAAATGTCCACCCTAGAAGCTTGTCCCTACACACAAGTCATGTCCCCTGGTTGCTGCTACACATCAGTTGAGTCCCCAAAGCCTGCAGTCAGCTGCACGTGTTTAATCTGCCAGGATACTACAGAAGCCAAGCTGAAAAAGTCCTTCCCAAGCACTTCAAATATCTGTTGGGAAAAAAGGAAAAAAAAAAAAAAGGAAAAAATAAAGAAAAAAAGAGAATAATTTAGCAGGAGGAATATTGATTTGCTGTATTTACTTTGAAAAGTTTCCCAGATACAGCAAGATGAGACATTAATGAGATAGATCAAAAAGCACTAGGGAGCTAAATCCTCAATGTCCATCATTTCCATGACTTGCCATTATAGCCAGAGTTTTCCTTTTGCCTTGTGTAGTCATTTCCACACAGAACAGACCTTTCTGCAGATGCCCCCTGCTCCTGAAATCCGAGCACAGCATTACTGTAAGGTTGAACCAATGCTCACAGCTCCACCTCACTTCCCCAAGCTCCCAGTCTCACTGTGGTGGGGGAAGCGTCACATTCCCCACCAAACCTTCACTATTTATGTCCCTGTCTGCAGGTATCAGGTGCACCTGGTGCAGCCAAACCTTGGCAGACCCACAAAGTGCTCATGGCTGTCACCTTTGGAGGATGCCCAGCTGTTTTGTCTTTCTCTCCCCTTTGCTGTTTGCCCACTAACACAAGTGCTGTGAGTGAGCCAGACCACTGGGACATTCCCAGACAAGGAGCTGGAGCCGGCTGGGGGCTTGTGTCATGAACTCAGACAGAGGAGATGTCAGGGCAGATTTGCACAAACACTGACCCATCAATAAGGAAAATACACAAATATAATGTTTCAACTGAAATGGTCTTCAGGATAGCTACAGCTGTGGCTCTCCCATAGTCCAGAAAAGCCAGGGCAAGAACCACCACTTTTAAGACACTAACAATAAAGCTCACATCTTTTGGATAGGGTTTACAAGTAGGTAACAGCTCATAACATTTCATAGTGCCCTTTGCTTGCTGTCACTGTGTCATGTAGACACATTTGCTGTGCAGCCCCCAATTAAATCTCTCAGCTTAGGCTTTGGAAAGAAATGTCTTTAAAAATCCTCTCAACTAATTGAGCAGCTTTTCAAAGTCTCCTTGAAAAACCACAATCCCTTATTCCCACCCTCCACAACTTGCAACATGGCCATTAAATCTTTTACAGTAACATATTCCATTTACCTCTGTCCAGCCTGAAGCCACTAATGAGATTTGCAAAAGAAAACCTGTATCTCTCAGTCCACAAAGAAAAGAAGAAGATACACCCCTTCTTTGGGTTGCATTGTATGTCAGACTTTAATTGGTGCTCTTCAAAGCAAAGCAGAGTCTTTGGAAAAGCTGCCCAACAGATCAAATGTTCAGCCTCAAATTGCCAGGCTAAAGCAGCAACCCCTGCTCGATATCCTCTCCCCACTTCTCTTGGAGATACTCATGCTGCTGTTTGTTTCCAACTCTTTGTATTAAAGGCACTGAAAGGAGGGGCCAAGCAAGAGAACGGATGCAGCAGAAAAAGAGCATTGCCTCTAGAAATGGGCAGGCTCCATCACACATACAAAGCTCACCCTAAAGGCTGAACACAGCTATGCTGCCCCACTTCCCAGTGCAACAGGGCTGCATGAGTTACAGCCCAAACATGGGCACCTCTTTGGTCTGACAGATCAGCCTTTACTAAGCACAGGGAACATCTCCTGAGGGCAAGAGGTTTGGCAAAATGGGAGAGGAAGCACTTGGGCAGGCAGATCTGCAGACCTCTAATGGAGATAAACACAGCAAGAAGGCTCAGCTGATGGGTCAGGCTGAAAATCCAGGCATGGGGCAGACTGGTGGGTGGTTTCCAATGCAAAAGCTCTGATCTAGCCTGCTCCTCCACATCTGACCCCTCTGAGAGGGTCCAGCAGAGCGCAGAGTTCACTGGTGGCCCAAGGGCTGATACTTCTGCCCAGACAGCACTGGTAGGAAGATGACCCTGCAGGACAGCATCACCATTTGAGTTTCTAATGGACTGAGATGCAGCCTGATAAGAAAGTGTGAAGGTGTGAAAGTCTGCGTGTTTAGGCATCTGACTGACTTTGAGGTTCAAATCCATTTATTGCCAACGCAGAAACATCAGGAAGCCTTGAAGGTTAGAGCAGTTAATGACTGTTCCCGTGGATTTCACTCAGCAGCTGAATTTTAGAGACAGTAGAGAGAAAGGCTCAGCAGCCATGAGAACGGATGGTGCCGGGCACAGAGGGCAGCCAGGAGATGCCAGCACAGCCCTGGAAATGACTAACATGCAAGTATGGGTGAGTTTCTGGGCTGGATTCAAACCTTGCCCAGCTCAAAGCTCCTCTGGCTTAAGCCTTGCTCCAGGGCAAAACACGTGTGGGCCCAGATTAAAGCATGGCTGCTGCATAACTTTTTACCTGTAACACACAAAGATTCATCAGTTAATTAATTCCTAACCCAGTGCACCCAATTCAGGGTCTGCTCTGTAGAATTAAGGTGGTCCAGCCAAAACAAGCATAGAACCATCCCTTGATTCTAACATGAATTTGTTAACAAGAGGTGACATGAGAAGAAAAACAGGTCCTAAAAAACTCCCAGCTCTTTCCTTCAGCTGCACACGGCATGCACCAGATACCTTTATGTCTTTGGAGAATAAATAAAGCAGTCCAGAAAGGGCATGAGCAGCTGGGAAGTGCCCTTTCAAGCCAGTCAATGATGAAAATCAGATAATAGAATTGTTTCCTGGGTTCACAGTGGTAAAGGACACACACCTGTGCCAGCCAGTGGAGTACGGCCAGCAAACACCTTTCATAATTTCTACATTATCTCAAAATTCATCATCTGGTGGATAGGTTTGTTTATTATTTTGGGAACAATATGTCCTGATTTAAACAGATGTCATCTCTTCAAAACCATGTGTTGTGAACTTTGCAAGGACTTGGAAGGGTAACTGAATATACAATAGAGTGAGCTTGGGAATGACACAGGAGTCCAAATAACTGAAAACAGATTCAAACTTTCTCCTTGTAAATAAAAGTCATTGTGCAGTCTTACAAGGTGTCTTTTGATTGTCACATGAAATCTAGACTATCTAAATGCAAATTTTTTTATTTATTTAAGAAAAAAAGATAAATGCATTTAGATTGGTCATCTGGTCATGGAAGCACCTACCAGATTTATCCATACTCAAAAATCACTGATTTATCACTGCATTTTTCCACTTACATGTAGGTGGCTGCTAATACCGGTTTTGTTATGCAAGAATTATAAATATTCTCACTGAGAACTAATGATTTAATTTGGGTGCAGCAGCAGGATATGAACAGCTCAAGGTTTTCCCAGCATGTGAGGAGGAGTCTCCATGCAGAAGGTAATTACCTAGGCCTGGAAAGAAGTGGTTTGATGAGTGATAGCCCATTAGGACAGGGACAGCAAAGCTCCTGGGAGCTCACAGTAAAGGCATAACTCACAATAGGTGCAGAGTAGTGACTGTGGAAGGAACAGCTGTATCTGCAACAGGAGGCTTATTAGTTGTTCAGAGTCCTTTTATTCTGATATCTATATCTATCTATGTATCTATCTATATATATGGAGGTATCACAGCCCTAACTTGGCATCTTTTTAAGATTCAGTAAAAGCATCCAAAGCTACAATGCCTTAGTTTTTCATCCTTGATGCCTTGGATGCCATGTTATTGAAGTTCCCACTGCTTACCACCATTCCAAGTCCTGTGTATTGTCCAAAAAGGCCTCAGGTTCATGAGGGAAGGTGGGAAGATAAATATTTCAAGTCCCGTGTGTTCTTTTGGAGACCCACCACACCAGGACTTGTTTAGCCCTCTGTGCTGATGGCCCAGAACTTTCCTTACTCTCTCACCACCATCCCTTCAACAAGAAACCCAATCTTTGAAAGAAACCTCAAGCCTCAGTCTCTTCCTTTGGGTACTGGTGATTAGCAAGACTGGTTTCTACTAAGGTGACACGACATGCCTCCATTCTTTAACATTTCAAGCTTGGTTTTCTTTTTTGCCCTTTTCCAGCTTGTGAAGCTTGTGAGCCCTGCACACCAAGGGGACAGCAGTGGCCCCGGCATCGCAGCCACGAAGCCATCAGGCAGAACAGCACTGCTGGTTTTTACGTACAATGCAGAGCTTACCCTACTCACAAGGGCACAACCCCACTGCCAGCTGAGCAGGCTCCTTAACCCTTTTGTCATGATGCTGATGTGCAGAGATGTTCCTGTTCCCTGCTTGTCAGCGGCCCTGTGTGTGCCCACAACATTTGTAGAGTAATTTACTACGAGGCTTGTAATGCTGGGATGTGCAGACCTTTCCTTACAAAGAATAGCAGCATAAATCTCCTTTAACGAGCTCTTAAGTGACTAACAGATATCTGTGTGCAACTATTTAAAGAACAAGCCCTGCTGGAATAGGAACGGGCACAATGCCATTGCCCTCGGTGTATCTTAACCAAGAAGCCCTTTCCAACAACCAATTCCCGCTGTGTTCATGCTTCAAATGAATTTTTTTTTCCTTTATTAGCTCTGCTACGTCCTCTACAGGCCTTCAGCTGATCATCCAGGTCAACTAGAAACTGAAACCTCCTCTCAGCGTTTGTAATCCAGACCCCCATGTTAAACTTGTAAGTGAACTTAGTTTAGTCAGTGTTCACAGTGTATTGTATTTCATTTTTTATAACAGCAGAAGCTATTCAAGACAGCATGTGCTGAATGACTTCATTCCCATTCACACCTTCTCTAGAGATGATAAATATAACGGAGAACCACAGCAGTTCTTGGTACAGAAATCACAAGGACTGCAGCAATAGGAAGATACCAAGTTGACCAAACCACTGGTCACTATCAAATGAAATATTGCACCACGGCCAGCTTGTTCTGCCATTTTCTGTAGGAATTTTATAACCATATGCCAAGGTTTTGGCATATTTTCTATTGCATCTCTCCTCTTCCATGGCAGAGGTCCAGAGGAAACCACCTAACCCCCAAGGACCCCCATGGATGGATCAGAGTGATGGCCATTTCCATGAATGTGATCTAACAGTTATGGCAAAACCCACTGAACTGAACCACAGATTAAAGCTGGATGCACTTCACATTTAGTTACACTCAAAGCATGGGAGCTGGATGGTTGCAGCGAGCTGGAGATTGTTCCAGATAAAACATCACTTCTTGCAAAGCAGCATTTCTATAATGAATCATTAGCAGTTAGACTGTCTGTCAAAATAAACCCATCTTAATCTCTAAAGATTATCCTGGGCTATTTAATTGATTAGCAGCTTTCTAATGAGAGGATTAAGTACACAGTAGATAACTGAGATGATTGACAGCTTTGCTGCACCAGCCTAAAACAAGATGCCTCCGGTTTCCCTCCACATGCCAATTAAACGATTAAGTATTGTTTACTGGGACCGGGAGGATTACAAGACAGTAGGTGGATTTATTAGCAGAGAAAGGAAAAACACTCCTACACAGAAGAAAAAGATTATTTTGAATGACTAACAGCCATGCCCCTGCAAAGCATGACTAGAGCTAGCTGAGTTATTCACTCTCAGAAGGTTACACTCCCTTCTCCCTTTTCCAGACCATTTGCCATTTTATCCAGATATCTCCAGTGTGCTCATCATTTCTAGGTGTCCCATGCAGACTGAGTTTCCCAAGTTTATCTAGTAGATAATTGTAAATCCATCTGCTTGATATTATCACGGGGAAAAAGTTGGGAACTCACATTAGAGTCAGAATCTCACTTTTCTGGGGCAGGAGACCAAGATGTCTTTTAACAAGCAAGCACTTCTTCATTAGCAGCCTCTTAGTACATGTAGGCACTGAATCAAATCACCTAAATACAAGTACCTGAACATGGCAAGGGCAATAACGTGGTTTAGAATTTTGCATCAAGAACATTCAATTTTACATGAATTAACAATTTATGTGGAGGAGCTTTGGAAAGAAGGGGAGGAGGGAGAAGCTCTTGAATTCAAGTGATCAGGCTCCATAGTTACCGTGTCTGAACCAGCCACATTGCTTTAACACAATACGTGCTGTTTTTACTAGGCTGGGAAAAAAAAACCAATCAAGATGCTGAAAAGATTTCCAGATTTATAAACTCGCGACTGTAAAAAGCTGTACATTAAATGAGATTATTCCTTAGGCTTACAATCCCCTCCTTTGTCTTTTAGGTGATTCCTTAATTGTCTGATCTCTGCATGGCAAAAGTTAAATGGGATATTCTAGTTAAACTGGATGGCAAGAGCTGAGGTTTTCTTCTGCTTTCCCTCCACCCCATTTTGTACACAGGTCTGTAAGAGTGGCTTTAGCACAGTTGAGAAAAGCAAGAGTTGCCAGTTCTGTATAAAGCTGCCAGTGCTCCCTGCCCTGGGAGCTCTGTCCCCAGTATGTCACCATCACACAGCATTGGATAATGGTCCAGCTCAGCTGGTTAATTAAAAAGAGCGAAATCCCTGCCAGACAGAAACCTCTGCAGGTGTGGAGACCACAGAAGGATGTTAACAGAGTGAAATATTTTGGAACCTGTGGACTTGATTTTGTAGCAGCCTGTCCAGGGCTCAGGCCCCCTTCCTGACAAAAATAGCAAGTTTAAGATTTTGTTTTTTCCACAGAAGGTTGTGTATGGCACCCGCTGTGAGACATGAAAGTGGCAGGCTGATGCTTCCACTGTTCCTTGGAGCTGTACCAGGTAAAGACATGAATAGTCTGAATTTCAGCAAATCAATAAATTAAAGGCCAGGATGTCAAAGAGAAAATTGTGAGAACGAGATCCCCAGTGATATTAAATACAAAGATATTGCCTCTGGCTCTGGAAACCTCTGAGCCCTGGTTTGCAGGGAAGCTGTACCAAGGGAAATATTCTTGCACATCTCCTGCAGCAACTGCTGTGAGCTGGGGGGGGCTGGAGGGGGGTTGTGGGGAGCTGTGACCCCAAAAAGACTGCAGAGGAACACACTGAGATAATTACAGTGGCAAACTGTTATCCAGAGTTCAGCAAACATGAATGGCTGGTGAAGCTGGTGGTCGTGGCTGGCAGGAGCTGTTTCAAGAAAAAAGCAGCATCTAGATAAATGTAGGGAAAACCACTGAAGGACATGCAGTCCTTCAGAGGACAGCCCCAAGATCACAGGAACAGCCCTGCTCTGTGGGACGGGAAAGGAGTCATTACAAGACTGGCAAGTGCTTGGGCATCTTGCCTTGCAGGAGCCAGCACGGGGATAGAGGTGCCACTTAACTCCAGACTTTGTGAGAGCCTGTTATCCAGGTCACAGAATCCTGTTTGCATGGCAGAACTGGTCCCATGGAGAGCACCTGCTGTGCTGTCCAAACATTGTCGCTGTAGGTCACTGGCATTGTGAGCAATGAGAGTGGAAGCAGAGATGGAGATAACTCCTTCTTCAAAGAGCATTCAGCCTTTACTAAGAGATCCAGCTGTTCTCTCTGCAGTGCCCATCCAGGGTTAGGAAGAAGCAGGACAAATTTCAGAAGAGCAATTGCCTTCTCTGCCTGTGCTCAGTGGCACTGCTCTCCTCACCCCCTGCAAGCCCAGCACTCAGACCTGCACACCCTACAGTGACAGCTCTCACCCTTAGCAGTTCAAATGCCTGCCCTGAACCTTCTTTGACCATGACCCACCATTATTTCGTTCTGATTCTTCAGCCTCATTGCAGCTGTTATAATTTAATGGAGACTGTGACAAAAGTGCAGTATTATTTGACAGCAGTCAGTGGAAATAACTATGTCAAAACTGAGATGTTAAGTGTATCCTCTTAAGCTTTGTTCAGCAGAGTAACATTTGTTACTGAACAGAAAAACCACTGGTTTTTATCTCAGCTGCCCTACACAGAGGCTGTCCTGGAGATTGGAAGGCAGGTCCCAAAGGAGGGAAGCCAAACATGGACTTAGCAAGGAACAGTTTCCCTGATGGAAGTTTAGAGTGGCATTTTCAACTTCTAACAGAAATGAGAACAACTGAGCAGAGAGTTTAACTCGGTATCTCCACGCAATGATGTTGACAGCTGTAGTCCCAAAACCTCAGCAGATTTTTCCTGATGTGAAGTGGCAGGTAAGTCTTCATGACAAGCTGGCAACCCCAGCACTGGGCTCCACGGGGCACTAACCAGCAAACAGCAAGTGGGCAGCATCCCTCAGAGGCAGCACCTAATATTTCATTGAACAAAACCTCTGTGTCTCCAATTACACAACAATTAAGTGCTCAGAGGCTGTGAAGTGCGTCCGTCTGGGTGCCAAAAAGCATGAACTCATTTTTTCCTATAAGCAGCACTTGGAGTGCTCTCCTCCTCTTCCCCTTGCATTGCACAACTGCTCAGCTTTACCAAGCAACAAATTTCAATGTCTTATTACTGTGTCAGTTGTCCACATTAGCAGGGCATTTACTGCTTGTATGCCAGACAAGTGAGAGCATCCTTCACTGCCTTACCCAGGGGCAGCCAGCCATTGCCCCTGTGAGTTCTTGCAGAGAGCAGGTATCTCCCTTTTAAGTCTGGAAGGGAATAAACAAACTGTCCCCTGTGCTCCTCTGCACAACCCTCCCACATGTCCCTCTGCAATCACAAACAGTTTTGATGCATATTTAATTTTCTTCTTGTACAACAGGGAAAGAATAGATACTAGCTCTTGGGATTTTATCCAGGAGCTAAAATTAAACTGCTTTTCACGGTGGAAAAAGATCCTGGGGTTGGATTCATTGACTCTTCTTTCCTTAAGCATGTTATCTTACAGCAGAGCAGCACTCTCCTTCCACATGAAGACACATCCATGTCATTCCCTATGTAAGGACATGGCTGGGCTCAGCACAGCTGTCTGGCTTTCCACAGACACAGGCTCAAAGCACACATCAATATATGTTGGTCCTTGATGCATGGGGCCAGTCACTGAGGAACCAAACTACTAATAGGCACAGATTAGGTCTGTTTTGCAAAGCTATTCCAAGATTACCAAGCAGTGAATCCTCATTTATCACTTACCTGTGATTTGTTTTTCTGGGAAATTGCCACAAATCTGGTGGTTTTTGCCATGCTGACTTGCACATGAGTATCACTTCTGCTCTAAAATATCCTTTCCAAAGAAATAACAAAACCTTTTCTGCTCCTTTGATGGTATCACCGTCAGACCCAGTAAACTGAAGGACATTTAAACAGCTGGAAGTTACTATAAACCAAAATGGTAATACTGGCAATAGTCCAATCAAGAAATGTGAAATATGTACAGACTTACCATTTTTGTCAGCTCTTCTGAAAATCTAGAATTGAAAGAGAGAGAGAAACATTTTTACTGTGTTGTTCAACATGAGATGGTGAAGCCCTTTTCACCAGGGCCATGTTCAGCCCCACACACAGGGCAGGTCCACACACTCCAGCCCCTCCAGAGCCAATTCCTGTGCTTTACTGAGCTGCCAATACTCAGCTCATCTCCCAGCATGATGGGACAACCACTGCCAGGGTGGAGAACAACAGGGTTGTCTTTGGTGGAAATGCTTCGAGCAGTTCCAGCACCTCCCTCACAGAAAAAAGCTGAAACCATGGATTCAACACCACAAAAATACACATTAAAAAAAATTACAACAGCCATGCAGCCAGTCCAGCCAATTTCTCTAGCATCAATAAAGTCTCTTAAAACAAGTTTCACAGCTCTGCACTTCTGAAAAAAAAACTATTTACAACAATTTTTAAAAGCAAGTCTCCTGCGTGGGAAGGAGATTATATTTAGATTTAAAACTACTGCATGAAGGAACTGCCCACAGAGAGGAATAGCCATTTCAGAAGAAAAAAATTGCAATAATGTGTAGGATTGTAGAATTTGCCAGGGAGAAAGGCAGCAGAAACAACTGCTTTTCTGATCAGTTTTATCTGAGGACTAGTCCCCTGACACAATACAGTTAATAGCAAAAGGCTTGTGCAAAGGTTGAAAACTTACAGGTTCCTGCCAAAAAAGGCTGCTAGCAGAGGTTTGGCCATAAATTATCAAAAAATTATCATGCTCACAAACTGGGCAGAAAAGGTAAAATATTCTCATCACCTCTTCAGGTCTGACCCTATTAATCTGAGCAAAAGTAGAGAGTTGGTTTTGAAAGAAATTTCCCTGTGGAGGGAATAAAAGCATCAGCAAGACAGATCAGAGTCAGCCGTAAAATAGAATCTCTTATTTTCTAGGTCACAAAACCATTAAAAAAAATCAGAAGAGAAAATGCTGCACAAAACAAAGAAACCCAAGAGACAAATTGAATTGCAGAATATGCTCTTTCACTGAATATGGCTTAATTAAGGAACATTAATCATTCTTTTGTCTGAAGTTCTTCCTAAGCTATACAGCCCACAGCAAAGTCAAAGCTGGACTTGCTGGTGTATTTCAGCAGATGCAAAAATCCTTTGCTTGAGCCAAGCCCAAGTGGTGGCAGTCACTGAGTCCCAGCTTCAAGAGAGGGTCATAAAACCCCTACAAGGACTACAACCAGTGACCACTTCAAAACTCTTTTATTTTTGGGCTGACCTTCTTTTTTTTTAGAGCAAGTAGAAGGTTTCTTGGGAAAAACCTACCTGTCTCCTTACTTATGGACTTCATTGAGGTTTTGAAGGGCCAGCCTGTCATGGCTTGTCTATGGGAAGAAGGAATAAATCCCAGCAGGACCCCAGTACCCTGTGTGGCTTTAGCACACGTTCCTCATCTGTGCAAAACATGCCCTGCCCACCATATGAAATATTCCTCTTTTCCTGGCTTCAACACCCAGTTCCTCACTCCCCATGAGTACCTCCAGATGAGGTACTTTTGTTTCTAGATGCTGATTGTTTCTGGTCTGTTTGTTTCATCAACACATCCTTCTGTTACTCTTCCCACTGGTTTGAAACAAAGACATTGCAGCCAGTCTCATACAGAAGTAGCAATGCCTATTTTAAGGTCCAGTGGGAGATAAACACCCCACTAAGCACAGCTGAGAGGGAGAGAATGGGAAGGCAAAAACAATAGGTAAAATGTAACTTGAATTGGGAGAAAGGCTCAGCCTACA
Organism: Campylorhamphus procurvoides; assembly: GCA_013396655.1. Lineage (NCBI taxonomy): Eukaryota > Metazoa > Chordata > Aves > Passeriformes > Dendrocolaptidae > Campylorhamphus > Campylorhamphus procurvoides. The sequence goes on from WBMV01000309.1 coordinate 526,048, forward strand.
GTGCTCTGCCCCATGGGGCTGTTAACCTTGAAGAAATGCTTGGAGCAACAGGGGGAAAAAATTAAGAAACAAAAGAAATTATTAGAAATTGAAATATTTATGTCCAGCTTCACTAAGTGAACATTTTAGAGATTTAACTCCCCTAGATACTCCTTAGAGGTATGACAATTGTAAAAGAACATGTTGATGAAAGACCACATTGACTGTATTACTTATCAAAGTTTATTCTACAGGACCAAGCTGCTTGCTTTTTTTATTGCTAATGAGCAGGATTTATTCTTCCAACTTAATTGGACCATGTAAAATTTGCACACATAAAAAAAATTTAAAGTGGAACACCTGGAGGGAAAGCAATTTACTATAAAGTCATCTGTCAGCACAGGCAGGCACTGCATCAAGGTATGAACACAGGAAGGAGCATTGGGAGGCTGATAAAGATGTAATATACTCTGTGATAGCTTGGTAGTGCTGCCAAAAGTGCTGCTGCTGGGAAGCTCCAGGATTTATGTTCTAGCTCATCAAACAAGAGTGCCCTCCCACACACAGCCCGAAGACACCCTCTGTTCAGGTCTTCCATTAGCTGTTCCACTGCAGGAAGAAGGTGGTGTGTGCTTTCTGTAAGGGAAAGGTGTAACAGCTGCTCGTGGAAGGGGAACCACAGCCCCGAACACCTCCCCTATGGACCAGAGGGCAAACCCCCATGGGCAGCTTGGTGCCAGGCTCACGGGGAGACTGGGGACACGAAAGCTCCAAGCAGCTCCAGAAGAAGGGAATCTAAGGGAGGATGCTGTGTCATCTCCAGCAGAGAGGCTGCAAAGCCAGCCCACCCTTCAGCCACTCTCTGCAGGCTCTCAGCAACTCCATCCTTGGTACTCTCACTCAGCACAGTCACTTAGACTCAGTTCAGGCAGCAGCCCTGGAGGTCAGTGAGAGGAGATAATGAAATATGGATGGAGAAACGCCCTGTCCTGCCAGGCCCTCAGCAGCGATTGGCTTCCTGAGCCTCCCCCCTGGTCAGGGACCGGCCCCGGTGGGCGAGGGCTCTGCAAAGCAGGAGCCGGCAGCACCGCACGGCCGCACCAGGGATGCTCCCCCCTGTTCTCCATCCACCCGGGCAATGCATGACTTTCAGATGGTAAATGAGAAATTATCCAGTTCAAGAAGTGCTGCAGCAATCATCTCCCCCATCAGCTGTCCTTTGAAGCTATTAAGCAAGTCTCCTGAAGCACAGGCTAAGTCTCATGGTGAGCCCACAGGATGCCCACAAAATGGGCATTAACCCATTTTATAGGATTTACACAGGTAATGCATGCACTTTTCTGTCTGCAGCATACTTAGCCCATTTACCAAATGTTTAGATGAATAGAAACCCTATTTTCTCTAGAGCAAGGAATTTCTGTCAAGATTTCCAATAGGTTTTCTTTAAATATACGTTTTAGCTGCACTCTCAAATGGCTACTACAGATATTTGACTGGCAGAAGCAAGCAATTCAAAACCCTAGAGGTAATAACAAACTTGAAAAAAAATTGATGGTTTCAAATTCAAACATTGAGTTCTGCCTTCTCAAAGCTCCTGGATGAGAACATGCGACACTGGAGGCTTCTTAATGGAGGTTTTCTCACCAATTTTATTAAATTCACACAAGCACTCCCCTAAGAAGCCCAAAAATTATTACAGGGTTTGTAGAGTTTATTATCCCTTCAGCAGGTTAATATGATGTTGATTTAAAACAGAATGCAGCTGAGTTGAAGTTTTGTTTTCCATCATAATCTTGATGCAGTGTCGAGGATAAACAAAATCAAGTCTTGTGCATGAGGAAAGCATCTAGAGACCCACATATACCTAAAAAAATTATTAATCTGCTCAGTATGTTCCTATATTCCTGTTTCTCTCCCTACAAGTCTCGACACCTCCTTTGGAGATAAGGCTTTGTATCAGATATGGCCTTTAGTTCTCTAACTCAAGGTACCAGTAGGAATTTCATCTCCTACAGCCTAATAATGTGAGAAAATCATGGCCTGAAGCTTTGTCACTTTGGGCTGCATCTTTAGATATCCCCAGGCTAATGAGCATTTCCCTATGCAAGGAGAAAGGTTTGATTTTGGTGTTTCAGTAAGGAATATGCCATTGATGTGGAAATACTGTCCCATCTGGAGTGGCTCCCCACAAAACAAAGCTTCTAGAGAGCTCCAGGTCTCTGGGTAGTTTTCCCACTTCAAAGCAGATCTTTTTCTTTTTCCCTTCCTCCCCAAGAGAAGAGCAGCTGACACCATGTCCTGGCCTCTGCTTCCTCTCTTACCTTCTCTTTAGACTTTACCAAGCTGTCCTAAATAAAAGTTGCATGAGGCAGGTAAGAGTTGCATTTGATGTTCTGACCTGCTGATGTTCAGCACTAGAAGTTACTTTTCCATAAAGATTAGCCCTGGGTGCAGCCTCATTTCAAGCACCCACTTCCAAAGCCCTGAAGATCAGAAGGAAAGGATGGACTCTCCAGTGTGATTGTGCACCTTACAGCGAGCAATCACTGAAGGAAGAGAGCCTGGCCATGCCCCAGCCCTCCTCTCCAGCTGTGCCCTGCAGCAGGGGGTGAGGGAACGGTATCAGAAGGACTTCACAAAGGAAGGAACAAGGAGGAGGAAAACAGCCCTCTCAGTTCACTCTGAAAAGTGAGAAGGTAAACAAGGGCACAAGAAGGAGAGGGAACCAACCTTTAAAAAATCTCCAACATACAAACTGAAAACAGGAAGGAAAAAAATCAAAGCAGAAGAGGATTGATAAGGGATTCCTGGGGTTCCTGTAGCTGTAATAGTTTTGCTAGTAGGGGCTGCACTGGAAATAGTGTCATTAAGAAAATAGTTGAAAATTTGACCGTTCTTAGATCTACATTTGGAAATGCACCCTTGGCACAAATCAAATTCACTGCATCTTCTATCCAGATGCTCAATCCCATGGGGCTGAAGAAGTGCTAATCAGATTTGGTCACATAAGAGAGCGTTCAAGAGGAGGCATAAGCAGGAGACACAGATTTGAAATTATCTTTCTGACCCTGATCAAAGAAGAAAAAAGTCAGATAAGGGCCAAAATTAGTTTTCAGAAAAAGATGGGGTCAATAAAACAAAAAGCTTCGTCTGACCTGAAATGAATGGCACTGCATTCTTTGTGGGAATTTAAAATAAAGCCAAAAAGCAATGCATATAGTCCCCATTGGCAAAGGCAGAAAGGGGGGCAGTGATGCCAGTGCCACTTGGAGCACACTGTGCTGCCCTGGGAATGCCCACCCACACCTAAGGCTGATCCTTATGGAGCATCTTCACCTGCAGCTGCTGAGACTGACCAGGCCTTACATGTTCTGGAGATCACACTCCTTCTGTCAACACAGGCTTCTGACAGTGACATGAAGGCAGGAGAAGATGAGAGAGGACAATTGGTCAGGCAGCACTGAAGTACTCCCTGAATGAGCAATACCTGTCTAGACATTTCCTACGCCTTGGGAGCCATCCACCTCAGCTCTGGACTGCACATGTGCTCATTCACACTCAGCAAATGTGGTCTCACATTGCCTTACATGCACATAGTATACACCCACAGAATATATTCTCCTTTTCATAAGCCTTGTGACATTTGAGGATTTGTTCTTGACTGGAAATGCCACCATCACCACATGCAGACTTGAGCAGCAGTTGAGCATGGCAGTTTTTAACAAAGGGCCTTTTTCCTCGTGGGTACAGAAAGCATTAGAAATGTGTGATGTGAGTGGCAATACCTGCAGCAGGTTGCACATGCTGCCAATCCTGAGCCTTAGGCTCTTGCAGTCTGAGCAAGTGTGTGTGTAATCCAGAGCCAGAGACAGGCACCTTGAGGAGGTACTAGGATGGGTACAGACTCCTTGCTCAATCCCAACCGCTTATGCTGATTGGACCAATGCTGTAAAAGCTGACCATTAAATTCAAATTGAAGTTTTTCAGGTTCCTAGAGCAACACATCACCTCCACTTCTACTACCACCACTGAAGAGCATCTCTCATTCCCTGGTTTTATTTGCTGCCTATTTTTGGCAATGGTTAGGACATAAGTATCCTCTTCATTAGATTGTTACCAGGGCTCAGTTAATCTGTGACTTTACCTACTTTTTACACTTGGGAACCTATAGTTTTGAGCTGAAGCCATCTAATCCCTTGTTGAGTTTTGTTGTTCTTCAGCCCTCAGTTTTGCCCCACAACAGCACAGTTTTGTTTCTTTGGTGAAAAGAGCACAGGGAACTTTGTTCTGACCCACCAGCCACCCTCGTGGTGGAGTCAGAACAAGAACACTGGGAATGGCTGAGTCAAAAGAAAGCGAGAAGAGGAAGAAAAAGTGACTAAGGTGCTTATTAGTGTCAGAGCCATCTTACCTAATTCATAGTCAAACCCAAGCTTAACCCTCCTCCCCAGCCTTCAAGGAACTGCCTACATAGCACACCAGCTCATGCAAGTGTGTTACTTAAACGTAAAATCTCACACGTCTTTAACTTCTTCATCCTCCCCCACCAAGAAGCTGCTCTGCTGCTCGGCTGGGACTCGCTGCTTCCCCAGCACATCCACATAATGCAAGAACGTGAGTGAGTTAACTGGAAAACAGACTCTCATCCCCGAGCATTCAGTGGGATGCTTGTTACTTTCCTGCTAATGAAAGTGAAAATCAACCTAAATACATATTTCATGTTTAAACCCTTCTTATGAAAGGGAGGTCTCACAATGCACTTGAAGAGCCTATTACAGCAAAGCCACAGCTTCAATTGGCATTGCTATTGTGCCTGGAGAAAAAGGAGAGAATCAAATTCTAAGAGAGAACCCCTAAAACCTCAAATCTTACATTTCCATTTCTACTTTCAGCAGGTGAAAAAGGCTTTCAGTACCATTGTGAAAGGGAAAAATGATCAGGAGCTGCACACCCAGCTCTATTGTATTTCCCACTGAAATAATACAATACTGTGTTTCCCATTCTGAAAGTTCATGGCTTATTTTCTAAGCTCAAACCTCAAAGCGGAAAAAAAATTTACTTAAAAATAGCAAAGTTGAATGGGTAAGATACCATTTTGGTGGCAAAACAGTCCTACTTCAAGAACCTCTTTTGTAAACTTAATGTTGCTCCCCAATTGTATTTATTTTTTGTCTTATTTATTTTTTGTGTTATTATTTGTATTTTTAATTGTATTTATGCTCTGAGGCCCAGATTCCAGACTGTTGCAAAATTTGGGCAATTTCAGGGCAGATTAAGAAGCAAACAAACAAACACCAAAACCAGGAAAAAAAACAACCCAGAAGAAAACCCAAACAAATTAACTTAAAAGACATAAGGGTTTTAGTTGCACTTGTCCTTTCTGTTTCTCCATGAAGCCGCATTCCCCACAGCCTGCAGCTGCCCACCTTCCATCCCGTTCCACGGGGCAGGACCATCCCATCAAACACTCTGCTCTCTCAGCTGCCTTTGGCAGCTCACTGGACACAGACAGGGGGAATCAAAATGCCTGCAAGCCCAAGGTACTGAGAGCTGGAATGAGTTTTGGACTCTCCAGCCCATGCCAATGCCTACAGGGGACATGGCAGAAGATTCAGCAAATTATTTAGAAATTGCAAGGGCTTGTTTACAAGAGCTACTACCGCCTATCCTTTCTTCGAGGAGGCTGGAGGAGAGTATGAGTTATCCTTTACTACAACCAATGCCTCAGTAGTATTTTTGCATTCACTACAGCGTTTTTTACATTTTGTTTTTTAAGCTAGGAGATAGCAAAGCTGAGGATCTATGTGTTTAATTACTGGATGCTGTAGAAAGACTGTGTAATTACACCGTTTGCACTCTGGTTGATTCCACCCCATTCTCCCAGTTCATTTAAGTGCAAATAGCCTCATTAGCTCTCTAATCAGGAAATCTATAAATACAGCACTTGAGGCACTCAGCACATCCCTACCAGCCCCCCCAAAACTGGGAAAGGGACACGGAGTCCTGCACCTCCATTCAGTCAGGCAAATCCCAGGATTAAGGACCTACAGTGCATCCTCCCCCCAGCTGGTCCAGGGGATGCAGGACCTGGGAAAAAGGCTGCAGAACTTGGCGTGCACATCCATACCCGGCCTGTTCAGAGGGTGCAGGAAACAGGGTGCACCCAAATGCCCAGACAATCTAAAGAGTTCCTGGCAAGGAGGTGAGCGATACAAGCTACACCTCCATGCCCAGCCCGCCAAAAAAAACTAAAAAAAAAAAAAAAGAGTAAACAGGACTTGGGCTCATGCCCAGTCACTTTGGGGTGCAGGACTCCAGAAAGGAGGTACAGGATCCAGACTGCACCCCATGCCCAGCCGGTTTGGTAAATGCAGGACCAAGGTGCACCTGATTCCCAACTCTCCCAGCGAGTGCAGGGCAAGGGGACATGGGACCCAGGCTGCACCCCGAGTGACCAGCTAGTCTAGGAGCTGTAACCCTGCCCAGCCAGCCCAGGGGCACAGAATCCAGAAAGGGGTTGCTGGGTCTGGGCACCGCTACGCCCAACCAGCCCGGGAGATGCAGGACCTGGGCTGTACCCCATCCCAGCCAGCCGCGGGTGCCGGATCCAAGGAATAACCCCGATGCCAAGTGGCTCGAGGGGTGCAGGATGCGGGGTGCCCCCCGTGCCCGTGCAGCCCGTGCCTGCAGGGTCCGAGCGAGCAGCCGGAGCAGCCGGAGCAGCCGGGATGCAGCCGGGATGCAGCCGGGATGCAGCCTCTGGCGCGTCCGGAGCGGGAGGTGCTGCCCCCGGGAAATAACAGCGATCCCCAGGGGGCTGGGAGGGTGCGGGACAAGGGCAGGGGATACGGGACCCCCACGCCCACCCGTCTGGGGGCTGCAGGACCGGGGGCTCAGCCCGTCCCCGGCCGGTCCCGGGGATGCGGGAGGCGAGGGGCAGCCCCGCTGGCGGGTCCGTAGCAGGAGCCGGGGCGTGCGGGGAGCACTCACATCGAGGATGACGGAGGTGCCCTTCCTCTGGGCGGCGGCGGCGCCCGGGGCGAGCAGCTCCCTGTCGGGCAGGCCCTTGTCGCCCATCCTGCCGGCCGCCCAGCGCAGCAGCCCGTCCAGCCCGCGCAGCGCCGGCGGCGGCTTCCGCAGCAGCTTCTGCACGCCGGCCCGGCAGTACCGCGCTGCCTGCTCGCACATCGCTCAGCACGGCCTCATCCCGCCGCCAGGGCTCCCCCGCCTTCCCCTCCGCCTTCTCCTCCTCCCACAGCCGCTCCGCGGGCAGCGGGCGGGTCCGCGGGGGGAACCGGGGCGGGATTGCTGCCCCAAGAGCGACGGGGGGATTTGGGGGGGCAGGGGGTAGGTCAGCCCCCCGGGCTCCAACACAAACCACCCTTTTAGGCATTTCCTATTTTGTCTCACCTCCACAGCTTCCCTACACCCGTAACAGATTTAAGCAGCTGTTTGTGAGGACAGAAGAGAACAAATTTCTTGCTTGTAAATAAAACTTGCCCCTGACTGCCTTTCCCTACTCCAAAAAGTCCCTATACAACGAATAGCCAGCAATTCCACTCAGAGTATTGCAGCATCCGTGTCTACAGTGCTCAGGTGGACAAATATTTCTAACCTGTAATTCTGTGTTGTGAGGATATTCCTTTGTGATACTTCTGTGCTCAGGTACACAGGTCAAGATTTAGACTTGCAGTAGGGGCAATAAGTCTTCTAAACAAAAGGGCACTGAATCATTTCATCTCCCACTCCGCACCTGAGGAGATGCTCCCAGTTCGAGTTCAGACCCATAAAGGCACCAAAGTCAGAGAGCTCAGACTCAGACACACTTGGGAGGTTCCCAGAGTTCTGGAGCAGCCACAGGCTCCAAATGGCCTTTCTCACACGCAGCCACCAATCCCTCTTGCAGGCACGAGGACCAAATCCCCAGCTTTGAACATTTCGGATACAGGGGCCAGAAAGCTCACTACCCCATGCAATCATTGCACACTTAACCACACTAAGTTCTATGCCTGACCTGCAAATGAGGAACAGCATGATCACTCCAAAAGACCTGACCAACTACTGCTTGAAAAGAAACAAACAGTAATAAATTATTTCTTTCAGCAGAGCTTACACATTGCAGTGCACCAGAGCCCAGGCTCCTAGCCCTGAAAAGCCTGCCTAGGGGAATCATTTAGCCTTCTCCTCTAACCACACATGTTTATTCATGTAAATTAGAGTGAAACTTCTGTGTTCGAGGTGACAGGTGGGGAATGTGCATTTTCATTTCAGCTGCTGCTCAAAGAAAAATGAGTGGGAGCCCAATTCTCTCTGCTGGAGTACATGGATAACAGCTGGGAGCTCTTGAAAGGCTTTTAAATAAATGGGGCACAGAGAAACTTAGCAGTAGGTCAGAACACCCATAGGCTGAGCCCCTCTTTCACCAAGCTCTCACCTTGCAGGGTTTCCTTCTCCAGCAATACAAAATTCCTGGGGGAAAACCGAGGAACTTCGGGGCATTTATGTTGGCTCAGGAGAGCTATGTGAAATCCTTTAATGGCTGACTCTGTGTTCACTTACAGGGATGCTCAGAGCAGGTGGGTGTACAAGCCAGCCACTGCTCATAGCAAAGAGAAGTCAGGATGAGGTACATCTTAGCATCCTTGCCATGAGCCAGTGCCTACTGACCAGAACCTCTCATGGCCAAAACTACTGTGCTTTTTTTTACTTCTACAATCCTCAAATCATTCCTATGTTTCTTTGTCCTTTAGACATCCCTCCCAGTTTGGGTTTACTCTATATGCTTGTTGATTAAAACTATTGACAGAATAAGCTTATGAATAAGGTTCTCTGGATTTTCCTTTCTATTTGGCATGAAGATTCACAGAATCACAGAATATTCTGAGTTGGAAGGGACCCACAATGTTCATCAAGTCCAACTCTTAAGTGAATACAGGGATTGAACCCACAGCCTTGGCACTGTTAGCACCATTCTCTAACCAATTGAGCTCATCTCAGGGTTTTATTCATTACTTGGATTTGAAGTTTGGGGCTATTTCTGTGCTTTTGTCAAAATCAGTTCTTCTTAATGCCAACACCAGCTCTATGGCATTTAAATAGTCATTTTCCCTCCTAAGTGGATCTAGACAGAAAAAGTTTCAGCCATTAGGAAGAAGCCAGCCATTTGTACTGTGTTGTGTTGCTTGGTCTATTTCCAAGTTTCCATGAAACTGAAGTCTTCCTTTGAGGAAAAACCGGGAAAGTGACTCAGGTGAGGAAAGAGAAGAACCCTCAAGGTATATGCTCAGGCTGATGCCAGCTCATGTCACACCACAGCCAAGGGGGAGGGCAGAGGCACAGACCTCACATTCCACTTTTTGTGCCAAAACTCATCCCCTGCTTCTTGCCAAGGGAGACAGGATATTCTCTGTCCTGTGCAAATAAACACAACAGCAGCCAAGGCATCAGGGCTTTGCCAGCCTCTCCTGCCATCCTGGGCTGCTGGTTGTGGCACTGACCAGGTCCCCAGCAAACAGCCATTAATGAGGGCTAAAAGAAGAAACCAAACCAGTGACAGACAAGTGGAGACAGCCGGGCTCTCCCTGCTGCAGAACATCCACCTGCCTCTTCAGCTGCAGCTCCCAGGCATCAAGCACACTTACTGCTTTTCCATTAAAGGTGGAGAGAGCAGGACCACCAGCAGCCACTGGTTGCCCTGAAAGCTTTATACATAATGCAGATGCTGAGTGGTGTAGGAATAAATAGGAGAGAGTGGAGAGAATACAACAAAAGCACAGATAAATCCAGGCAAAGGGCCTTGCTGGGAAAGCAGTAAGCATTAATTACTGGTGTGGATAGACTCAGAGTGTCCAGGCCATGCAGTGCCCAGCAGCAGCACAGCCCAGCACGCAGCACAGCCAGTGTCTCCTCTGCTGACCTTTTCCTTCCCACGCTGTGTAGAAGGCAGAGCTCAGACCCTGCCCAGCAGTGCAAGGGTGAGCTGCGGGGGAAAGGAGGCAGCGCCTGCAGCTCCACCTTCTCCTCCTTGACATTTAACAGCCTCCCCCCTGCTGCACTAGCCAGGCACACACATAGTCCCAGACCACTACGGTCTTATAAATGAGGGATGCATAGAAGAGAAAGATTTTCAAAGGCTGGTAGAGCTCAGAACTATTTTTCCTAACCCCCAGCCCCAAGTTCAGAAACTCTGAAATCTCAGAAAAAGGTTATTGCCATTCCAGTTTCAAGTCTGATTGCCACACAACAATTTTTCCTGCCTGGTGAATGTGAAGCTCAGCTTTCATTTGGGGCTTATTCAGGCGCTATACCCAGTATTTTCCAGCCACTTCTGGAAAGGCTGTCAGAACAGAAGCTCAAACTATGTGCTGTAATTTCAGATGAGAGGTCATCTCAAAACCCCAAGGGCTTCTCTGAAGGAAAGGTCCAAGACAGAGCAAAAGTCTTGCCCATACCCTGGCATAGCAGGCAGAGGCAGCAGCTTTCATCTCCTCTTTGAATTCTGCCTTCTCCCCCCTGCCCCTCTGCACACAGCAGGCAGCTTTATTTAATTAAAAACTTCCAACAGGCAGGACCCACAGCCTTGCTTGGTGTAAAATGTCACACACAACTTACTAATATTTACTAATGGCCAAGGGATTGAGGTTAATCCAACAGTTAATGGCAGGAAGAGGAAATGGCAACCCTGTCACAGAGATGAGAATTAGGCAGAGCAACCTTGCCTGCCCAGCCCAGAGGCTGAAATAACACTTTAGTCCCTGTATTAATTTATGTTTATTGTAATGCAGCATGTAATCACCATGTGATTTTTTCACAATTTATACCCCAGTTTGAAAATGCCACACAGTCAACAGCACCAAGGTGACTCACCAGTCTGAACTGTAGAGGATCCAAGAGACCATGTCTTTGTGCAATGTGTGTTAGCTTTTAAAAACACAGCAAACCCCCTCCCCTCTCCAAGCTGAGGAGGGCAGAGCTCATGGCTTGGGAAACACAGCTCACCCACACCACTAATAAAGTGTTGAGTCCACCTCAGTCACTGGGACCATGATGCTTCTGCTCCAGGCCCTGCAGTCAAGGATAGCAGGAATTTGCAAATGCATTACACCCACCCAATGCACCCAGGTTGTATATAACAGGATAACAAGCATGGAAATTGGGAATTGTAGACTTTCTGATTTCTAAGCCTGTGTGTTGGCATGGCCCCCAATGAAAAGATACATTCAAGTTATTGCACCTAAATAAAATATTGCCCCTTTATAACTGACCTCCCCCATTGCAACATAAAACTGATAATTTACTCTGTTTTAATGGTCAAAATGTGTCTGTGAATGGGTTGAGATTAAAGCTATCAAGCTTCTTCATAGCAAGAGTGGGGAGGGAGGGACTGGCACTTTTCCCATTGCTCATACTCCTTGTAATTAATTTCTAAAGTAATTTCCTCCTTAGCCCAGCAGACATAATCTCTGGTTGCATTTGTGTAAGGAAAGATCTCCTCAGTTTATTTCTGACAATAGATACAGTTAATTAGTGCTCAGAGAGTAAAATCTAACAGCTTTCAAGGCAAGTGGGACTCCCCCTGGGGTATCCAATATAGACAGGATGGCAAAGCCCCTCATTGAGAGCCCGTGCAGGGACACAGGGGAGCCAGGGCAGGGCAGGATAGTGGCCAAGAGCTGCCTTAGGGGAAGCTCAGTTTAGAGAGGTAAAATAGAAATCTTTCTTATTCTTAACATATTTAGCCTGTGGCTAAAGCTGTGAACACGTGGAGATTATTCAGAAGGGCATAAAACTTGCAGGAGTGTCCCTTTGCCTGTGGCAGTGCTCTCTGTCCTCAATGAGATGTTGAAACCACAGGACAGGAGTGACTTTGGCGCAAAACCTGTACTGAAAGAGACTCAAGCTAGGCTTGCTTCACACAGCCCAGCACCCCACTGGAGCCCGAGACTGGGAGCCCCCAAACCAGCTTTCCAGGTGTCTGAAGGAAGGGTTGCACATGAGAATGTGGTATATGACACGCTGTGCTGACTCCCAGGGACTGCTTGAGCAGCTGCTGGGGGCCTGTAATTTGCCCTCAGCCACTCTGGGGACACCCAGTACCAGAGGTTTCACAAAGCTCCAGGCTTTGCTGGTGTCTTTACCTGCACAGGTGGCCATGCTCCTAGGCAGGATCCCCAGGGGAAGGCATTGCTGCCACACACACGTGGTAAATGAGGTTCAGGGAAAGCACATGGCAGTACACACCATGGCCAGGGAGAGAGATCTGTCAGGTGCTCCCCAAAGAATGCTCACTGCAGCTCCAGGAGTGAACTGCTCTTTCAGGTACAGACCATCAATTTAGCAACCTACTCAAAGGCTGCTGCTTACTGCTCAAGCAGCAGGCACTTTCATTTTCCCCACAGCAGTATTTTATTCATCCTTATTTTCTGTCCTCAAAGTGACAGAGGTGAGGAAATTATTTATATCTTACACCACTCCAGTAATTATTCACCAAGAGCTTGGGAGAGTAACATCTTCCATTTCTCCAGTCCTGCTCACTGCTGGACACACACAAAAAATCACTTTATGAGCATGTTATTGGGTTTCCTGGCTGTGAAGCTATTTTAAAATGCTTCTGTGTTTGCCACTTTGGGATCAAACTCATGTAATTTAATGGGTTTCACAGAGACATCAACAGGCCCTCAAGGCAGATATTGATTTCCCACAACAAAGGAATGCTCTTGAAATTTAATGGGATCACCAAGAAGTGACTTTGAGCTGCAGGTGTTGGGATGCTCATGGATGGGAGCTTGGTGGGATCTCATGGAAAATGATGCCCATGAGTGAGGCAGCTCCTGGCCTTGCATCCCCAGGGGAGCATGAAGATGAGCAGTGCAGCAAGTGCCTTTCCCCCACAAATTTCCTTCTGTCCCCTAAGGTCAGAGCTGGAAAAGGACCACCTTCATCCAGTGGTTATCAGCCTTATGGAAATGTACCACCTGCAGCTTGTACAGCAGTGGAGGCTGCACACCCACAGCATGGCATGTAAGGACATCTAGTGCCTGCTGCTGAGGCTGCAAGGAGGCTCTGGGCTACAGCACTGCGGGTTTTTCTGGTGGCTTATGTCTTTGCAGCAACAAAAAGTCCCTGCGTGTCCAACACCAGCAGTGTTCTGGAAAGTGGGGTCCCAGCAGGAGGGTCACTCTGGGGCTCTGACATGCTTTTCAGTGTCTGCAGCATCTAGGGCTTTGTTTCACAAGCTGGAGGTCCTCAGCAGGCCATGCACAAACAGGGCTTATCAAGCCCCTGTACAAGCAGAAATGCCATATATCTGAGGATAACCTAAACTCTGGACAGAGGAGGAAGGTGGACAATCAAGATGTCAAAACAATTGCAGGGGTCCAAAAGGTCAAAGCATTGCAGACTGACATATGGATGCATCAGCAGTTTAGGCACAAAGCATGTGTGTGTGGCACCTGTGCTGCTGGTGTCCCTGCAGAGCCCCGGGACACAGGATGGCAGAGGGAGGGCAGTCACCTGGCTGAGAGCGACCACAGGGTGCAGCCAAGGTCAGAAACTCATCCCACTGAGGTGCTGCCAGCAGAAGTCCCTGCCCAATACCTGCTCCTTAGGCAGCAGCCCTCACTCCAGAAAAGAGAGGTTTTCTTTAAATGAGATTCGGAGAAGAGAGTTGGAGTTAGGAAAGGTCCCACTGGGCGATTCAGCAGAGAACCTGAAATAATCACAGATTTGGGATGTCTTAATCTAGCCCATCCCCGCAGGTAGGGATGGATCCCCTCATGCTTTAAAGGACATTTACTCTGCAGAACTGAACCTGTCTCCTCCCAGCGAGCGCAATAACCCACTCGTCTGGGGCTGGGGAGCTCTGCAGTCGGGAGAGGGAGCTGTGCTGCTGTGGAACAGACACGGGGCGCCTCAGGGAGGCTTGCAAGCCTGTTTCCAATCAGACCTGGTAGCATAATGTGCTTTAAATATTGCTTAAAAGAGGTTTTAATCGAATGCATCGGCACTGTTTTCATTGTCTTCCCCTCTCTCTTTGGAAGTTCTAAAAATCCATAGCTATTCACAAAACTGGCGCCGAGTTTCTGTATAACTTTAGGCTCCCTGAAAATCACATTTTTAATGAGCTTGTTACCCCTGTCTCAGTGCTGCCCTGCTTGCACAAAACCTCTGTGTGACACCCCAGCACCCCTGGGCACCTACCTGTCCTCGCCCATCCCACCTGTCATCTCTTTATCAAAATGAAAGATCCCACCTCTGACCTTCCCACTGCCAACTGCATCCTGAGTCACACACACCCAGGTTTTCTCCTTTTAATTGGGGTGTGAATCACACCTTCAAAAGACTGAAACTGTTTCCCAGCAAAACCTGTTCCAACAGCTTTACCACTCTGTGCAAGTCCAGATTGGTGCTTCAGGATTGATGTGACAGCTAATCACCTCTTTGAAAGCATGTCTGCACAGTCCATACCCAGATAATTGCATAACACCACATCCAAATTATCATGGTGGAGATCTCCATGTCATTGGTGGGCAAACAGCTTGAGCATCACTGGCAAAGCCTGGTCTCCCTGCTTGTGCTGCCAGGACAACGTGCAGAGCCCTCAGCCCAGCAGAGAACAGCATCTTTCAGGGCCCCCAGGCACAAATTTCCAGGGAAAACATTCTTCCCGCATAAGTGAGGTATCTGGAGGGGTTCACCCTTCCTCTGTCTGCTACTTTGTGACTTCAGATGGCAAGACACAGTGTGGCAATTGAACTCCAGGTAACTTCAACTTTGCAGCTTCTGGAAGATCACATAAGAAAGACCCAAAGTAAAACACAAATTCAAGTGGTACAAGACTTATCAGGTCTTTTACCAATTTCTAAGTGAACCTGCTAGTCCATACATCTTGACAGGAGATGATGCACTATGAGACACATTGATAGAAATATGAAGATAATTATTCATCTCTTTTTCCCCATGAAAATGGCAGAAATAGAGATATTAAATGAAGCCATGCTAAATTTATAACTGCAAAGGACTCCTAGTCTACCCTGATTGCCCAGGTTCATTGCAGGAACCTCAGTCTCAAAAGGAGAGTATTTTTTATGGGGTTTCTTAGCACTGACTCTCACATGGGAGAAGCCCAGTTTTCATGATGGACACCCGGGAAGTGTGAGCTTTGGGCAGGATGTCAGGTACCAGGACACAAGGCTCCCTGCTGACAGATCTACCAGCAGTTTTCTTCAGGTGTCACTTTAGATTTGTGAAGAGTAGCTATATAAAATAGCAGAATAAAGCCTGTGTCCATGGCTGCAGAAACAGAGAAATCTTAAATTGCAACGAGACAAACTCCCTGTTTTCCTTCCTGGCAGATAAAACAGTGCTTATGGGTTGCATCCGTGGGTTATTTGGCTCCTCATTTGGGTTGCCTTTATTTCTGAGCAATTTCAGAGGGATTCCCTCAATGCACCTCACCTGCTGTCTCCAGAATAAAACTGCTGCCTTCCAGTAGTGTTTCTGAGGGTTTCTCTACCAGGTGCACACACTGAGTCACAGCAAGTTTATTGCCTCACCTTTGGCTCCAGGATTATGGCAAGTGATTCCAGAAGCCCATTCTGTACCTGAAAACCATTCCACTGCCAGCAGACAATTAGGATGACACTCCTGTCATGCTAGATACTCTTTATGGCTGTGAAGTATTCCTAGCTGTTAGTCTCAAACTTGCAAAAAAAAAATCCAGAGTTGTTTATCTTCTAGAATTCCAGGGTACATCTTAATGGCCCATTGCAAACATAAATCGCACAACGACTTTCATTCTAGCAGGAAGATGTGAGTATCCCAACAAGTAATCCTGAGAGGAGCAGGCATGTTCAGTCCCATGAGCCAGCAGGCTGGAGGACACTTGGATAGTTGATGTGGAGAGAGGTAGAGTCGGACTGGGAGAGGGCACAAAGTCTGGTGAAAAGCACCCAACCAGGGTGCTCTGTGAGGCCCTGGAGTGGGGCCAGCTGGGCTGGCATGGCTGCATGGACTGTGTACTGCTGGGGCTTATCTCGTTGCTAGGAAATTCAGGGATTGGGGAGATAAATTATCCACAGGTGCCAGAGTCATTTGATTGGAATTATAATGCCACATGTCACAGTCCTGAACCAGCTGGGGAAAGGTCCCTCCAGGCAGCCAACTGGGGCCCTTAACTTAGGGAGGATGTGGACCTGCTGGAGCCAGTCCAGAGAAGACCACAAGGATGATGAGAGGGCTGGAGCACCTCTGCTGTGGAGACAGGTTAAGAGAGTTGGGGTGGTTCAGCCTCGAGAGGAGAAGGCTCCAGGGAGACATTAAAGCACCTTCCAGCACCTAAAGGGGGTCCAAGAGAACTGGAGAGAGACTTTGGACAAGGGCATTAAGTGACAGGACAAAGGGAAATGTCTTCAAAGTGACGGAGGGAAGGGTTAGATTGGATATTAGGATACTAGGATTGGATCTTAGATAATATATTATTCCCTCTGAACATGGTGAGGCACTGGCACAGGTTGCCAGAGAAGCTGTGGATGTCTCATCCCTGCAAGTGTTCAAGGCCAGGTTGGATGGGGCTTTGGGAAACCTGGTCTAGTGGGAGGCATCCCTGCCTTTGACAGGGGGGTTGGAACTAGACAATTTTTTAAGTCCCTTCCAACCCAAGCCATTCAAGGATTCCATGATGATTCTATAGTTTTGGAAAATGGCTATATGGGTGTTGGTGGGTTATTGACCCACCCCCTTCCCCAGTCCTAATTTATCACTCTTACACACGTTCTATTATGGTGACAAGCTCTGTGCTGGCAATCATGACATCCCTGACTGCAGAACTGCTTCCTACAACCCCAGCACAGACACCAACGCTCACATGCCCTGGCAGGCTGCAAAAAAAGTGCTGAATGCTCCATTTTCAAGGTAAAATACAAAAGTTTTGGCTAACACAGTAGTCCTGTATGTTTCTGAGTTCACCTGCCAAGAGTTTTCTCAAAGGCTTTGGGGCATGGGGTTATGACAACGTAATGCCATCATGTATTCATCCTCCTCCTGAATGGCATGCTGTCCATGCTCAACCTTGTGATGGTTCAGATGCCAACATCATCCACAACCCTCACAACACAACGTGCTTGGGTAACAGCCTTGCCCAGTATCGACCACAGAATGCCTGGCAGTATGGGCAGTGCCCTCCAGCTCTGACAGCCAGATTAGGTACTGCCAGGAGGCCATATCTGGGGGCGTTCCCTCCACAAATAAACAGTGATTTCCATTAATATTTACCGAAATACAAGCACCAGCTTGCACCAGGACACTTTTGTGTGTAGTCAGGTAAGGAGGCAAGGCTGGCTGGGACTGGAGCTCAGTGCTCCCACTCTGGGCAAGCGGGCTGCATAAATACCCTACTGTGCTTCCCACCCCACACAAGGAGGTTCATCTGTGCCCTGTGCTGAAGCAGCTCTTGGTGTAACTAAGGTTTAAAACAGCTGAAAACAGAGAGAAGAGCTAGAAAGGAAAAGGCACTTGTGACTTCCATGAAGGCCTGTTGGAACACACCACCTTTACACATCAGTAAAGCACTGCCTCTCCAGCCCATATTTCCCAAAATATCTGCCCTTCCCAACTAACAATACCTCAGGGATGAGCTTCATCCAAGCACCACGTGGTGTTGGCAAAGGGTATTTAAGCATCCCTAGTAAATGTTCACCTTTAATTAAAAGCAACATCATTTCCCAGCTCCTTGTAAAAACACCACTCCTCCTCCTCCACTAATGTGCTGCATTTCTCATCCAAAGGAGAGCCAGCAGTATGCAGCCCATGCCCAGCTGGTCTGTGCCTCAGCAGCAGCAGAGCTGTCTGTGGAAGCCTCCAAAGAGCCTTCACTGGCTGCGGGGCCAGGTGACCCAGCACACCATCAGATCCTCCAGCCTGAGTCCAAGGAAGTTTCCTCAAACAGTTCATTTTCTTTCAGGCTTGTTCTCTTTTGGCCTTTTACATCTTTATTGCCCTGTTACAGGTTTTCCTTCATCTCCCTGTTCTGGACAACCCTATTTGCTGTACTAGGAACTGCTCATCACTAGGACACATCGAATCCTCCTCACAGGTAAGAGTTTTGAGGTATGATCAAATGGACCATTGAGCTGGCTGAGCCTTTTCCATGTAATATAAACTTCAAAGTAGTAAATAATTCATGAAACATCATCCTGACAAATTAGGGAATCAGAGGAATATGGAAATTATATTTCTGTATGGAATATGCTTAGCATTAGTTCATTCCCTCAGCAGGGGTCACTGGGACCTTCTAGCCTTAGCAAGAGTGAGAATGTGGGGGTCACTCATTCAGCCCTTAACAGAATGAGCACTTTTATCCAATGCATTTGCACTTCTCTTATCAGGGCAGTATCCAAAGATCATTGGGACTGCACACATGGGGAAAGGGGGTCATCCATAATGATATGCTACCAGAGTAAGCCTTTTTTGTTTTAGCTGCGGGATTGCTTTCAAAGCCCTGTAGTTTTCTTGACCTAATGCTGGGAAAGTGGCACATGCTCTGCTTGCAAATGGGGCTCTGCTCCTGCAGAGCTGCATCCCTTGCTCGGCAGAGAGCCTTTTCCCAGCGGGGCAGAGGGGTATCCATTACGCTGTGTAAAGGAAGACCAAAAAAAGCCTTTTGGTGGAAATGGATGTAACAGAGCACAAGGAAGGTCATGGGGGACAGGCAGCCTGGGAACAGGCAATTTTACCTCCCTTTGATCTGTTTTCCTTTGTTTTGGAGTGAGAACGTTTCACTTGGCGCGCTCTCGTCCATCTCCCCTGTTATGTCATATCCAGATTACTCAGTGGATGGGATATTTGGAGTGTTACATCAGACAGATAGCATTTGTTTATATAACTTGATCTTTTTCTCAGACTCTTGTTTCTCCATCTTCCTGAATAATATTTATAAAAATATTTACATTTTCAAGAACATGAACTTTATCAACCTCAGGATGACAAGTCACCTTCAGAGTGATTGCTGTGGAACTTCGCAGCACTGCCTGGGAACTGCTTGTGTTCCTTAAAAACACCACTTCACCAAACATAGAATTCTGCGGGGGAAGAAATCAGTTCTGGTGTAACACAAATCTGAAACTTCTCTCAGTCTTGAAATGGAAGGGGTAGCCAAAAAGGGAACCAGAAACCCACCGTAAAATCCCAGAGGTTACAGCGATCACTGCAGTGTCTGAGGCTCTGCTATAAATCCCTGATCAAATGCTTTCTATCTCTGTTCCTGGTGAAAAATTTCTGAAGGTCTTACTTTCCCCTCTATGTAAAACAGGAGGATTTTAAAATGTTTGTTATCAGGGGAGAAAACCTCCTTACTGTTACACATCAGGCCAGTATGTTGCAGAGATTGCATCCTACATGCTTTAACGTGCTGCCATAAGCCATTCTACTTATACTCCAGCCAGCAAAAACAGTGCCAGTAATTCACACCACCGAGAAAACTCTTGCTTAAACTTCATTAAGGTGCAACACGGGACACGAGGTGTGTTTTTCCAAGTAGGTTACTTCAGGCAGTGTCAATCACCTGCAAAGCATTCATATGAAATGCTACCCTTCCCTCTCACTGCTCATGTGTCTTATTGCTTATTAATCACCTTAATTTCCCAGGCAGTGATTATGTGACAAGAGCAGGATTTACAGGAAAGCTGCTCCAGCAAGTCCAAAAGGAGTTTGGCAAACAAGTGCTGGAAAGGGCTCAGGGAAAACTTCGATTGCAACATGTGAACTTGGAATCGTGCTTTCATCTCTGTGCCCAGGCCTGGCTCTGTCTTTCTGGTCATGCTGACACCATCCTTCCCAACGAGCTGTGGGGAAGCTGTGGGGTGGATATCCCACATCTCCAGTTTCTCTTTCCTTGGATTTGTCACTTGCAGGGTGAGACCCTGCCAAACCTGTCCCTTCTGCATGGCCCACAGACCCACACAGGCACACACAAATGCCCTGGGGGGGGGCTGCCAGCTCCAGGCAGGGCTGTCACCCCCCACCCTCCCAGGAGAGAGCCCACAGCACATTCCACCCGCAAAGCTGTTCAGCAGCATCAGCTGTGAAATCCCTCTAGCCCCGGGCCAGGACATGTCAGTGTCTGCTGGCACAGCTTCTTTTCCCAGGCTGTGGTTTGATAAAACAGTAAATCCACCCCTGGCATCCCAGCAACCAGATTAGAGGGGAAAAAAAAAAAAGAAAACTCAGCTGCACAGCATGAGGGATTCACATGGCATAAACTTTCCACTGGTTCAGATTTGCTTAGAAACCACACTGCTATGTTAGCCTTGTGCAACTTGACTCGTTGTTCATCTTATCTGCAGCCACCACTGCAGTTCGAGAAGACAAACCTCTCACCCTCACAATGTCTGTCACACATGCTCCTGTTCTCCCCAGCTGGACAAGGCTGTGCAGGCCCTGTGTCCCTGTTGGTCCCCAAGGAGGATGTCCTGCCAGGGATGGGCTGGATCTGGCACAGCATGAGGTGCTCTGGGCACTGAAGTCACTGAGGCATCTGCATTCGGCATACCACCACTTTGTCACTTCCTTGGTTTTGCAAGACCTTAATGTTTAAGCTGAAAAGTCTGTTTATTACCCCAGAAAAACATCAGGGATTTTTTTCTGGCACAAAAATTCCCTGGGTTTTTCAGTAGAAAGATCTATTGGTTGGTTTATTAGCTTTGAAAGCTATCTATGCCTCTGAGACATCTGCTGACTCGGAGTTACGGTAATGCAGGATAACTCGGGGATTAATGCCAAGTTGCAAATGAGGTTTGCTCCACTGGGCTGGCTCTCAAAAAAATGAATGTTTTAGGCCTAAAACTGTGTCTGTGGTCTCATAAGAAAGAACAGCTCTCCTGATTTTCTGTTTATTTGCCATTAAAGGAACGATTCCATCCTGCCCCTTGCTTGTCCTTTGGTTAAAGTTTGCCTCCCTGGCAAAGGATTCAGTGGGCTATAAAAGCACAACTCAAATTTGGAAACTTACCCAGTGTAATATCCCCAAATCAGCACTTCATCATCAGCAGTAACTTTACACGCTCACAACCCTTGTTGAACTGTCCCTTCACTCCCAGCTTGCAGTCAGCTGCTATTTCACTGAGCAGAGCCCCTCTGACCTGGCCACAACCTAACACTGTGGCCAAATGGGCCACTACAACTGCAGCCCTTTGGCATCCCAGTTTGTAAATGTGGTTCTGTAGTTATTTCCCCAGGCCCTTCACTTCCAGTGAGACTGAGATGTGGGAATTCACCTGCGGAGTAAACATCTTGAATAAATAGTGCTTTCACCTTCCAAGCCAGGTTTCCCTGCTGGCAGTGATGCTGGTTATGGAGCAGGGCCATGCTACCTGTGCATGGGTGCTACCTGGCTCAGGATTCTCCTCTTTTCCCTTGTTTCCAGCTTGCTGTGCCATAGACATAAAATCATGAAGAACTTTCAACAGCACTTCCAAGAAATCAATGCAACCAGGAGCTGTCAGTCAGTAGTGATGTGCTGGCTGCTGGCCTGACCACAAATATCTATATTTCACAAATAAACAGGTTAATTTAAGCCACCACAGAATGCAACAGCCTGACAGCTCCCTAAGGGCTCTTATAAAGCTAAGACTTAGGCTTGCAATATACTGTAATGCTCTTTAGACCTTTTAACTAGAGCGGTCTGGACAAGATTTGGCTGGGTTTAGTCCTGTGCCCAAAGACGAAAGTGCAGTCAAAAAGGTGAATGCTGAACAACCAAAGGGGTTCCCAAGGCTAGTTTACTGACATAATTTCAATTCAGGTGATACATAAAAGATGGGTGTTTTTGAAAAGAAGTGACCCATCTCTTCACTTAAGAAGCAAAAGGTCGGAACAAACATGCTCTGACATTTCATAAGATCTTCACAAAAAACCAGAAGCAGTAAGTTTGTACGTTAATTGCATAATAAAAGGTACCTGAGTTTAGACTTGTGCAGTCAATTCTGCCACACCTGCAGGCCAGTTTATTTAAAACACATCAGCCTTGACTGCAAGGACTCACAAGCACAATAAAATGAGAAAACCTCCTTTGTGTCTTGTTGGTAAACTTCAAACCTTTGTTTTGGTTCTGGAGACATTCCCATTGTTTCTGGCAAGTACCAGCATGATTCAGAAGCTTGTTCTGCAAGGACACATAACTGGGGACCAGAGGAGGCTGAGGAGTGCTGAAGGACAGGAAATGGGTGCCTGACAGGGAGCTCTTGTTGTGGAGTGCTGGACCTCTTAGAGGCAGCCTGAGCTCTGTATAAAAACACCTACCTGCTCTATCCAAGCTGAGTTGAACAGGGAGTTGCTCACAGCTTCCCTGCAGCTGCAGAAGGTTCCCAGTGGGCAGCAAAGAGGGCACCAAATGACTTGCAGGGGCAGAAATGAGGCAGAGTGGTCTCTGATATGAAATATGCAGCTGACTCACAGGGCAATGTCCGGGCTGGCCTCGAGTGCAACAATGGAAACGGGGATGAAAGCATTCAGTGCCACCTGAGGAGGCTGAGTCACTCTCACAGGCAGAGTGTGTTTGTGCAGAGGGCCCAGGAGGAGACTGGTTTTATTCCTGGTCCCATCATATGCTGTAGGTCAAGGTTATAATGCTCGGGTGAATTCCACACATAGCAAAGCCAGTATCTGTTGACTCTCACGGCTGATTGTTTTGGAACAATAATTCATAGTTGCTTCCCTGGATACAGAGAACAGAATGATAGCTTGGATTAGCAGGGCACAGCCTTGCCCCGAGGACCTGCTCTTGATGACTTAACCACCATTTCTGCTGTTGAGATCCTCTGCTTTGACATCCCTCCGGGGCAGAATGCAGGATATTTTCTAAGCATCAATTGTGAAAAACCATTTCCCTTTCTGGTCATACACAGGGTAGGAAATTCACTCATCCCTCTTGGGCAGGAAAGGTGGCTATTTAAAACACGGACACCCAAGCTCCCCTGACAGAGGCTCAGGCTGCTGACCTAGTAAGGAGCTCCCCCCCACCCCGTGCAGGGCAAATCAGTTCACCATAACACAGTATGGGATACAGGAATGATCAGCATGAACACGGAGACTTTGATCTCAGTGAGGGGAAGGGCAGCATTTCACTTGACCCCAATTCTCTGCCCTCGTTCCCAGTGCACTCCAATGCCCCCTGTGTTTTTTTATTTTAAGGTGCTTTTTGGCTCTTGTCCTCCACTTCATTTGCTTTTGAGGCAGGAAAACCAAGTCAAAACCAGTATTTTTAGAAAGATGACCATTGATCACTAAACTTGTTTCTAGCAAAGGTCAGATGCAGAAGACCACAGAACATTATTCCTATTCAGGAGTGCCCATGTTGCCAGGATAGCAGAGTCAGGAGAATAAGTACCAGCTCATATAAAGTAATGCTGCCAAAGAGCCCCCTGGGGGCACTGCCACCCCTCGGGCAGTGAGTGATGACACAGACCAGGAAACTCATTCCCTCCACATTTCTGTGCTCACAAAATACTGAGGGACCTTCAGTCAGCCTGCAGAGGAGAATGAGTAGTGATTTTCTAACACACTGAACCAAACTCTTCTCAGAGCTGTGCAGCAAAAAACCCCACCAAACCAAGGGGCAGTAGGCAAGTTACTATAGGGACAGTTCAGCTCATGTTTATTTAATAAAATACCCTATAATTCTCAACAAGAAAGGTGGTAAAATGTTGAATGGGGCAAATGAATGTTGATAGTGCAATCTCCACCCCAGAGACACTCAAAGCTTTCCCCAACAAGGCACTGAGCAACCAGGTCTAACTTCAAAGCTTGCCCTGTTTGGGCCTGGTTGGACCAGAGACCTTCAAAAGTCCCTGTTGATCTGAACTGTCTTACTGAACCAGGCTGTGATTTGGGATTTTTTTCCAGACAGGAGTAAACAGCACATAAACTGGAAAAATATGCAAGATTCCTCAGGCAAGAACAAAGTTTAGCAAAGAGTTTGGTTTGGTATTGTGTCTTAGCTTATAAGAGATAGACACTGCCAAAGCACTCTGCAAGGGTTCTCCATCCTACTGGATAGACAACGATATACAGAGAGCAAATCCATAGCAGTGTGCTCCTAGGTAACTGAAATATGCACGATTTAGAAGGCACAAACCACACCCTGCTACTCACCAGGAAGGGGATGAACAGTTCATTAGATCTCCTCTGGATCAGAGATTTAGCATTAAAACAAACACAGGCTAAGTCTGAAATCACTTTATTGATAAATTTAGTACAAGAATAGTCAGTGGGAAAAAGTAGTCAGGTGTGATACAGCAACATCACAGACAAGCTTCTCTCACATCTCAACTTGAGGCCAGTTCATTTACAAACAGCCACTGTCTCCACCCACTGTTCTCCATCAGGTCACATCAGTGAGTTTCAGTGCAGCACAGGGAGCAGCGTCTGTCTTTACATCAAATAAGATGAGCTATGAGTGCAATTTTTCCTGTGAGAAGTATGGAAGGCCCTGTAGGTCTTTTGACAACTTTGCAACATAAGGCATCACTCCCATCCACCCCAGCTCATTCAGAACACTGACTGAAAGACTGTAACAAAATATTCTGCCAATAAAAATCTTTAGAAAAACAGTATAAAAAAGTTGATATGTATAGCATAAAGCTATCAAAAAGTGACTGTGCCATTCCCCCACCCCCTTATACAAATAACATTGCTTTAAAAAATCATAATACAATAGAAATTCACCCAATACATAACATATTGCACCTTTCCAAAATCCTCTGTGCAGCAGAAGCCCCATACAGTACCTGGGCAGTTGCAAGACAGACCAGCAGCTCCCCTTCAGTTCTCCTCATCCCTACAGCAGCTGCCTAGAATTTGGCTATGGCAGTGTTAGTATTTAGAAGGTAGAAAGCTGCAAGATGGCAAACCAAGTGTTTGTAAATCATTATCATTCCTTCTCAGGAAGGAGAAAAACCCATCACAGGAATCTCTTGATTAAAAAAATATTTACATATTGCCTGTTGCTGGTGTCAGTGAGACAATACAGTTTCAAATGTTTCCATGTCAGTTTTCATTTGCACAGTCCCACCTCATGTGGCACAGAGGTACCTGCAGCACCTGTCAGGGACTTCTGGTCTAATGAGAACATACAGCCAAACCACAGGAGCAAATAAAACCAGGTCAGCTTCCTTTGCTTTATGAGAAAGCACTGTAAGACACCAACAGACACAGGATTGTGAACCTGCTGTCTAAAAATAATTAACATTGATTGTTCCTCAATTCAATTTTCAGTCACCTGGAGGGTTTTAGATAGAAAGGCAATCCCTGTCTTGCCCCCTGCTTTTCCAGGCACAAGATTCAGTCCCAGTAACCATGCACAGCTATGCAGAAAAGGAGCTGAAGTCCCAGGAATTGAAGATTCTGCTGTGTGTGAAACCCACTCTGTAATTAGTGACTTAATCTTCTCAAATAACTCAGAAAGAACTTCCTAACTTTCTGCATAACCTTGGAAAATACCCAGAGTGTACTTTAGATTTGAAGATGTACAAATCAGATGACCTGCTTCTCTGTGGAAAGAGCACTAACCCATTCAGATGCAGTTAGTACAGGGATGGGGTTTTTTGTTAGGGGGGATTTTTGTTTGCTTTCTTCAACAGAGAGCTGGCAACAGCCAGAGCCCCTCCCTGCACAAAGCGGACAAAGTTGTCTCCTGCTAGAGGTCCCAGAGCATAGAGCCCTTTCTCCTGAGTGCATTCGTAGGTGAAGGGATCAACATCTATGGGATTCCTCTTTGGATTGACTGGTTGGTCACTGCTCATTGCCAAGTCAATGCCATTATTTGGCAGAAAGGAAAGGTTGGGGTTTGAGCCAGTTAGAACAAGAGCCATGGAAATTTTATAAGCTTTCTGACAGCCATTCTTGTCTTGAATGATACATTTCTTGTCCTTGCCAAAGGAGAGCACGTGATGTTCAGGAAGGCTAATGTAACATTCGTAGGGCCCAGCACAAGCAGCTGTCTGTTCTTTCATCATCTGATGGACTTTGTGGTATTCAGGATACATCATTTTGGGGAGCTGGTTAAAAATAAGACCCGGATCACTGACTCGTCTCCTAAAAACATGTATTACTGGAATATTGCAATGGTGAGCAAAGAGAATTGCATCAGCAGCTGTCAGACCAGCACCAACAATCAAGACTGGATCTGACATGATGCCAATGCTGTTGGTCTTCACTGCTTCTTCTAGGGCAGACAGCTGGTGATGGACATAGGAAAGGTTTTCTCCCTTGACCCCGAGCCACGTAGGACTATCGTATGTTCCCGTAGCTAAGACCACATTCTCTGCATAGATAGAGAAGGGCTCTTTATCGCCTTCCACAGTTTTGAAAAATCCATCCACCTGAAAGACCTCTGTACTTTGTTCATTGGAGTTCCAGAGTGAGTCACTATTCTCCTGCAGATCTTTCTGGGTGTGGTTGGAGATGCTCTCTGCACTCACTTTCCTCACAGAGGTCACAACAGTGCCACATTTGAAATTCTTCTGCAGTCCTTTCTTCATCACATAGTGTTGGTAATACTGAGCAATGTCTTCTGCTGTGGCTCTGTTGTTTCTGAGGCCTCTGTAATATAGTACAAGCAAAGGTCAAGCAGCAGTTAAGTAAGAGACTGGAATTTTTCCCCTCTTCCACTGAATGTATCCAAGAGCCATCTATCCTGGCACTACCAGAGAAGACTTATCTAGTTTCCCTGACTTCAGCAAAGTTATTCCTGATATACAGACCTAGCCCTCAAGTCCAGAAGCTGTTGGACAAAGGCAGATTTGTCTAGCAGTCATCCCCATCCCCAAGAACATGGTTGTTCATTTATGCCTTCCTTTCATATCTTGCTTCCATTCAATTTTTAACTCCTGGACTTTTTAAGATAAATTATTACACATGTCAAGAGCAGAAGCATCTGCAGAGCAGCTGAACTGATTATACTTGTCCCTAGGGACAGCAGCAGTAGACACAAAAGCCAGGTGACCATGCTTTTTTTCCCAGGCTTTACTCAAAATTCACAGTCCCTGATCCATCTCCCCAGTGGCTGGTGAGAAGGACACATTCCAAGCAGCACTGTAACTTTATCTGAATCACTGAATGTAGAATGCACATTTTTGGGGCTGTGGGAGAGTGTCCTTCCTCTCACTAAAGTCATCCATAACAGATGGGTAGCTACATTCAAGAAATCCCCTCCAGGTTTGCTAATAATCTCCAGAAGTTTGTAAATGATCACACCATGGATATCTCACCTTCTCTTTTGCTTTAGCCATTCTTTGAAAGGGAGATCTGGGAGTCCCATCCATTCCCCTCTGCTCAGGGTAACCATAGAACCCTCTATAGACTGAAACAAGAAGCAGAGCAAAATTATTTTTTTTTTTAATGGAAAAAGTGAAAGGCAATTTTTTTCATGTCTCAGTATGGCACAGATCATGAAATCAGTAAGTTCCTTTGATCTGCTCTCATGGATGAAACCATTCACATTCTCCAAAAAGAAGAAGTGACGGGAAATACAAAGGCATCTCATGCTTCTCTACCTTTTAAACTTTGACTTGTCTATACGCATAAAACCAAATGTGGCTGGCTGGCATTTTAGAGGAGCTTTTCCCTCTCCAGTCAACACATTTGGCTACTGCACAGCATGCAGACCCCAGCAGTCCAGCTCCAATTCACTTACATGCCAGGCACCTCCAGGAGCATTTCTGCCCAGAACCAGGTGAGGGATGGCTCTGTCAGGTTCATGCCACCACGTGAGGACAGATTCTGTTGTTCCACCAAAGTCCGTGTCTGGACGCTGAAGAGCATCAAATAGCAGAGCCACGGGGCTGTGGGATCGTCCCTCCAAGCCTTCAGACAGATAGTCCAAATCCTAAAGAGAGGTAGAGCAGGTGCTCAGAGGGCATGTACTGCCAGGCAGCAGACTGCTCATTACTGCAGTATCTCTAATCAGTGATTTTGGCGTTCTGGGAAGCTATTTACTGGCACACAGACCTGTTCTTTCCCGAGGACTACCTCAAGGATCTTAGCAGCAATGCTGGCACTTCATAAAAGGGAGATCTGGATTACAAAGCAAAATTTGCTTAAGGCTCATTCTGCCTGTGTACTTTGACAATTCAAACAAGGTTATAGCACATAATATACCCCTGGGACACTTTACAGTGATGTTATACTGTTTATCTTTACACGAACCTGGTCCAAAATGGAGACTTCTGGTGCCTCTTCCAGTTTCCTCTGAAGAATAGGATGAGGATGAAGAGACTCTTTTTTGAAGTAAGGGGTGTAACCTGACAGCAAATATGAGAGACAAATTCCTGAAGGTCCATTCCCTGAAAAGACAATGGCAAAAAATTTATACTCCTGCAGACAGAGCTGTCCTTTGGGAAGGATTTCTAATACCCAGATCAATTCAAAAGATGTCAAGGCTGACTGCTGACCTATTGGATGGAGTTGGGAAGTCATTATACCCTCGTATGTCCCCTTCTCCTCCTCAGTTGCATCTATTTGCATTACAAGGTCTTCAGAACTTGTTGAAAAGACACTGGGTTAAATAAGTCAGAGGTTAACCTCATCTGAAGCTTGAAGTCTCTACCATGGTCATGAATGGAGTTGTTTCTCTAAATATAAAGGTTTAGAAACTGATAATATACATTCATTAACAGCATGAAGCTGAGTCAGGGGAGGTTTAGGCTGGATATCACAGAAAGGTTCTTCATCCAGGGGGTGGTTGGGCACTGGAACAGGCTCCCCAGTGAAGTGGTTACAGCACCAAGGCTATTACGGCATATCTGGCAATAGCAGCTTTGACCAACAGGTCTTGAGGACATTTTCAAATGGGAGCCAGCAATGGTACCGCAAGCACTGTGCTAAGGGAAAAAATATGCCAAGACAAGCCCTCAGAATACAGCACTTTGAACAGATCCCTGGATGACTGAATTCCTCCTGCTGACCACCCAACAGCCAGGGGAAAAACTAGATATATCTGACTTCAAAGCCCAGTGAGAGTAGCCTGTGGAAAGTTTGCACATGGCTGTTCTCCAGCATGTTTAATATTTTACAGTGTCTGTATAACGAGGTGTCAGCCTCTCTGGCTGCCCAGGCCTTGCTCCTCACTGTGTGACTAACCACCATGACATAATGCAGTGATGAGCGGGGGGGCAGAGCTGGGGTGACACAGCAGCCTGTTGACACAGTGCTCATGCTGCCTGAGTGACTGGAGCAAAGGCTGCCTCTGCAGGATTCAGACAGAGGGAGGTCAGGGCTGTAAAGCCAGCAGTGAGCTATGAGAAGGGCAGTACATGTCACAGCTGGGGACAAAGTCTGCTGTGCTGAGCAAGGAGCAGCAGCTGCAGGTCAATGTTTGGAATATTCCACTTGGAGCAGTTATCCAAAACCAACAAAAACTAAAAACAAGCTAAACTTCAGCTATAGTAAAATATAACAAATTTCAGGTTGCTACTTTGCTTTAGGAAGTACAAGGAGATATCTAAGCCAAACTTAACCACCTGAGTGCACAACACTCAGCAACTACACACAGAGGACTTACTCTGAACCACATCTAAGTTTGACATGGATGGTTACAAGAACAGCTGCCTCTGGGGCTCAAGCTATTTTAGAATGCAACTGCTTTTGTGAGGCTGCCAGCACAGCTGAGGGAGCACACAGCCTTTCTGGAGCAGGGACCCTTCCTGCAGTGTCCAGCTGCAGTGAAACAGCTGAGCTCCTTCAGCCCTTTGAGCCTCCTCAAAGTGCCCATCTTCACACAGGTGCTTCTGAGGCTTCAGTGACATCTCTGCACTGGGTCCCAGTAAAGGTATACTAGTGATGTACCAAAATATCCTCCCTCCCACCTAAAGATTTGTACAGCTGGGCAGTACAAAAACCTGCTGGTAGTAGTAACCTTGTCAAACTTACTGTTAGCAAGGATTAGAGGTGATTTATGTGGTGCACTAACCCAGATAAGGAAAAAACCCAGCTCTACAAGGCATTTAAATACATATTTAGATGAACAGGGTCCAACAGCTGCCCTTGAGCACAGCCCATGACCCATCAGAGGGGAAGGCACTGACATCACTACTTGTGCTTTGCTCCAAGAATCACCTCACATGACAAAGTTCCCTCTTGCAAGGGAGGCAAGACAGTTAATACATAAACTGCTTTTTAAAACTGGTAGAAAACACAGAGATTTTTATTAGTCTACTAAATCTGTACAAAATCAGATAGCTGATACATTTTAAACAAAATCTGTGAAAAATTTCAATAAACCTTAACAGCATCTGGAGCGCTCTCTAAACAGACATACTGGTCAAAAAAGATCACACAAACCTACCTCCAATTCAAGCACTACAGATAATCATAGCCAATTGATTAACTATCTGTAGTGCAAAGGTTTCATATCTTTCTAAATAGTGAACAAAGAAAAGAGGCCCAGATGAACAGATGCACAAAAGGTTACCAATTTTACCATTAAATATAGATACGTGTTTTAGTTTGTTCTCTACCTCCCACAACCCTCAGCGATCTGTCCCCATGGAAAGTTTGGCTGTCAAGGAAACGATGCAGAGAACAGTTGTCAAGCATTTCTGGTTTGAGTGAGAACATGTGGAACAAAAAGATAGCAGGTCCAAAGCAACAACAGCACAAGACAACACAGTAATGCTGGCAGGAGAAAGCTCACCTATGATCACAACAGGCAGTGGCTTCATCCCACTCTTATTTGAGGGTCTGGTTAATAATGGATACATCTTCCTGTCTGGAAGCATTTATGTTCTGGAGTCCACCTGCTGAAACAAGTTTTGAATTATTTGCCTTTTTTGACAAGAAAAACAGAACAAAACAACCCAAGACTTTCTACAGCCCACAAACCCAGGTAATATCCTTGCATTACAGACCATCACATCACACTTCGACACTCAGGAAGACATTCCTTATCTTTTTCTCCTCCTGACCCCAAAATCAAAGGATGATTTGCTGATTATGCAACACAAAAGAGGAAGAGAATAGTTATCTTTCTCTTCCAGACATAAATTCCAGTCCCTCCAGAACAGCTGGCAATTTTGATAACCCTCTGACTGCTTTAAATGAAGTGTTACTGCTTGTTAATGAAAACTTCACAATTTTCTTCACATACTGTGCAGAAAATTGTCATAATTATCACAAATGCTTTGTACCTTTTAAAGCAACTTGTGCCTTTACTGATAAGAAAATCTCACTCAAGACTTCTTCCCGAAGGCTAGAAATCTCCTGACTGCATTTTTAAGTATGTACCATTCCATCACTACAGGGTTGTTTGAAAAGTGCCAGTTTAGTTCTGCAAACTTCTTTCCTAGTTTTCTAGAAAATAGAGAGTTGTATGTCTGAACAAGTAAATGACGACAAGCATTTAAACAAAATATACATCATCATTATGATGGAAACTAAGATGTCACTACAGTGGAATCTACAAAGCTAATCTAATAATTTTGCAGATATTCAATGAACAGTGAATGTTTTTGCCATTTCTGCAGGAATCCTACCATGTCAAATGAAGGCTTCTTTAGTATTCCAGGGAATTCAACTCTACTGTCATTAATCTAGAGAAGTTATTTTTACTACAATAAACATGAGACTTCTGAAATTCAGCATAAGCTTTTCAGTAATTCTGCAGAAAATACTCTCTTATAAAAACCTTATTCTCATTTTGGAAAGCTAAGTAAAAACCCACTGAATGGCATGACTTTGTTCAGTAGGGCATGTTTTCTACACCCTTTTCAGGCGTAGAAAGATCCTTGGCAAGCGCAGTGCGCACTTCAGGAGGTCTGGCACATCACTGCCTTTGACACGGGTACTGCAGCAAATGTCTTCCTACAAGTGTAATGCCCCACTTTAAGCCTGACATTTATGTCACAGCAACTACTTCAAAGTGGTAAGACCCTGGTGATTGAATGAGCAGCCAAGAAACCACTGCTGAGTTTACAATTTGCGGAACTGCAGGCTTCAGGAGGAGTGTTCTCAGTGAACTTGCCTGCAAGGATGTGACGTTCTCACATACACCAATACACAGCCATGGCTGGGCTCGACAGCATTGTTCCAAGAGGACTGGGTTCATACAAGCAGCACATAATAAGGTTTACAAAATTAATTCAAAACTAGCAGCTTTGTCCAAGTTTTTGGATCAGTTTAGTAACACTGGTTGCCTGTTACCACTTAACTAAGCGTTGTGCCTGACAGGGCATGAACCACTTAAAAGACAATAGTTGTGCTTTCTAATTTAAGTCTTTTCAAGCATCTGGCTTTGAAGAGAGTTGGATCTCAAGGAAACTCATGTTCCCAGTTTGAGACTCAAAGGTCATTGCATTCACTACAGAAGAACACTTCAGCGTGCTATTTCCATATCAGAGAATGCATCAAACCCTGAAGGCATGTTTAAGCCAGCCCTGGTAGCTGCAAGAGCACAGCCTAACTGTGCAAGTAACCCCCCAGCCTTTTGCATAGGTTTTGTCACATGCACCAAAACCTGCACCGCCTTCAGCAGATTGTTGTATAAGTTTAACCCCATACAATTCCTTACCACAAAGCTCCAGAATAGCAATTGGTAGAATTCAGCACTAGCACTTAGTGGAACAGGAGACTGGTATGACCAGTAAGGTATTTCCCTCAAAACAGCTAAACCACAGTATCTAGCTGAAGGTTGGTGGAGGTTTCCTCTCCATGGTAACAAATAAACACCTCTCCATGACTGAATTACACAAGAAGAAAGGTTCTTATTAATTTTTCCTAACACAGAGTACATATCTTATTTCTGTGAAGCTACTGGGAGTCTAGAAGAGGAAAGCAAGATCACTGGAAGCAATCTTCCAGGTTTCTGCTCCACAGCTCTCTACAGCAGCATGCACAAAAAAACTGTGTGCACTCTGTAGACAGTGGTAACCCAGCAACATCTGTGGGATTTTTGCTGGAAGCAAGGACTGCTGAACCAACCCAATACAGCACATGGCAACAGTTCCAGGAGCACAGCAGAGCCAGCATATAAACATCAGGCCCGCAAGCCCATTTGTAAGACTTGGGTGCAAAGTCATATTATTGTATGCCAGCATTTTACTGGGGGAGCCTGAAGGGGACAAAAAAGGCACAGGACAGTAGAAGTCGGCCTGGCCCTCCTGTTTGCTTTGGAGCAAGGTTACCTTGGCTCCTGGCTGTTGCACTGTGCCACCCTTCCCCACCCTGATAAAGTGCAGAGCCAGCAGCTGCAAGCTCACTGATAACTCATTTCACCCTCCTCTGTTCTGCACCTTTGGATACATGAAAAAGGAGCATTTTCTGGAATTAAACCAAAGCTTATTGGCTAGAGGAACACAATGGTTAGTCTGATGAAATTACTCGATCTGTGCAAATACACAACCATTTTTAGCCATGGCTTTATTCATTATCTTGGTTCACAAAACCCCTTATGACATTTTACTGCCATGCACTTTGCTTCCTGAAGTTTTGACACTGGTCAATTCTATCAACGTAAGATTAACCATCAGAGATGCTTCTGTTTATCCTAGCATCTCTGCAAATAGGAGAAGGGCCTTCCACATCCTATAGCTGCCATCTCTATAATTCATAGGTAATAATTCTTCTTTTAAAGTAGAAAGTGAACCAGATGCTGTACCTGTTTATAGCTATTCCCTTCCTGTAGGCTAAATGTTTGATTTCTGGGGGTAGAACTGAGCTCAGATCACCTCAGCCACGTGCCTTTAGGTTGAGGCAGAGGAAAGCCTGTTCTTGCAGAGGCTATTGGAAAACTTATGGGACACTGAAGTTCATTTAAAAGATATATAGAACTAGTTAGTACCAAGAAAAAGCCTGAGATACGCTCAAGACTGTTCTCACTCTCGTTTTATATAGTGTCAGCTCCTGGGCACTCACACTTAGCCAGCTTAGTGACACTGATTTTGGCTTCCAACCTTAAATGGATGTTCCTTTCCTTTCCTTCTCTTCGTTTGGGAGAATGTTGCAAGTTTCACAATTTGTCTTCTCGCTGCTTCCAAAGCATTTCAGTGTCTTATGTGATGTTACATAATTGTTCTGGCTTGGAAAAGCACCCAGCTCATTCTGAGCCAAACTCTGCATACCTTCCTGACACAGCCTCGTGTCTTAGAGGGACTACAGTTCACAAAGTGGGTCAATGTGGCTATAACTCAGAAAGTGGGTCAGTGTGGCCCCTAGTAGTCCCAGGCTGCATGACAAATAGGTTTTAAGTGAGCAAAAGCAAAGATACACTTAGCAAGACAAGGACACTAGGTGATCTTTAGAGAAATACAGAGCCAGGTTACATCAGCCATGTGCAACTAACTCTCCCTGTAACAGGCAGGAGACTTTTGCTCCAGTAAGGAGCAGTGAGTGTGGCCTGAACAGCACATGGGGAGTTCAAGAGAGCAATGCAGTCATTACATAAATACTGGAGAGACTGAAAGAGTTACCACAGCATTCAGTTTTAAACAATACTAACACAAATGAAACAGTAGTTTTCTTCATTTCTTCATCAACCTATTTGTTTCATCAGTTTAATAATTTGTAGTTTTTGTAAAAGGAAAGATCTCAATAGCTTTTACATTTTATACTCCCCTACAAGTTTCAGAAGTTCGTTCCCTCCTTGTATTATTACTCTTACATGTCAGGCCAGTTACCCCCCAAACACAATAGAAGTATGTGGAAAAAATTCAACTTCATGGTATGTAACAATAACTTCCTAAAAAAGCCCCTATGATATTCAGAAACCAGTGTTACAGTACACCAGACAGAGCTCTCTGTGCCTGCTCAGAGCCTTCTTACCTTTAGCAGCAGGTCTGATGAGGAGTGGGATCTTTATGAAAGTGTCTGTATAGTCAAGAGAGCCAACCAAACTACAAGCCTTGAATCCTGTCTCTGCTCTAAGACAGCTGTTTAAATATAGTACGCAAACAGCAGTAATGGAGAGGAGGAGCCAAAGTGAATGGAGGCGGAGCAAGGAAAATACTTCTAAGCATGAGTCAGCAGGAATTTCCCTTCCCAGCTTCTGAATGAATGAGGTAGTGAACCTCTTTGGTAACGTTCATCTGACTATGTGACTGCTGCAAAAGCAGCCTTAGAGGAGCCGTGCATGGCAGAAGGCAAATATTTTCATTTTTAAGCCTCAGGACATCATAGATACATAGTGGGTCTAAAAATATGTTTCAGTTTATACTTTTTCTTCAGTGAAATAAAGTGTTATAAACCTTTTGCACAGCAGCAGTAAAATGATTCAGACTGCTTCCTGTAAAATTTAGAACATAACAGGATTTCCATTCAAGGTATCTTACTCAATTCAGGGAATAATCGATCCAGCTTGCTAAATTTAAAGTGCCCTTAACAAATGGACTAGCTTTATGCCAAAGTGTTCAGTTCACGTAGTAAATGCAGCACACGTTTATCTCTGGGGCCATCTGTTTTGAAGCCACAATTTCCAGGGAATCAGGAGGACTGCTGATATCCTGTTAAGATGCACGCTTTCATCCATGTGATCTAAAAGATAAAAACGATTCATGAGAAGGACTTGTCTGCTCTCACAACCCACATCAGAGCAGAATACTTAATACTTAAGACAATACTCTATTGTAATTCCAACTGAATACGTTTTTTTAATAAATGTGAACCATTGTTTCACTTAAACCACCAGTCAACCCTTTGACAAATCTGATTCAGTAAATACTGTCAGACTGAGGGGTGGGATTTTTAAGGTCTCTTTCAAGTTCCCTGGGCCTTTATCCAAGGCAGCATTTGCACAGAGCTCTTAAATAACTCATTCTGATTTTTTGACAGCAAAGGCTTTTGTTTGCATTATTCAGGAACTTATTGGCATATAACCAAAGTATCCATATTAGTCAAGAAAAAATTATGCTTTCAGAGAAAGTAAGGCATATATTTGCTTAGGTGATTTAAGATTGCCCTGTCACTAGGTTTTTCAAAATCTGACTTCAATATGTTGATATACAGCGTTGCATGTCAAACCTTTTACAACAAAGATGTTCAAGTCCGTACTTGCTGATACCATAGATACAAGAGGAAACCATACATGATGCTTTCTCAGGCTTTGTAATAAGGAAAGTCAGGAATGCTTCCTGTGTTGCAAATCTGTGAAAATAAAGCTGACCCCTGGGGACAGAAGTAGGAGACCCTCTCCATTTCCCACATGAATTTTTAAAATGATAATTTTATTACTTTCACAAATAAAGCCAGGACTTCTTTCCAAAACCACAAGCTCTGTCATAGTTTTGTGCACAGTACAATTCTTCACAGGAAAATGTTTGTGTACAATAACCCACTGTCCTTTATTTGCTTGTACAATAAGACTGTCGAATACAGCAATTTGGGGATGGCTTTTTTTAATAGATATCCCAACAAATATCATATGGAATATATACATCAATGTTGCCGCTTATACGTGTGTACCTTGCCCAGAAACAAACAATTCAGCCCAACTTTGCATACATTTTCCAGAAGAGGAAGTAATTGTGCAATCTGCACTTGGCCTTAACCTACAAATTTGTGCAATTCACTTATTTGCTCCTGAACTGAAAAAAAACACTTTATCAGTGCACAGATTTAAATGTTTTTAGTGCTTTTTACAGGAAAAAAGCATCTTTTAAATTACTAGTTTGTAGGCTCAGTCATTGAGGTGTATTACACTGTGCTCCAGGTGAGGAATCCACACCTCTGTCACACAGGGTACAAATAGACGTGTCAGACATAAGTGGAAACTGTCAGTAAAATTAATTAGTTATAAGGGTTTCTCCTCTGTTCCTCAAACTTTTCCCTTTTAAAAATAAAACAGAAAAGCTTAGCCTCTAATGAACATCATCCAGAAAACAGATACTAAGCTAGATTAGCAAGAGATCACCAAATGATCTAGCAAAAGGAAAATAACACTTAGGCAGAAGCTTGTGAAAAGCTCTTTCTTTGAAAGGTTGTTTGCTTTTTTAATAGGGCCTATGACTTTGAGGGTTGCCTTTAGATAATGGAAAAGATCAATTCTATCTTTGTACTTGCAAAAACACAGGACACGGGGTTAGAATGCTGTATTTGCTTTTATATGAATGAGCCTTGCAAATAATATAATTTTAGCTAGTCTAATCATCCCCCCATCAGTGTGTAGGGAGGAATTCAAAGCCCTGTGCCCACCTCCTCACCTGAGAAGGCTTTGGCCTGCAGAAAAGAGGGGCAGATTTCACTGGTAGTCTTCCATTCCACCTCCAAGCCACACTCTGGAGTTCACAACATCATGCAACCCTGGGTGCATTCATTGTCAAGGTCAGTTTGTTTCATGTCAGCCACAAATTAATTCTCAGAACTCCAACAAGTTGATGCCATGTTTAACCAAGGTAAAATTTGAAGTCTCTGCCAGTGAGCATGGAAAAAGCCACAGCACTGTTTGGGGGAACACTTTGCACCTGAACCACCCTCCGTTTCCTTACAAAGAAATTTCCTTGTTAGCTATTGACTTCTCACCTCAGGTTAGATGAGTTCTACCCACCCATGTTCTACTCATGAAACCCGTCAGATAGCCCTGATTCTGCTGTCTGTCAGATAGCCCTGATTCTGCTGTATCCTGATTCAGGGGAGCTTAAGCTCTGGTGTCAGAATTCATTGCTGCTGCCTCTGCTGCTGACAGCTCCTACAGCACCTCTCTGGCATCCACCCTTCCCTCTAGCCAGTCTTAGGGTGTACCATACTCTGTGCTAAATTATCATGTCATACCACATTGTTTCACACATTAGAACTTCATGTTCTGTTGGTTTTTCATAACGAGAGGAACACTCCCAGTGTGATCTTCCATGGGCCATGTTTTCGTGTTGCTCTCAATTTAGGTAAAACAGAAATATAAAGTTCTGCATGTCTCCTGCCTAAGAGAGCATGAAGTGTTCACACACACATGAAGAGAATGCAGACCATTTATTTGAAGACAGAATACCAAAATCAAGTGTTGGAAAACCTGACCAAGTATTTTGGTTCTATATGATCTCTGTGCAGTACCTAAAACCCAGCTTCACTCGGTTGCTGTCTAAAGCATCTCCCCATTTTTCACACAGGAAAATGTAACACTTAAAGCTGTATGTTGGCATATGTACCAAAACTAGAACCCACAGATGTAATGATAATAAATTATTTGACATCAATACTGAAACAGTTTACCTGGTTTCTTTTTGCTTCAACCAAGAAACCCCACATTTGTCACCAACATCACAGCCTAGACCAACATGAGCAAGATGCTCCCTGTAAATGTCCTGGTACCCCTTAAACTGGAGGCAGTGAGCTGTGGCCATGGCACCTCTGACAGCAGTTGGATATCAGAATGGTGTGACTTGCTCTGCTAAATGACAGAGGTAAAAAGCCATGGGAAAGCCCAGATAATTGCGAGGTTTGACAGAAAAAGCAGCCTAGGCAACTTTGCAAGTATGAGACCCAGTTCTGCTCCCATTTCTACTTGTGACTTCCTACATGTGTTTGCACTTTCACATGGCTTCCTCTAAAGAAAGATTTGGCACAGAGCATGTGTCCTAACTTTCCCATGGCCCTGCCAAGGCCGTATCTGCCCTGTGTTCATACCTCTTTTTGCAGTATTTAGGCATCTGGATCCAAGGGGAGAGAAGTAAAGGTTCACTGCACCCTTTTGTTGTTCACAGGGACATTGACCTCCCAGTCAGATAAATTATTGAAATGGTTTTATCTTAGTAACTTGGAAAACTGTTTCAGGAAAGTAAAAAGCAAAACCTTACATTTTGCTGAAACTAGTTTTAAAGAGTGAATTTTCTTTTTCCCTGCTCTCAACTCATTATCTTGAAATCATTCTCTGTCTTTCAAGAGGGTTGTCTTGCCAAATCAGTGAGATGAAACCAAAGATTTTCACCCCCCTTCACTGTCAGGGGCATCAGCCGCTTCCACAACTGTTAAGAAATAAGCAGCGTGGGGATGCGAGAAGCAATCACACTACCCAGGAGGGCTGTGAAGCTCTGCTGTCTGCTTTCATGTAGCCCTATCTTTGGCTACTCTGCAGTAAGGACTTGTGTGGCCACTCTTGCATAGTAACAATGGCTTGTTGGGACTTTGCACACATCTTCTCTATCCAGGGTAAGAGAGCAGTAACAGAGAGCATTAGCAACGATGCAGTTATTCCCTATAAACATACCCTAAAAGGGATGTTACAGGCAAATACAAAGTAGCCCGCTATATTGTGAGATAATTGGGTATTTGTTCACATGCGAGGCATCCATATAGAGCAGTACAGAGTGCATGGTAGCTGTTCATGAATTGGCTTAGAGAACAGACCATTTCCCTCCTCAGATGACAACATAAGGGGATGATAGCCAAATGTGATAGTGTGCTTTCTACTTCCCATCCTTTCAGGGACTAGTAGGATGCAAAGAGCTGCAGTCCTTAGGCTCCAGAGACTACAGCCATGCTTGTTTCCCACAAGGACTGGGTCTTTGCAGATTCCTTGTTCCCCAAGTGCAACATGCAGAGAAAAGCTCAGCTCACAAGCTCTGTCCTCAGAGCTCCACCATGATCTCCACACTGATGTGTTTGGGGGAAAAAGTAAACACATGCACTTTCATTTCAAACAAACAGCAGCCATGACCCTGTCAAAGATTAAGCTGCACATGAAGCTGCTAGGGAATTTTCCTCTTCTTATCCTAATATCAATATATTCATAAATATTTACAAGAGTTATGAATAGCAGGATCATTTAAAGATACAGCCTTTAGCTTCTACAATCTTCAAGTCCATTTTTAGTTATGTTCTTTTATTCTATACAGGCATTTAGCAACTGGTAGCTTAATTTAATAAACTGATGTATCATTATGATATGCACATGTCACAAATCAGAAAATATCCTACAAAAGCTCATGGTTTCTTGAGTGGAATAACCAACAGAGAAGAAAACTTGATGTAATAGGGACAGCTGAACCACGAGCACTGAGCGTCTTTTCTGTACATACTTTGCCTTAAGGCAAAACAGGACTTTTCAAATACAAGTGGATAATTAAAACATGGAAAAGAGGATGCAATGAGCTTGTTTAACTCAGTAACGCAAACTTTCATGAACATGGCTGCAGCAAGCCTTTGGAGTTTCTTGGATTCATTTTTTTTGCCACAGCTGAAGCCATTCTTTAGGTCTTTAAACTTCTCTTTATCAAAATCACTTAATCGAGATAAAGGATTTTGTAGCATTCCTGAAAAGCTTTGAAACACATACAGCTAAGGGCATCCAGAGCTACACAGCCAGCATGTTCGATTTCCTCAAAGATAAATAAGCTTTTCTGCAGCAGAACACAATAGTTTTTAGCTGTGAGAGTTTAGAAAAGGACTGGGCTAGAGTCCTCCTGCAACTTCCTACCCTCAGGGTTATTTTTATCTACTTCTTAAGCACCTGATACCATCAAAGATAGCTGATGCTTGAATACAGGTTACCAAATCTGATATTCCTGACTTGCAACACTTCCTTTCTGCTATAACTTTCAGCGTGCCTGGGAAATTCTAAGTGCTTTTTGTGTCCTACCCTCTTGAGTCCTTCCTCTTAAGAGGACTTTCGTGCACACTGAAAGATCAGCAGAAGGAATACATTCAAATTAAAGTTTCTTAGACAGCAATTTCCCTTCACTGACTGCCAGGAGTGAAACAAAGTCCCCTGGAACTATTCTGCATAAAACTGGATAAACCCGTATCTTTTAAAAAGCCAGTCTTATCACTTAGTCACAATATAACAGTAATGCATTAAAGTGTAACAAAATTATTTCATAGGTCAAGGCTTCTCACCTGTCATTGACAGCTGTTTCTCGACTAGTTTAAGGAGGATGGAACCTGAAAGGAGCTGCCACTTCTGTAAAATAGAATGTGTTATTTCAAAATACATGCATGTATTCTGGGGTCATTTCTGTGCTTAGGAACATACAAAATATTCACTATAAAGCCCTGAAAAGATTCAGCACAGTGGATTTACAGGAAAAAAGAGGCTGCATTTCTGCACAGCAATAAAGCCTTTCAGTAGCTAATACCCCAGTGCATTTGCTTTAGAAGTACCTAACAAGTTGTGTAACTCCACTTTTAACTGACAGACACCCATTTTTGCACATGTCAAAGCCTAAAGCTGAGCACAGGTCAGGGATGAGGTTTATTCACGTGCAAGTCCCTTCCATTTGTTTTCATCTAGTTCCTAATAATTTCACGTGTGGCCTCTACTCCCTCTTTACACCACTCATTTATACGTTTCTATTGTATTCCTTGCAGTCTGAATTATTCCTAATATAGAAATTGTTCCATATATTATATCAACCTGTTTTACCTTCTCCAGACCTCTCATATGCTGAGATGAGAAAAACAGCATATAATCCTGTAATCTGAGAGCAGATGAGCCACAGGTTTATGCACCAGCCTTCTGCTTTGGCCTCCATCCTTTCCTAGCACTGAATTTCCTTCACTGCCAGAAAGCACTGAGCTGGCAGTTCCACAGAACTATTCCTCATGACCTTAGATTTGAGTTCAAGCTCGTCCCTGCTCTGCCTGAGCTTCCTTAGCTGGGCCAGTGCAAGAGCATGAGAAAACACATAGGAATTGTGCAAAAGTGTGAAGCAATATGATGGTACAGAAGCACTGCACACGTTGTTCTTCAGACCAAGGCAGTCACCCACATGCCTGATAAAAAGCAAAGTGGCAAGCCTTGGAGACTTTCTGGATGCTTCTTGCTCACAAAGAAACCTCAACAGAGGAGCTGGAGGGCATGCATGTGGGAAGAAGCATGTTCTCACCTGGTACCTCAGAAGGGAGGTGGCCTTAGGTAAACACAGTAGAGAAGCACAAAGAGCTTTTATTGCACTCCATCCCCTGACCTGATCTTGATCTGCTCTTACCCTCTCACCTGAGAAAAGCATACATGAAGAGCTTATGTAAAGTCTCCTCTGGGTTTGCCTCAGGAGTGGCTGTTACACAGGTTTGAAAGAGACAAAGCACAGGCACGACCTGTAAATGTGCTGAACCCTTGGCTTTTTTAGTTACATACATCTCTAGAATTATGCAAGCTTGCCATAGATCTCTCATTTTTTTTCTGAAGTTTTACACCTGTGTTATTAATTCAAACTGTTACAATGGAACACAATTTTAGAAACTATTTTATTTTAGGTTCCCATAAAGCCTTGCTACAGGATTTTGAATACCACTTAGCTTTGCAATGCTTTCATACCTTGAAAACAAAGTGCATTCAGTATAAAATCTTGATGGTTTTCTCCTTGTTCTGACATCTGGGAAAGGATAAGCAAACTTGTCCTGCTCTCACTGTACTGCTGTTAGTCTTGGAACACCATAAAAGCCAGAATGTCATTACTAAGTGTGATTGCTCCTGAGAGTGCTCTCAGATTGCACCAGTCACCACAAACACAAAAAGCACAGTAGAATAGAAGAAATCCAATCAAATAACCAAGTGGCACCCAAATGAACATGTCATAGCAGAAATCCTTTTACAAAACAATAGGAGAATTCAACAATACCCCTGATCTTGACAGGGTGTCAGTCTGTCCCATCTGACCCACACATAGGTGTGACTGGGTGTCAAATAAATACTTTTAATCATTTAAAGACACAAACAGTTCAGAGATTGAATGCCTG
Organism: Campylorhamphus procurvoides; assembly: GCA_013396655.1. NCBI lineage: Eukaryota > Metazoa > Chordata > Aves > Passeriformes > Dendrocolaptidae > Campylorhamphus > Campylorhamphus procurvoides. The sequence continues at coordinate 568,669 of WBMV01000309.1, forward strand.
CTTAGTAATGGCCATAATAGAGGCAAGAAGTGAACTCTGATCTCCTGGTCTGTGCTTCAGTCACAGGGCTACTCTAGGACACAAATTACCCAGATTTCTTGCTGTGCTGAAGTGAACAACCTCTGTCACACCTTTCCATGTCTGATCACAAATACTGAGCATCTCATTAAAAAGTGCTAAAGCTTTATAATACAATACACTAAGTGATTTATAATAGTTATTTAGGCTACTGGATCATTTTTAGTTATAACGCATGAGGCCCCAAGAATTAATTCCCATTTGCATGCTGTAAGTGGGTTCTTTTTGGCCCAAGACATCTCTCCTCAGCCATGCAGCATCCTTAACATACCCAGCACTGTTCAGGCATGTTCTGCTGTAAACAGGCACCTCTTGTGCCACAGTGGCTAAACCCTACAGCTTCACCAGGCTACAGTGCATTTCATAGCAGTCCCTCCTGCCAAACCCTCAACCATCTCTGTACAATTGGCCACTATCTAGGTCAGATATTCCTGCATCTTTATAGCTACACTTTTTTTCAGTTTCACATCTCCCCAGGATGTTGCAATTTCCTACAGAATTGCAGTTTAGACAGAAAATTTGCATATTTTCCAACATACCAGCATTTATTTCCTAGTATATATGTGAATAGCTAAAATAAGTAGTCTGTTTCAGCATATTTGTTTAACTTTGTGTTAAAACTGTTTGTATGCTGCATTTATTCTGGAGGCATGTTTGCCCCACATGTTCTGATCTTATCTTCAGCCTGTACTGAGAAATTACTTCCACGACCTTTGGAAGGTCAACTTGTTAAACATCTATCCACTCTCCCCTACTCTTTCTAATTGTCTAGAAATAATAATTAACTTCATTTTCTGAGATGGGGATCACTAATTTGCTACCCAATTCATGTTATGTGTTTCAGATGACTCATATTCTGCAACTATGCTGCCTCCAATGTTCTTTTCCCTACAAAAATTCCTCACTGAAACTTAAATTTTTTTTTTCTGTTCCTTATTTCTTCAGCCAAGAACAACATTCTTTTCTAAAACTCACAAAAGATGGCTTCATGCCATGGCACAGGTATAAGCTCGTCAAAAGTAACATGCCATGAAGCAGAGAGCTTGCATTTGGGACCCTGTTGGGAAATGAAACCATTGAGTCAGGCAAACTCCATGCCAAACCTTTTCTGCTCAACATCAACTCCAGTTCTGTAGAGATTCTGCCAAAGTCTTTGGAAATCACTTGCCCAATACCACTTAGGGAATAATACTGGCACATTCACTGGTGCAGAGAGGATATTTCAGCAACTTGCTAAAGGAGTGTTTAGTGCATCAAAAGAATATGCCTAGCACGGGAAGGCAGGTTCACTAGGTACAGCTGGCAGAGGGAGAAAAAGAGCCTTAAGGGAAACAAACCCATCTCTAGCTGATTAGGTGAGACAACTCCCTGCAGGAAACCTGCTGGTTTCAGCAGCATCCACCTTCCACCAGTGGATAGAGGTGTCACACATTCCGTTCAGTTCCACAGGATATTGCTCACCACAGAGCTGCTCTAAAACTGGGAAGTACAAATCACAGGGTTTTGCATTTGAATGACACCAACCCACATCTCCAAAGGTGCCTTGTCTACGGAGGACATCACCTGCTGGGAGGCCAGTAGGCACCTCACCTCCCTCTAACTCAAACAAAAGCTTGCTGGCTTATTTAGCCTCATAAACATAAGGCTGTTCTGAAACAAGTCCAAGAAACACAAGAAGTGTCTGAGCAACACACTGAAACAAGCCCAAATTTCAACCTCATAGTGTTTTGTTGTAACATTCTAGTATGAGGTATCACAAAGGAGCTAATTTTGGCTGAGTATCAGCGATGGATGAAAGGGAATTTGTTAGCTGAGATACCATAAGATAGCTGCCAGAATGGCATACAACCTTAGCCACTTAGTTCCTTACATTTGTCATAAAAACTAGGATCATTTTCCTCCTGGTTTCATTCAGTTTAGTCTTGAGCAAAGCAGTCAGTCTTTAAGGGATAAACCAAACTTTTTCAGCTTGTAAATATAGCTCATACATGTTAATTACCCACTTCAATCTCCTCATCTGAAACACTAAAAAGAGAGATGCTGTTGGCATGGAAGGTGCCTGTCAACTTTACCAAAAAACTTACTTTTTGAACACCTTGTGTGTTTTGATTTTAGAAGGGGTCTGAGCCAAATCATGCCATGTTAAATAGAAGCAAAACTTGAAGCAAAGGTAAATATTCCAATTAGTTTTGAGGATATTTGGATTAGCCTTCCAATAATTGACATGTTGTGATGTTTTTGTACTATAGGAAAAGGTACAATGTTTTTTGACATACCAAGGCAGTGATCTCACAGTCTTAGGAAAAAACCTGGTAAGGCAAAGACTAAGCAAACTAGGATCAGATTGTTGCTTTTCTTGTAGGACTTTGTGTTTTCCTAGATAACACACTGGAATTTCTAAGCATGGAAAAAGACAAATTAATACTAAAAGTGAGCATAAGTCTTGTCTAGAGCTTTAAGCTAGACCAGTCTCCTTCCATCTCACAGCTATCGAAGGAAAGTCCACAATATTTTTAAGTCCACAGACAGAGGAAAAACACAGAAACACCAACTAGTTAAAAAAAGTACAGCCCATGCCTTTGTGAACTGTCAGGCCCTCTCTGTTTCTTAGGGACATGCTCCTAACCTGTCCTGGAACAACCTCTTCAGACTCTTCTCAGAAAACAAGAGAACTGAAACAAGGTGCACATGGCAAATACACAGCCCTGCATGATGCAAGAGTATTAAATGTTTGTGGAAAACACTGAGTTAGTAAATAAACCCACATAGATTATAGCTGCTATTTAGTAGCATCTTCTTTAAGTTACAACTGCAAGTCTTTTCTTCCTCTGGCTCACAGCAGTAGCCTGCACTAATAATTCAGAGTTGATCTGAACAGCCTGCTTCAGTCCATCTCATACTGTGTCCATTTATGTGGAAACAGAAATTCACAGATCCCTTTCTTGCTTTCATAACATCTTCAGCTGCTCTTTACATTCCCTAACTGCTGCTGAGAGCAGCACAGAAGGGCTCTAGTTTCTCCAGTCTAACATTTGCACACTTTTAGCCCCTTACAAAAGCAGGGCAGGCAACTCCTGAAGTGCCAGTTTGAGACTGACTGGTGCTTTTTTAACCTTTCAGCTCCAGGTTTCTATTCATGCTGACAGTGCTGGGAGGTTGCCCTCACCCATGCTGGTAAGACCATACTGATCAGTTGTGTCCTGGCTTCCTCCTCCCTGACTCATTAAATGTCTGCCAGCAAGTTCCATTTACCTTTACCCTTATTCTAATTACCCCATTCAGGGTGTTTTATTAGGTCTGAAAAAAAAAAATCAAGTTGTGTCTGAAAAGGCCTGATTATATTCTAAGCTGGGTTTTACCTGGATCTCTCTCACGCACACTGATCAAACAAGGAATGGGCAAACAGATAAGAAGCTCAGCTGCAAGTAGTGCTGAACCCGATCATGACAACAGTACCCACAGTTTTGTAATCACAGTCCCCTCACTTTCAAGTTAAATTTCACTACATCGAAGAATAAGAACTCCTATCCAAGAATACAAGGATGGAATGGGTGTGTCCCCTTGCAAAGGCATGCAGCCTCCTGAGACAGTGGAATGTACTGGAGCAGAGAGGACAGGCCCCTGGTCTCCTACTGTCCTGTGCATCCTCAGCGAGATGGACAGTGAGTAATGACTCCTGTGAGAGGGATAAAAAGGCTTTCATCCTTGTCAAATGTTAGCTCAGTTACACAGCTGGTTATAGATCCCAGAATATTTCCTATTCCCTCTCCAGCACTCAAACAGTCCCACAGTCACTTTACAGTATCAGGAGCTTTACTTCTGTCTGTGCTCTCCTTCAGAGCACTTTTCAGGTATGCCTAGATATTCAGAGTGCTAATTTAAAATCAGAATGTGATTTTAAAAGCAATGGGTAAAAAGACTTACAAGTCCTATGTCTTGACACAATCATTCCAGCATAAAGAGTTATTTCCTGATCTCTTTCTACAAGTGGGAAAGATGCAGACGAATAACAGAAGACATTTATGTGAAAGGAAAAGTTTACATTGTCAGTTAACACAAGCATTACCTGATAGAAAAAAAGAACCTAGCCATTAAGGTTATTTCCAGACTTGAGTGACATTTATTAAGTCCCTTGAGCTCTCTGAATTTCCTAGCATTTATCATTTAGATTGCAGTTCTATTGCATGGGCAGGGAATATTTTTCAAAGCATGTTTGTACAGCACTGAGAAAAATTAGATCACAATCCCTTCAAAAATTAATATAAACAGTTTAAACAGATCATTTCTACATACCTATAATGACGAACATCTGATTTTTTAACCACATAATTAGAGGCCTTTTTCAAAAATTACTCATGCCTCTGTATGAGTAATCTGAAAATTTCATTGCTTCGTTTATTAACACTACAAGAGAAACTAAGCATATTCCGGAACTGCACATCCATCATTTCTTGAGGGCTCTTAAAGTTATATACAGTTACATTAGTATTGTATCAATAACATACATGACCCTCCATAAAAATGCTGCCTCTCTTCCTGTGGTATTTCACTGTCATGCTTCCAAACCCAGCATGGTCCTTGTGAACTGCAGCTGGCACACTCAGAAGGCTTCTGGCCACACATCTGTATGAAGTGGCCTGCAGCCATTATCTCTTGTTTCCACCTCATGCAGCTGCAAACACCACTGACCCAGCCTTGTTTGGGTGCAATATCCAAGGAAAACAGCTAACAGGCATAAAAGCTGAGCAGGATAGTCAGAATGAGCCTACACAATGGGACGGCATTCCGAGGGTCTGTACCTGGGGATACAGGTGTCCATCCTGACTCCAGTCTTACGACACTGAAAGTCAAAGGCAGCACCTTACAAATTGAGATCTATAACACAGAATTGTTTTCTTTGAGAGATTACTGAACAGTTTCCATCGGGACACTTAAGTGCCATCTTGTGGAAGGTCAGTCTGAGCTTCTGAGAGACACTAGCAATCAAAAGGACCACTGAAGACATTTTAAGTCCAGTTACAAGAGAAATTCAGATATAGTATTGTGGTCAAATTCAGATTTTATCATTACAGGTTGGGAATTAGCAACATACAGCAACATTCAATAAGATGGTGGCCCTCATTCCAGTATTACGCTCAACTACCAGGAAAGCTTTGTTTTTTATCATTAGTAAATGCATAAAGACAATTAAAGATGAGTATTTTCCCAACAAGGCAACTTAAAATCATAACTAGTTTCAGAGATTACACATTGGCAAATATTATGGATTCCAGTAGAATTTGTATTTTGAGAATCACTAAATAAATAGCTTTTAAAAATGCAAACTCAAGTGCTCTCATTCTCAGTCAAAAACCAGAGGTGAGGGTTTCAAGTTGCTAACCCTTCACACTTCCATGGTTTTGGCAGAAAGATAACACTAAGAAAATCAAAATTTTGTTCACAGCAGGTGTCTAACATTGCTTTAAAGATTAACTGAAGTTCTCACACAGAAAGAAAGGGTTTGTCTCACACTACATTGCTAGTACTACATTTAGTGCAGCTGGCAACCAGATGTTATTGCAACACAAACACTGTTATCTAAGGCTTGATTTCAGCTCCTGTGAATTCCTACCCTGGTAGCCCCATGGAAAAGAGTTACAAATGCAAGATGCCCACTGCTAGCCAGAGATCCAAAATAAAACCTTATTTATAGAGAAGATCACTGAGCAGAAGATTGAGATCCAATTACGCTGTCACAGTTGATGTCACTACTATATAATTCCAGATGAGTTTCAAGATCTATTTGACCTATATTTGATCTGGTACTACAATCCCCTAAAAAATAAAGAAAGATTAAAGTATTTTGCTTCTAATTAATATTTATATTTAAAAATCAAGTCAGCATTGCAGATGAAGTGAAGAAGCCTGAGAGGAAGCAACAACCTCTTTGTGCTTCTGCAGTGAATTTAATCTCGTCATACATGTTCATACCCACTTTGAACAACCTTAAAATGTCAACACAAAAATCATTTCTATAACCTGTGTTCCACTGTAACTCCCCAAGCCATGCTAAAATTAAGGAAAGGACTCTTAAGACATGATTTGACGATGCAAACAACCAACAACAGAAAAAGCTAAGGCATCATTCTTTTTCACCTTTCCAGTCAGTGGTTTCTCATCTCACCCACTCTCTGCCTTCACTTGTATCAACATAGAGTTTCATGTGACATCTAATTAGAATCAGGAGCAAGTTCCTTTTTAAAAAGAAAACCTTTTTTGCATCTCCTCTAAGCCAGTAAACAGCAATTCACTTTGTCCTGTGGCTCTAATCACAATATTAGTCATCATAGCACAAGCTGGGGTCTCTCTTTGCTTTTTATCTCATGATTAATGTTCCATTGCTTCTAAGCTGAGTGAGAACTGTGAAATATCAAGGTAGTTCATGAAAGTTACTAGTTATCTGTAAAACATGGTCTTGAAGCTTTACCTGAAGGCACCAGTGACCAGGTCAAGCGAGGACAGCCAGGGCCATCTGAGAGCCCGGAACATGAGAAAGGGTCATGGTAACAGGGCCAGTCCAAGGTCAAGCCTAGAATTCAATATGCAGGTCAGCTGCAGTGAGGATAACTGAGGTCAGACACAGGCCAGTGATTGTTAAACAGGTCCATGGTGACAAGGTCAGGGTAAAAAATCAGTGTACAGGCCAGTGTATGTTCACTTCCATAGTCTGAATCATGCCTCAATATTCTAAATGAAGTTAAAAGGAAGAATGGAAGAAAGAGCAGATATGTTGTACCAGATCTTCTTGAGTAGCAGTCCTTGAAAATTTCCTAGCATGAGATAAATAACAAATTTGTATTTTAACAGTGTGGAATTAAGCATTGATTTTTGTCCCTTAAAACCAACACAGACAACACAGTTCTCAGGAGTCATAGAAATTGTTAAAGGAATAATCATAGCAGAGATTAGAGCATGCTGGGGGTGGGCTCAGGAACAACTAATGATTTTTAGTATTGTGTTCAGCTCAAACAGATTTAATTGTCTCCAGGAGAGCTCAGGATCTAATGGAAAAATTTAGCTATGACAATATGAATAAAGGTCAGCTTATCCAATTAACTCACACATAAAGTCAATTCTCTTCATGAAATATGTTCTCTGTTTGGTCCTTTCTGCCCTCCTGCCAGTGTTCTGAACAATGCCATATCTGTTATTTTGAGTTTTAAAGACTTCAAACATAAACTCGACACTGGCAGCTCTGAAATCTGGATTCTGGGAATGGCTAAGACAGTTACCTGGATGCCAGGAGCAGGTTAGCATTAATTACCTCATCACATCACTTTGCTAGTAGAAAACTAACCTGTTTGGCACAGCAGGACATTGTGTCATTCTCTGGGCAAGAGAAGACTATGGCTGTGTAGCTTCTTGCAATAAAACACACAGAACTGAATTCCCACGAGTTTGCCACTGATAGGTCCTCCAGGCAAAGCAGTTGCAGAGAGCACATGACAAGGCTACCAAACACTGAGATCTCCATTATTCTCAGAAGAGAGAAGATGCCTCAAGGCTCATGTGAGGATGAGCTGTTCCCTATCACCTTGTCTGACCCTCTATACCTCTTCTGGCACTATGAATTCTAAGGCTCCTTCCCTGGTGCCTCTGATAATTCCCTTTCTTCCAGCTGCTGTATGCAGAGTGCAAAAATCAGGGTTAGCAGCAGTGGATACAGCCCAGCTGCCATGGGAAGCTCACTGTGGACAGCAGCTTCCACAGCCTGGAGTCTCAGCCAAGTCTCATAGGCATTGACTCTCAAACTCAAATCTTTTAAAATGCCCCAAGTGAGTTCCTGTTCCCTCTGGCAATTTTCTGTCTATTTAAACTCTTAAATTGCTCTTCTGAAGCCTTAAATAGGCTATATATTCATCATTAACATGTGATTCAATTTGGTGTGAAAGTTTCTTCTTCCAACATCACCCTTTGCTTCAATTCATAATAACAAGGTATATGCAATTTCTTGCTGTATTATTTGCCTTTAATGTAATTGACAGGAATTGCATTTAAGCTCCAGGCCTTGCTCTTATCCCCGCCCTGAGCTGTACTCAGCCCAGTGCCTCACTGCTCTTGCCTTGTTCTCAGACCCACCATTCTGCCTGGGTCTTTGGTCCTGAAACAGATTAGGGAAATGTATTCTAGAAGCCATAGATATTCTAGAAGCCATAGATTCACTACTTGGGCTTAAAAAGTCCTTCTAGTCCAGATTTTAAGTATGTAGCACTTTGTAGACAACAAGCGAACTAACATTAAACCTGTCCAAAGAAGCTTAAATAAATCTGCTCATAGATGTACTTTGTTATAAGTGCTTATAGCTCATGACATGGATTTGGCATGTTAAATACAAAAATGATCTCACTCACATGCCAGTGCAAGCTTTTTCCATCCAGTATGACATGCACAGGATACCACAAAGATTTAAGTATATACTGGTTTCAAAGTAAGACACCACAAACTCCCATTAGGAAGAAAAGGTCAGCTCTGCTCTGGATAGCATCAGTGATAACCTAGAACAGTCACAGCATGCAAGCTGCAGAGCAAACAAGAATGAAATGAGGTACCAGCCCTCGCCCCAAGAACATCCATACCATAATTTCTTACAGTTTCTCACAGTTGCCTTCAGATCCTTCCCACAGTCTACCCAGAAACCAGAAGACAAATCAGTGATTTATTTCCAGTTTCAAGAAGCAAGCCATGTACTGTTTCTTCATAATAAATATAGGGAAAATAAAGGATAGTCCACAGAAAAGCGAAACTGAGAATACTGTGACACCCACAATGACTGAAAGAATTAGGATTGCTCATTGCAGAGAGGTAGGGGCTGGGGCATGATAATGAATTTTAAAATGTAAAAGGCGGCTGCAGAGCTCTGTGAAGAACACACAGGGCAGGATGCAGTGCTGTAAAATCACAGCTACCTGGTTTGGTTCTTCGTTCTGCGCCTTGCACTTTTACCAAAGCAGACATTAGTTTGGAACTGACAGAAAAGAGTAAGGAGATAGGAGGGAGAACCACAAAAAAGGATAGGTCAACACAGCAGGCTGGAAAGTCTTTAAAATAAATACCCTTTCATAAGCCCTTCTGGATTGCGGAGACTACTTTTATCAGGGAAAAGGAAGAAAATATCTCAGGATGAGAACTCAGTTGCAGAATGAGTCTTGGTGGAGGCTTAGCTATTGTACTTGTCCTGCAGCAAGAATAAGAGAAAACCCAGAGATTAAGTCTAAACACAAAGGGAGCTCTTTGACAAGCAGGACAATGATCTCCACAGGGACTTGGATAAAATGAGTTGCAGAAGGCGGAAGAAAGTTGAGCCCTGTTTTTACTGTAAAGGTGGCTGAACACTGGAATAGAGTTTGTAAACCATCCTTGCAAAACCTAACTGCTCATGGCCCTGGGCAACCTGTTCTAGCTGAGCCTGCTTTAAACACGGGGGGGTTGGATTAGATGGTTGCCAGAGGTCCCTTTCAAACTCAATTATTCCATTCAGCCATGGTGAATTTAACACATCAGTAAATTATTCACAAGTATAACTTTTTGCTAAGGCTCTCTTCTGGATAGAATACAAAAATAAAAAGGTAGCATTCTTAGTTTTCACCAAGGGATGGTGATAATTTTATATATGAATCATAGCAAAAGAAAATGGGGCAGAAAAGAAGCATTTGGGCCTCGCACATAAAGAAACCTGGAGAAAGGATTTGGATTAACTTCCAAAGGTACGCCAAGGGGAACAATCAGAAGGAGGGTGGACAACCAGGAAAATACCAGCATCAAGGGAGAAGGAGGTTTCAAAACTGTGTTTCAGCATGGTCAGGGATCATGAGGGTGAAGCACCACTCTTGACAGAGTGTTCATTGTAGGCTTTGGCAAGAACAACTATTGATTCAGGAAATAGCGCACATTTCTTGCTTTACTTAAGAGCTAACTAAAATATTAAAGCAATGTTTTTGTTTGTTTGTTTGTTTTTAAATCACTAATCATCTTTTATAGCTCAAGTTATCCCTACACACAGAACTTTCTGGGTGTTTTGAAAGCACGCAAGTCCTGTGGATGCTTCTAAAAAATCTCATCTCCTTTGCTTTGCACTGTCAGTATTGCAGACAGCTGAACACTTAATCTGGTCCAGACATTCCTGGCTAACTGAAAGCATGATTGCAGCACATCTCTAGTGCAAGTCACTTGAAAACATCAACACATTTTTGCACTTATTCCCATTCTTGATTAAAACTTACTCTGTTATTGCTGCTCTCCAGCCTGTGCTGCTAATGGTTTGCTGTCTTGCATAGCTGAAGGACAGTTACATAAAGGTCTCCACAGTCCCTGCCCAACAGCATCAGGTGGAATTTATCCAAGGTGCTTAGCTTCTTAAATAATTAGGAACAGAACAGACTATAATGGAACAATATAAAGGACTTTTAAGTCCAGGGACAAGTGCCAAAATCACTCTGAAAGAACGGGACATTTTGGTTTTATTTATTAACTGTAGGAATTCTTTTCCTCATGCCAACACTTATGAGTGATCATAACATGTAAAAATCTACTTTCTAAAATCTGGTGAAGTTCCAGGAAAGAGTTACACAAGACCTATGTATAAACTGATGATGTAATTCATATTCAATCCTGCTTTGACAGTGTTCAGCTAGAACTGAATTTAGCAAGACCCATAATGTCTGGACACCCTCTGTATCCACAGCAGAACTGCCACTGGTATGGGCAGATCCACATTTATTAGAGGCTTTTGTGTATACTTTTGTCCATTTATCCTGGTAGCTCATTTGATAAATAACTTGGACAGGCTTTTTAGAGGGCCTGAGGACTCACAAAACCAAACAGAGCTGCAAACTGTTAGCTCAAAGAGAAGAGAAGAGGAAGCTTGTGACCTCTACTGAAAAGAAGAGATAAGGATCCAATAATCCAGAAGGTCCTGTTGGAAAATATGGCCTAAAGATGTGATTCCATTAACCACTAGTTAATAGAATCGGTCACATGAAGAAAGTCTTGCTTGGTGGACTGAGCATAGGGTGCAGAAAGTCCCAGAGTAGATTTGGTCTTGCCTTGTCTTAGAGCTTGAGTCTTGATCTCACAACATACCTCCTGAATTCTGCAACCCTCCTTACACAGATAAGGGACACAAATAACCTGCTAGGCTGAAGCCAGAATGTACAGCACTGTGTAATGAAGCCCCGAAATTTCCTTTAATACTAACCTGGCCTAGCTGTGATTAGAAAGAATCTTTGTGTAAATATTGGTCAGGAGTGGTTTGGACACTGATGCCACTATTTGTCAGAGAGTGAAACCCTTTATCCTGTACAACCCCTTTCATTTCATTGAGGCTTTGCCACTCAGGTTTCCCATAACCCTAATTCTCATTGTAAATTTTTTTTGGCATTTCTCCCTGGTAACAAAGGAGGGTAACAAAACTCTTCTTCCTTGCACCTGTGCTACGTTCTTATAGGATTATGCTTGGAAATAGAGAGACCTGGTGCTGTGATTAGTCATTGTTCCTTTTAACAGAATAAGGCTATTCATTACATTTGAATTACATATTTCAAACACCCTCTAAATCCATGATTAAATTGATAAATAAGCCCTCATAACACACAGAAAGACATGATTTGAAAATAGCTGTTCTATCTGCCTGTGAGTTTCCTATCAGTCTGTGAAAGTGTCAAGACTAAGTTTTTCAAACAGCTGTAGAATCCTGGGAGTACAGGTTCTCTATATATAGCTCATCCTGTGCTTTTTCTCTGTTTCAAAGAGATAAAGAATTCATTAAAATGTTAATTTCATTGAAATCTCAGTATTTTTTGTGAATTAGAAATCCTTTTGGTCAGGCCCATCAGCCGCATGGCAGTTTGTTCAAATAATGCAGCAGCGACCTCTGCTGCACAATTGATGCCGCTTCAGACTTGCTCTGCTGAATTAAACCTGCTGTTAATACTCTTTCAGATAAGAAAAAACAACTTTTTTTCTCAAAAACAAATATACTTACCTCAAGGTAAAAGAATTCTTCTCTTTACTAATAAAGAGGAGGGCTTCAAGCAGCAGAAGATAATTTTTGAAGTTACTGGCATGGAGATACCACAAATTATTTTGAATGCTTTCACTGGTTATCAAAGATAGTATTAGCAATAAATGAACCTTCCGCTACCCTCATAAAAATATTTCTGTTAATTTTACTGGGAAAGAACCTGAGGCAAAAGCCATCGGGTGATGTGCCAACAGACACACACAAAGCCTGTGGCAGAGGCATCAGTTTCAGGGAGAATAATGATTTCAAGCCCTATTCTTTAATCACAAGATGACCCTTTCCCTTTCCTGTGCTGGATCAGAAGAATATCAACCAACTGTAAAAGACATGTAGAAGACATCATGCCTGTGCATGATGCTCCACACCGTCCATGTGACAGGGGAAAGCAAGGGAAACTGGAAAAGCAGGATGCTTGTTTTCAGCTTGTGACTTTCCTTGATCACATGAGAACACAAGTACCATAAAGCAGTCATAAGCCTCTTGATTTGATCTTAATGAAGTGCCGAGCAATGACAAATCCTGCTAGTTAGCAGAGGCAATATGGAAAATGGTGTCCTTCCCCTTCTCTCCCATGACTAAATCTTCTCTTTCCACTCAGTCCTCCAAGGGACCATACAGTGCATATGTGAGGAATTTGAGTCCAGCATTACTGCACTCTGTTCTGCTCAAAAGAAGTTACAGCTGGCAGAGAGCAAAGCTGTGTGAGTTCACACTGACCCTGCATGGTGAAACCAGGCTGGAGCAAGCACTCAAACCCTCCAGCCATAAGCATCAGGCTTTCTGGCAGCATTGTGTAGTTATTATTTTCTATAAAAATATGTAAGCTGACAGTATTTCCTGATTACTTACCAGCTGAATATTTTTCTTGCTGTCCTATGATTTTGCTCAAAGCTTACATCAACCAAATTTGTCTGTAGTTACCACTTCATTTTCTCTTTGAATCCTGGCAGTTAGGATTCACCTTTTCTAAATCCTGGCACCAACACTCTTCTGGTTTCACAAAATTCTGGAAGTTTTACAAAACATTTAATGCTTGCAACAGATTTCATGTTTGAGCCAAGTAATAATCTGGATATTTATGTTTAGAATACTTTGTACTTCTGCCGTACTGGCACTACATTTGCAACATTCATTGGTGCTAAGGATGAATTCCTTGGAGATAAAAATAACCCAGAAAGCTGGGATAAATAGATTATTTTAAGGATACCAAGCAAATACATGCTCTGCACCAGTAAGTATATATATATATATTCACTTAGCATTCCTGAATGCTGCCCTCTAAATGATACCATCCCTCCTCCAGGAGTAATAGGTACATTGATGGCTTTCCATTTTCTATCTTTCATTTTTGAACTCAGTGAGTGTTGGCGGCTTCACTTTTTGAAACAACAAAAAATATACTAAATCTTTCTTAGACAACAAATGAATTATCACCAGTACTCAGAGATTTGGCAAAACTGACTATCTGGAGACAAAAGATCTCTTCAGCACCTTTTTTGAGCTTTTGGTTGCAAAGGATTCATAGTCAAAATAAAATGTTTCTTACAGATGATGTTTAATAGTCTCCATGGTTACTTTAGGATTAGGGGGGTTTTTCATCCTCAGTTGATATAAGCAATCAAATTCCTGCTTTTGCCATCCATACACAATAATTGATTTATACTGAAGTTTTAGTAGTGATTTCTGAAATACAAATAATTTTACCTCTCCCTCCTACAAACAAGCCATTTTCATGGCTAAAATGAGACAGGCCTGCTAGTTTCCACATAACTTTTTTTTTTCTAGTTTTATATGCTGGACCACACAAAATAATGCACCATTTTCACCCTCAGCACCCATTACAGCCATTCAGGTTCAGGCTGTCCTCTCCAGCAGTCCTATCCAGCCCTGCAGCACATGGAGTTTATTTTAACCAGCCTAATGTAGTCCTTTCAGTTCAAGGCATAGCAGAGTCCTCAAGGCAACCACCACCTCTGTCGTGGGCACGCTGGGATAACTTCCAGCCTACAAAGAAATGTGCCCTTCACTCATGAGATTTGTGTAAATGCAGGAGCAAGGGCTATGTCTGACAGAAACCTGGAAAGAGCACTGAAAGCCTGTTGTAACATTCAGAGAAGGGAACGATATACTCTCATAATCCCTCACATCTGCGTTGATCTCACAGCTCTGCAGTCCCCTGAGGCTCCTGCTGTTTGTGCAGCCCTTTGTCCACACCAAGCACCCTCCCAGATGCCTGCTGGAACCCTCTAACTTTTCTGCCTCCTACAGCCATAAAAAATTATCTCTTCTGACCTTAGAATTGAAGGTTTCTGCTCCCTCCCTCACCTACCAACTCTGCTGTAAACTCAAAATCCAGTTTGCATGTGGCCTGCCTGCTTAAATACCTCCTTGGATAATCCTAGAAAATACCATGTTCTTGTTTACCTCGTCACTCCTCTTCCCCTACATATCTCTCTGTAGTTACCACTGTTTTTGGCAGCACCTTCCACTTTGATTATCTCTAACATTTCACTTTATACCTTTTTGTTCAGCACTGCTACAGTGACTCTGATCCACAACCAGAACTCTGTGTTAAGCACTATCACTGCAGATCAGCCTTGCTTCAGCCACAGCTTACAATCCTCTCAAGCAGCAAGAGAAAGCAGCAAACAGCATCTACACAACACAGCCCAGCCAGGGAGACACTGTTCTCAACACAGGAACTGCCTGTTTTCCACCCATTTTTTTTTAAAACTGCAGTATTCCTTATTTTCCACGTACATACGCACCACTTATAAGTTTCTTGAGATTAAACTCACAAGCAGAACCTGTAAGAAAGGAAAAGCAAGGATGTTACCCTATGCTGAAAGGGACAGCCTTCCCTCTAAAGTGAAACTAAAATTAGCTCTTGCATGCTCAGAATGAAAGTGGATGTTTTGCAAGTCAGGCTACACAAATTTACCCAAAACCCCCACTTATGAAATAGCAGAAAAGACGTGTGATCACATTTTTCCAAATACTGAAAGGATGAGAGAGAAGTAGTAGTAATGTGGTAGCTGGAGAAACTTCAATTATGTCAAGTTTTACTTCCTCTCATCAGGTGTTTATATACACCAGAAAGATCCCTCTAAGCCTTATCATGGAGCTAAGCAATTTTTGTTCTCTTGGCCATCTTCTATGTCAGATATTCCAAATCCTTAATTATTTGATCACCTTCCTGACTCTTTGCTAGACTGACTTCACATCCATGTCCTTCTTGTACTGTGAAGTGCAGAATAGGGGATGCATCTCCAGACATGGTCTCACCACTGGTGAACAAGATCGCTCTTGACTTAATGGTACCATTTTTGCTAACACAGCCCAAGATGCTTATCCTTTGTCACAAAGGCATGTTGCTGGCTCACATTCAACTGCTTATCTACTAAGGACTTCAACGTTCTTTTCTGCAGAACTGCTTGCCAGCTAGTTGTTGTCAGCATGTACTTGTGCCTGGGGTTATTCCTGGGGTGTGGAACTTGTTACCCTTTGACTTTTGTGTGACTGCTGTTTGTGCCTTCCTTCATCCTGTTGAGTTGCTTCTGACTGACAACACACTGACTCTTAATCCAGAGAGTCTCTGGTGTTCACAGTGCCAAATGTGTTCTGCTGTATTTTGCTTTAAGAGGAAGACATTTTCTGGAGATGTGCATATCATTGTGCAAGTGCACTTAATGCCAGCTGCTCCTCACAACCACGAACCTGAGCCTGTATCTGGCACCTGTGTAAGCTGGGAAGACCACGGCTCTTCCCTGAGCCTGCCAGTATTAGGGGTTACCAGCTCTTGCACAAATTCTAATGTTTCCTTTTTAATGTCTCCCATACAGCTGTTTGTTTTGCTACCTGCTTTCCTGCACTAGAGAGGAAGCGTGTGTATGTCACTTCAGGACACGGATAAGCCTCAGGGGTTTTTCTGTCTCTCACAGTACAATTGGGGAATTTGCAACAGGTAATTTCTTCTTGTTGCCACTTCCTGGAAAGGACACAATAGAACAAAGTCCACCCGGTACATGCTGTTCTCACTGATGCCACACTGCTACCTTCTGCTTTAAAAAGCAAAAACGAAAAAAGTAGGTACAGTGGTATTATTAGAACAGTTTACTTGTCAGTGAAGTTCATTTGCCTGTATTAAAATGGATAGATCATTGACAAGTTAAAAAGCCAGAATATCAATTGTAAAAGAAGACTATACTGCCTTATTGCAACATTTTCTTAAGACATGGGAATATTATTATATTTTGGCTCAAGTGTCTTTGCTACAGATGAAATGCTGATTTCCAAAGAAAGCCAACAAACAAGCATCACACTACTGAGGAGAGACAGCACTGGGGCTCTCTATCCTGTTTGGACACCTGCATACCTCCCTTGCTGTGTGTCCCTGTTCTCTCATCACTTTCACAAGAGAAATTATAGTGATCTCCATGAGCTAAGCCATTAAAAAATTTACTGGAACTAAGTGCTAAGCAAAAGGCAAAGAACTGCAGTGTTTTACCTTTGAGGAGCTTGTTTGCAACCTTACCGTCTCAAATAGTCAAAAACTCAGCTGCTCAATCTAATAAGCTTATGATGAGACTATGTGTAATAAACAATGTCTTATGTTCTTTTCAGTTGTCTTTTAGGCTCTTGGGTCTGCCATGAATAGAGTTTCAGATGGTTTTGACTTGGCAACCTCCAAATGAAAGCTGAAACTTGTACTTAGCACTTTAATTACTGCAAGATCTGTTAAAACCACTTTATTAATAAATTTGGAACAGGATTGCAGTTCCATAAGCAGATTCTTCTTTTTTTTCCCCATAAAAGCACCTCCTTTCATTTTTTTAGGTGCTGTCTCTTCACATCACTTGTGCAATTCATGGACTCTTGCCCAGCTAAAATTTCTAAGGCTGACAAAGGCTCTTTTGATCTGCAAAGGGTTATGAGATTTGTGGTGGGAAAAACTCTTGGGAAACCAAGGTAAAGCCTCTACTTTTGACATCCTCTGTGTTAATTGGCTGCTTTCCACAGAAGAGAAGGAAGCACTCGTCTCCAGCAGTGTTGGACCTAATTCTGGTTGAGTATGCTAATGAGCAAATTCAAAGAATATATTTCACCATAAGTGGAGTGTTTTCCTAGATGACTGATCAGAAGTCTGTTTCTATGAAACAAAATGCAAGTGGCCCACAGGCAGGCTTGATTATATCAACACTGAAAGTGAATCAGTAGCAATCCGTATCTTTCACATGCCTTTAAGGTACATGTTGTTGCAACATTGTGAAAAAAAAAAAAGAAAAAAATCCCCAAACAAATGAACCCAAACCAGTCCTGCAACCAAAAAAGCAGAATTTAGTTTAGATCAGACTTTTGTAAAAATTGCTTGTTGATTATTTGTACTGAGGTGCACATTTTCATACTTCAGAATTGCCAAGCAGAGAAAACACAACACTTAGGATCAAGGTAATTAAGAATTTGCCCACTTTCTAGTGGAAAAGTCCTGGTGACACGCATGGCATTGGTAAAGTTATTCACGTTATGCTGTTTTATAGGAAGAGCTTCTTTGGGGGATTTGGTGAATATGACTGCACTTTTTCTCACCTTGGAACAGGTATCTTTAGGAGAACAAGGAGGGAGTGCTCACTATGCTCTTTTGCCCAGAAAAGCTTGAGTTTTGCTTGGTATATGCAAAGTCTTTGAAAGCTGCTTATAAACTTTTACCTATGCCACACATTCACACAAGGTCATACAATCCAAGCCTCTGATATTTCATCATCAGCTTAATAGAACTATTTATCTGCAGGTACATAATTGAGGGACCTGGAGGTTTAGAATTCCTCCGCCCTGTCTTAATACTATTTGGTTCCTCATGTTCCAAAACAGATCACAAAACCACTTGGGATGAGGACTAGAGCACTTTTAACAAGTATGATCCCCTAAGCTCTCTGCAGTCTAGGAGCTCTTCATCTTGTTCCTGTTGACATGAATTATTGTGTGATACGTGTTTAAGATTTCACTATTTAAACAGTTGGATAAAGAATTAAGAAATTTCTGTGGCACAATTTAATTAGCAGAGGTGCTTGGCACTGCTCATTGTATGGAAAGTGCCTACGGCTAAAAGCTGTGATACTCCTGTTTAGTCATCTCATTAATTCCAAGATGAATGTTACGAATATTTTCCAAAATAGCATGGTATGGGCATTTGAGAAAAAAGGACACATTAGTTCAGCTGCAAATCCATGAAAGGGAAAATGGACACCATAATTTTTTGTATTTCAAAGTATCCCGTTACAGTGAGCAATATTGTTCCTGTTTTAAGTATTATCTTGTAGAGCAAGATGATCATATCATGGCTGCACTCATGCACTACAGCTTAGGTTTTATGAAGGTGAACTACACAGCATTTGAATCCCACAAATCTGAAACCTCCAGCATTCTAATATCAGCTTCTTGTAAGACCTCCTGAAACACACATGATGGCAAAGAGAATGGCACCTTAGAAGAATCTCTTTGCCAAAAGTTATCGTGCACAGATGTTTAACTGGAATAACCAGATTGAGAAATGGTGCTGGGAACTCCTCTGAAATATCCAAGTGTAGTGTTTACTGAACATGCATCAGAGGCTTTGGTATTTGGGTCATCTTAATGCTTTGATCTTCTGGTCCTGTGTCATTCTCTCACTGTGCATACTTGCTCTATTAAGGCTTTGTCTTATTCTGTGGTCCTTTAATGTTGCTGCTTTTAAAATCCCCATTTTATTCTAAATTTGATTGTATCTGGGTTCACTCTGTGTGACTGTTACGAGGAGACTGATAAAACACTCATGTATTAAACTGTGTTATCCTTTAAGCATCACTATTATTCCTACTTTTAGGATGCGAAGATGTTATGAACATGTTTAGGTTCCCTGTGCACTGCCTTAGCTTGTGAGTGAGCCACAGAAGTAAGTTTAGATTGAAAAAGCAAATGTACTAATTCTTTTTGCATCGTTATGATCAGGTTTTAAAGGACCTTCTTTGGACACTTTGAAAAATGACAATATGGAGGGGTTTTACTGTCTGTTCCTTGACATTCTGAGGCTCAGTTTTGTTTGTCTTCTGAATGAAAAAAACCCTGGTCTTTGTGTCCTTTGAGATCCATGACTTCTGAAAGACTTGTGCTGTCATTTAGCATAAACAATTGTACATATTAGAAATGACATACTGTCTCTGAATTCTTCCTGCAGTTATAGTCAGACACTGTGTGCTCTGTGTAATTCCAGTCTCTCTGTCATGGCTGGATTCACTCACTAAAAGGAATCCTGCAGGCACTCACATAATGATTATTTTAAGTGCTCTTCAGTTTACCTTTGTGTTCACTGTTGTTTCTCCTTCCATATGGTTGGAAGTGCACTCAGTGGTGTTTCCAATGGAACTCACTCTCTCTCTGTCCTTGGTAAGAACATGCAGGCACCAAGCAGTGACTCTTTTTGGCACAAATCTGTACTTCTCTGCTGTCTATGTATTTAGCTTTCTGTATGCAATGAATCAACCCTATGCACTGGAGATTGGAAAGATTCAGTGTCTGTCTTACCCGTTATTCCTTGTTGGAAGACCTTATTCCAAGTATCTTACATAATTAAAATAAAAACCAAATTCCAAATAAACTCAACATCTCACAGTCAAATTAAACTTTTGGTTTTTCAAATGTCTAACTGCTTCATAAGACAGCCCATGTGGGAGCCTATAGAGGTTTTCCCTTGGCTGTTATTTATAAGCTTTCATATTATGTGAGAGGCTTTAAACTTCTCTGGATAAATTATGTGTATGTAAAATACTGGGTTTTTTTAATTAACATGTTCAGTAATAATGTGTAATTAGTTGAGAGCTGCACTGCAAATTGGCCTGTATATTTCTGGTTTCTCTAAATACGGATTAAAATTAAACTTTATAGTTTTATACTGAAGGGGTTTTTTTTTAATCTGAAAACAATAGTGAAAAAGAGTAAACAAATTCAAGATTATTCTAGTACTCTGTTTCCCCAGCACATGATATTCTAAAAATGCAGAAGTAACTAAAACTACTTTAAGTGTCAAAGAATTTCTGTAAAATTATGTCCTCAAAGCTTGTCTACAAAGCTCCCCTGAAGAACGACCTTTAATTAGCTGAAAGAGTTTTAAACAGTTGTGATTCTGCTGCAGCACAATCTGAACCCGATAGGCTAGTACTTTATACAAGCAAAAAACTTTTAATGTACTTTTTACAGAAATGTAGACTAAATGAATGTGGTGTGGATAAAGCCGAGGTGAGGAGGATCCTGTGGCCACAGCTAGGACTGCTACAGCCCACGTTTTTTACCTTTGCTACTTCTGCTCCCTCATACTAATTTCACTTTCGGGGGGTGTGCTGGGCAGAGAAAGCAGATGTTGGTCAGAGCTGTCAGCAAACAATGCACTGCACTTCCCACTTGCAGTGTGCTTCCTCTTTGGCCACAGCACTAGCCACATGATTTTATGATATAAGGGAATTTCCCATGATCATAGGAGGATGAGGTAACTGCCTTACTCCTCATTCCCTCTCTGGGGGGGCTGGGTTAAGATTTGATCCAAAACCAACAGAAGTGTGTGGACAGAATCTTATTGACTGACACTAGTTTTAAGTCAGACTTTATAAATACACAATCTTCATGGAGCAGAAAGTTTGCATGTGATCAGCTCCCTCCTAAAGTCTCCACCCTGCATCCAGCAGTCCCACCGACCTTCAGTGGGAATGTGTATGGCAGGGGCCTGGCAGGAACACAATTAGGCCTTACAGGGTTTCCACAGAATTAATAATACACTGGACTTTTGGCATTTTCTAACCCAGCCTTCTGCTCAAAGCAGGATTACCAGCCATGCTGGACCAGGTCAGCCATGGTTTCATCTAGCCAAGTCTAGAGAACCTTTTAAAGGATGGAGACTCTACAGTCTGAATTAGAGACATCTGCCTATGCCACAGGTGGTTATCTGCCACTATGGAGAAGAATTTGTCTCTGTCTTCTTACGTGATCTTCAAGTAGCTGTAGGATTCTAGTTGGTATCCCCTCAGCCTCCTGCACCTGCCTAAGCCAGAGTGGCTCACTCAGCCTTTTATTGTAAGGTATGTGCTCCAGGGCCCCACCTTGTGAGCTGTCTACTGCATCCTCTCCAGTTTGTCAACATTTTCTTTGAACTGAGGGCCCTAAAGTTGACTCTGGTATTTCAGCTGCAACTTCACTGTTTCTGAGTACTGAGGCAGAGTGACTTCTCTCACTTTCCTGGTGGCATTTCTAATGGAGCCCAGCATGTAATTTTCCCCACTTGTGATGAGAGCACTCTTGGCTCATGACCAATCTGACTTTCACCATAACCCTACATCCTCTTTAGCAGGACTACTGGACAGCCCATTGAACCTTAACTCTTTATAACACAACATTACCCCTGCACCTGCCTACGCTCTTGCCAGAAACCCAGCATTTATTTCCTGTTTTAGGATCAACTTGGCTTAAAAATTTTAAGGGATTTTTCACTTGTGCTCAGCCTGACCCACTGCAGAGATCAGCCTCAGCTGCACAGCCTGCCTGCAGCTCTGCACTATTCCATGCCTGGGCTGTATCCAACACAGTGTTTTTCACTGTTATGTGGCTTTCCCTCTTGGTATTCCTCACTGTGGAAAAAGCAGCCATCCAACCTCTTTTTTTGTCACCACACTCACTGCAGTCACTAAGGAGTTACAGTTTGGACATCCGACCAGGAAACACCAAATGTTCAGAGACAGCCAATAGAAGGAGAGATCAACAATGGACTGACTCACCGGCAGGAAAACTCGAGCTGTGCTTGAATTCATTTCAAAGCCGACTCACACTTGGTATCTGCAACAGTTTCACTCCACTGTTCCATAGTTTCTAAGCTTGTGTTTCCAGAGGTAAGTTGGTTTTTATTTTCACTTTCTTTTCCTTAGCTCTGCGTATTAACATAGAGATTCTCTCATACTAGGGAAACATCTTTGCTATGAATTATTTTTTTAAAATTACTTTATAATTAGAAATTTGAAATGAAATACTTTATAACAGTCTTCCTCATGCCCTTGCCTGCACAACTGGGGGAGAATGACAAAGTTATCTGAGACTTTCAGTGTCTTACTGAAAACTAAAATGAAACTCTTCCCTGTATGGGTCACCTATGGAATACTGGTTTGGGGATTTGATAGTGAGATTTTAAAAGGATATAGAACAAGAAGCTTTCAAAAGTGCAGAACTATTGAAAAAATGTCTTTGGTACCTTGCATTTTGGGGATTACAGAGAGACTTTATCTGTAATTCCATGACAGTCCCATATTTAATGATTAGACCTTCCAACTACTTTAGGAATTTGGGTAGCACCCTGCATTTCTCATGTTAGGGTTAAAGTCTTTTGGAGATTTACAGCAAATCACTTGAAGTTGAGGTATAGAAACACGTACAAACTCAGACACAGATTGAATGGTGCTTGGCATGGCATGGCATGGCATGGTTTGGAACTGTAAAGATTGAAGTGCTTTTCATTTTGTATTTAAGAAATCTCTAGTTAGGTTTACAAATCCAAAATAGGAGCTGATGATTAGCTTTGATTTTCATGAAGGGGTGGTACAACTTCACTGTGCTTTAATATTAGTGACAAAAAAGTAGTTCTTAAAACTTTTTTTCTACCGCTTTTTCCCCCAAGTCAGTCATCACGAAATGGCCAGTCTGTTACCTGTGGTAGCCCAGGAAGATTTGGAAAGCTTTACCTTGATCAGGACAGGCTCAGGCTTTGCACTCAAAGCCTTTCATAGTTCTTGGAACACTCACATCTCTGTGAAGCTGCTGACCAGCCAGGACACTACAGAGAGGTACGTGACTTATTTGGCCAAGTAACCATGCAGGTGGGCAGCACAGACCTTCAGTGAGGGCCCCAGAGTGAATCATGCCATAGCCAGGATCATCTGATCCCTAAACACATCTCTGTTTCTAGAAATCCTGACTGGCCAATAGCCAACTTGGAGGCAAATTTACCAAGAAACAAGCTCTATGGTTTTTTGCAATTTTTTTATTAAAGTAAAAAATTACTCCTGAACTCATGAATTACTTACCATAACAATGAGTACAAACCCTGACCAGTAATACCAGCATGGTATGAGATGATCTTTCTGGAGGTCCCTGAAGAGACCTCAACTGAATTTAATCCAAACCAGCATGTACAGTGAGAGCAGAGAAAATGGCAGGAGGGAAAGTAATGGCCAGGGCTACACAGCAGAGAGACATGCATGGAAACACATAATTTTCCTGTAAATTTGGATGTCACTAATAGCAAAAGGACACAATACAAGCTTTCTCCTGCCTTCACACTTCAATCCTGCTTCAAACTACAGTCTTATGTTCAGATTAAAGCAATCACAGGTCTTTAACCTTATATTGCAAAAATACACTACATGAGAGACTGCTTCATTTTCTAAGAATTGTTTGGAAGATTATATAATATTTGTTTGTTGGTACAACTATATTACCTTGTCAACCATATGGTTCTCTCTCATACAGTATCTCATCCCTAGCTGAAATTCCCTTCAGTCTAACATGCCCGTAACTATTTTTTTTTTACAGGGAGTGGAAATTGCTACTTGAGGATATAGCAAGTATCAGACGTTACGAGTCTGAACGTCTCCTGCCTTCTCTTGGGATTTACCAATACCACAGATTTGTGGGGATAGTGACTGAATGGATGAACAATGGATCCCTCCACTCACTCATCCATGAGGTAGATAAAAGATTTTGTCTCTAGGGGACAAAATTAATTAAAAGATATCTAACAAAGAACAATCAGCATGTAAATTATGGTCACTGTTCTTCATTTTCAGGATTGTGCTTCTGTTTCACAGTTCTGTTTATTGTCAAATGAAAATATGAACACTAACAATTTCACGCTACCAAAACCTGTATTTTTTGTTAATTAGCGTCAACTGTACCCAGAACTTTCATTTCCCTTACTCATAAGGATCCTGTCAGATGTGGCTGAAGGGCTGCATCACCTGCACAGCCTCCAACCTGCTTTCTGCCACTGCAGCCTGAAACCTTCCAATGTGCTTTTGGATGTGCAGTACAGAGCCAAGGTAGGAGCTTCAACTTCTAATCTACTAATGTAAAATCCACGGGTTATATTGTTGCATGTATTTATCTTAATAGTCAGCATTTAGTACCAAGACTTGGTGCACTGTTACTAAAATCACTTTTTCTCCCATTTCTGTAGATATCAGATTATGGTCTAAGCAACTGGAGGAAACAGCAACTGAGGTCAGACCTGCAGAACTGCATCCAGAGAAACTACCAGGATTTAGTGTACCTCCCTCCTGAAATACTTGAAGGAGGCCTTCCTTCCCAGGAAGGTGATATTTACAGGTGAATGGAATTTCTAAGGGCAGGTAATCCCTAGTCTGTGCCACACTCTGCAATGTTGCCAAAATACTTCAAAGGCATCACAGTAGAGATGCCAGACCTACATAACACAGTGGGATAGTATTTCACATGAGGCCCATTACAGCAATGAATTAAATTTTAAATTCCCCATATTTGGTGAATAGGATACCAAGGTTAAGAACTGTTCTCAAAGTCAGTCATATAAATATTTATATAATGGACCTAAATGGTTTAAAAGTATAAAATAGCTGTCAAAACTTTCAGATATATTTAGAAACCTCATAACTGCTTCACATAGTTTGTATGCTAGAGAAGAAAAAAGGTATCTGGAGTCCTTTCAAAATTTGCTGAAGAAAATAGACCCAGAGTGCACCGGAATCAAGTTTTTGTAGGTTAACTGATGTGCTTGTTGGTACCTGCTGAAAAGTCCAGGTCTTTCAGTTGCTATTGAAATTACTTAAAAACAAAACAAAAATTGTAGAGAAAAAGAGAATATTCCAAAATTCACAAGAGCAAATGGAGATAAGTTGGTAACCTGAAATGTAATTCTATGGTTTAAAAAAAATAATTTTTAACTGATTATAAGGGCAGCTCAGTTGAAAACTGAAAAAGATCTCATCAGATTAGGAAAGACTTGGATAGATTTTGTCTTGAAGAACTCCTTTCTCTTCAAGCAATAAACTTGCTCTTAGAAATAAGAGCATAGATAAAGATTGCAAACTAATGAATACTTTTTCACTGTTTGGTTTTTTTTTTTTCAGTTTTGGAATACTGTGTTGGGAGAGCCTCAGCAGACAGAAACCTTTTGAAGGTATTTATCTCTGCTGTTCATGTCAAACTTTGTATTGTCCGAATCTTGTCCACAAATTTCTTTATTTTAGGGAAATTATGATAACAAACACACTGTATTTTCAGATGTCCCTTTGCCTTCTCTTACTGTTACAGCACAAAGCTCCACATTACAGGATGTAAAGATTAAGCCTTCTCAACATGCCCTCAGTGTTTCCAGATAAGCTGCTCTTTCTTCCCCCATTTGTAACATCTCTCTTTGCTTGCTGAACCATTGTGTCACTGAGTTGGCTTTTCCACTTACCTTTAGTGAGAAGGAATATCACTTCACATTTGTCAGTTCTAATTTTAAGATCAATGACAAGTAGCTAATTGAATGAGCATAATATTCATTTTTACAGTTGCCATGAGCTTCAAATACCAATCAAGAAATGTCAGTTCATGCTGAATCATCTTAAGGAAGCAGGAAATCTTACTTTCTTAGATGAAAGTGTAACTAGTTTTAAAGAACTTCATTTGCAAAGCATTGTATAATAATTGTCTCAGTCTACGAATCACCCCTGTCTCATGGAAGTGAAACATATATCACATGAAAAGCTGCTTTGCTCTGGGCTTCATTCTGCATGGCAAACGGATAGAACGACTCCCGTATTTCACAAACTGAGGACCTTTGAAAAATACTACACAGAATAATATCTTCATGTCTGCACAGCTTAGGGCTGCCATCTTGAGGCTGCTCCAAGTACATTTCTATGTACAGTAGGATTCTATTCTTATAATGCAAGGGTAAGGCTTTATACAAAACTGTGCATGGAACAATAACATGTATTCCTGAGCTATCTGTGCATGTACTTTATAATGCAAATTTACATATCCATTTGTGACTCAAGATTTGGACAGAGGTCTTTATCCTGAAATGACCTGTTCCAATACATAGCTCTAGCTATGGTTGAAGGTCAGCATATCTACTTACAAGAGTGTTAATACATTTTTACTTTTAAAAGAGCAGCCTTTGTTTTAAAACACACAATATGACTTATGCTGAATGTAATTTTAAGAGAGTTCTGAGACCTTGCATACTTTTTTGCAGTGACATTTTCTTTTAAATTGCAGGTCAAACAACCCTGCTGGAAGTTTTGACTGGAATCTGCAGCAGTTTGAGGCCCGGCCTTTCAGAAAAGTTTATACCAAGCAATTTGCCTGAGAGGAATAAGCTATTGCCCCTTATTGCTCTGTGCTGGCATCAGGAACCAGACTGTAGACCACATACTGCAGGTAACATTCAGGATTTGCTTCCTCTGCAAAATTTGTAATGGAAACAGCCTTTCCAGGAACATTATTCTAGCACTCTAGATGACAGCACTACTCAGGGGGAAGTGGTCTCTAAGTCATCAGAGTACCTTAGATAAATCTTCTGGCTGAAGCTTTCTGCCAGGAATTGACTTAATTGTCTCCAAAACTGTGTCTAGCATAAAGTAAAAATAAAGGAAGGGATATTATCATTCATATATATATATATATATACATACATATACACATATATAGTTACACTAACTTAACAAAGATCAAACTGTCTTCAGCATTTCTTGATTCCAATGCATAACCAGTTCCCTTTGAAGGGTGCTATCATTGTGTACTTTAGTGGAATTGTTATTTTTAGCATGTGTTTTAAAAAAGACAATTAAGAAATGTTAGAATTGTGATATTTGAGGACAGTTGAGGTCCTGAGGAAGCAATATGCATATAGCTTTATTGTGATAGACTTATTCAGTCCTGAGTTCTGCAAGTAAGTTTTCTACATCTGTGTGAACATTTGAGAAAATGTGATTTTAATGTGACAGGAACTATTCTTTAAAATCAGTTCAAACAGGAAACCAAGAGGTAGAAGTTGCGTTAAACTGATTTCCTCTAGTTTATCCAGCTTATAAATATAATAATAAAGTTAATTGCAATATGCTGATGCCTAAATATATACATGATTTCATACACAATGTGGTATTTAAAATGCTTTATTACCCCTGCAGAATGTGTAGCCCTTCTAAATGGAATTTTGACTAGTATAAATAAGGAGGTAATTTCCGCAGCAATCTACAGTCTGATGGATGCAAAGGTTAGTGCAAAATTAAGTTTTATTCTCCTACAAGGACATTACTTGATTTGTTCAATTGCAATTTTTGTGGCCTGGAACCAGGAAAGGCTTTGTCTTGATTGTTTTAATGGACGTGTCAGAGAGCTGGAACATACCCTTTGGCACTTCAGGTTCATAAAGAAATTGTAGAAAATACATTGCAAGGTTCTCTAGAAAATAAGTCAGTTGCTACCTGCTACTATAAAAATATGATAGCTTCTTTCCAGTTACCACCTGTAATCTGCCTGGTAAACCCATGTGAGTGAGGACAAATATTAGCCTCAAGTATTTCAGATTAGGGCTAGAACCAAGGACAATTCTGTTGTATGTACTGATTAGAAACCAAAGTTCCAAACCTGGACAGTGTTTGTACCTGTTGTAGCAGTACCAGTGTCAGAACTGTTCTGCACACTTCACTGCTTCTAAATTGACATGCTTTCAGGCACAAGGGACTGCCTGTCCCACGGTCTCAGAAGGTTCTCTGATACCAGAGGAATGGATTGGGAACAGCCAACACTTGTGGGACACAGCTAACTCCATATATGTCTACAGTGCCATGGGAAATCTGGCACAAATGTGACTCCCACAAATAGAGCTGTATCCTATCTAGTTAACTTACATAGTCATAGTGGGGAAACAAGTGACATGTGCTTTGGCCCTTGCACAAGCGCTCTGACTCCACCTGGGCTTACACAACCCATGCTCTATTCTTGGTTTCATTGCTATGCCTATATGTGTTGTGTGCTGGATTATTTCTACATGTTGCAATCACATTCTGGAATTAGAGAACAAACTTGATCAATGTTTTAATAGCTGGCATAGTTATAGTCAAAGTAATTTTTACTACTGTTGAAGTTTTTTTTAAGATTGTACTGCCAAATATGCCATGATCTAATGCTCTGATGTCCCTTGAGCAAGGTTTTATTTTTTATTTTCTCAATTAGCAAGGAGCACTATATATTGTTCAAACAATGGAACTGATAAGCCCAAAATTACCACAAAAATGATATTGAAATTTCTTGAAAACTTACTGATTCACAACTGTTGAAGTAGAAAAACTAAAAAACACTTTAAAGAAACTGCTGTGGATGTAGAAACTGGAAAGAAGCGACAAGTATTGACACATCCGTATTGTAGACAGTTTGGCATACTAAACACTGGATGGCCCCGCTGTTTGGCTGCTTAAAGGAAAACATTATAGCTAGCCCAGTCTCTCTCAATATAGGCTTATTTTCACTTTTCCATGCTATTTCAAAACCACGATTTAAAATAAATTTGAAACACCAGAAACAGTAGCAAGATAGAATTTTGTGTCAGATTCTATGCCCAACTACAGGTATTAAAATGCAAAATTGCTCTGTGCAATTCACTGTTGCTACATATCAGTGTACCTTAGAGGATAATATACATTGCCAATATAAATTCTTGCTCCTGCCAACTATGAATTGAACAAACCACGTCTATACTTACTGGAGTTACTGTGCTTTTTTTCCTTCCAGGAGAGAGCACTCGATGCATGCAAAGGTTCAGAAACATATACACTGCAGACAGGCATCTGCAATTCAGAGGTGAGTCCATGGCATGAGAGTCTTAAGAGCACTTCATGAGCTGCTTGTTTCTCTTGACAGCCCTGGCAATGCATAATGCAAACACTGGGGCAAAATGTCCCGAACCAGGATAACTCCACCCTGCTAAACAACAAACCCCACTGTTTCACCTTGTTCAAAGCAGCTGACTCTGACACTGATCTTGCAAAAACAACCTCTTCCACTTAAGATTTGTTTTGAACCTCTACTGTTTAGAAAAGGTTTTGGAACAAAAGTTACCAAGAAGATAACTTTTCTCTGTTTTGATCTCTTTCAGGTGATCTGTCCACAAAAAAACAAGTGCTTAATCAGCAAGAAAATTCCTTCTGTAGTGCCATGCTCACTGATTGGTCTACTTGATAGCAGTGGAAATAATGCAGGAAGAAATAATATTTCTGAGAAGAGTCTGTCAAATACTATCCCACATAATGCAACAAGCAAAGGTGTCTATCTTGAATTATATTCAGCTCCAGCTATTATAAGAAAAGGATAATTATAACTAATTGTTCCATATAGAAATGTTATTTTCCATGTAAAATTGTCTCTTCTAAGGCTAAAGCTCTGCCCTCTACTGGTATCACTCAAAGCATGAGTTCACTGCAGGAAACCAGAGACACCATAATGCTTTTTGATTAAATATATAGATCAAAAAGCTGGGGTTTTTTTTAGAATACTGATCTGTAAATGTAGAGCCTTTCCCACCCACATCAAATATTGCTGTTGCTGTTGACAGAACAAGTCACTCCTGGGAATCACACTGCTTTGTGCCACCAGGAATAATTGCTTTTTTTGTAATTTGCTAAGAAAAGGAGGTATTTTTTTAAAAGACTATATTGCCAGGAACAGGTGAATGATTCCTGATAATCATCATTCCTATGTAAATAACTTCCTTTATCCTTCCAATGTGGATTTATCCATCAAAGTGTTTCAATTTGTGTCAAGAAGAGATTTTCTGTACTTCTCATGCGTTTGGATACAAAAGTTGAGGCATAGGAAATCAATTCACTTGTAGCAACATCTGTGTTTCCAAGGACTTTAGTTGTGATCAATAGCCATCAGACTTATGGGCAGAATAAAACATTCCATAACTTCGATAAAAAATTCCTACAAACAGTTTGTCAAAGTCAGATGTGTGTAGTAATATAGACTACAATAATAAGAAAGAAGAGAATAGTAATAAAGAAGAGGTAAAAGAATACCTAGTAGTAAGTGCTCTCAAGTCAGTCTTCAATTCCAGTCTTCTGCAGTGGGTGACATATGTATAATGTTTTGTTGCTGTTGTTCAATTCAAATGTCTAATCTTCCTCATCTTAACCTTTTGTAGATCACTCAGACTCTGAGAGCAGAAAACCAAACTCCTTTTGGACAATTCCTTTATCTGCTCCAACCGCAAACAGACAAAGCAGTCAGGATCCTGCCCCACCACTGGCTCCTATGCACAGACCACAGCCACTGCATCTTGGACAAGCAGTGACAAGTAAGGCACCGCTTCCAGTTTGAGGTGGCAATATCTGCCTTGGTCAGATCTTAGTGATTAAACTGTTTAAAATTTGGAGGACACAAATATGTCTCAATTCTGAGCACATTTTCAGGTATTTAGTGTAATAGCTGCTCCTAACTTGCTACAAATGTCTATTTGTGTATAGCTGCTCCTGTGTTCTCAGAATTTCAGGCATTGATCACTGAGAATATTAGCTCCAGGGTCATTGTCCAGAACATTCTTTTCCAGGGTCACAGTGAGGCTGAGAACAGTTCTGAAAAGACTGTAATAAAAATACAAAAAATATAGCATACGTTGAATGTGAAATACATTAGATGTTTAAATCTGAATTTGTTTTCTTTCTGTGCATTGTATACATCTACAAGAGTAGCTATTGACTACAGAAACAGGTGACAGGGGACCATTCATTCCCTTACTTGGTCTCAGGTCTTCCTACGGAACAGAGGCAGAAAGGGTCAGCTTCTGATTTGTGAAGCCTGACTCCACCTGTGGGTGAAGCTTTATGAGCTTTCTTTGCTAACTTTTTGCAAAATGGCCTATGATAGTTCTCAGCCTCGCTGGTCATCCTTCTCCATGGCAATTTACTTGAGTGATGACATAATTTCTGGATAAACCAACAGACTAACTAGTGCAGGGAAAGTTCATCATACAACACTACAGCAATAATTAGAAATCAGAATGACAGGCACATGTTCTCCAAAGCAACATGGGCTTTGGTTATTCATTTTTTCCTGTACACTAAAACCCCTAATATCAGTACTAAGTGTTCTAATCACTTTCTAAAAAGAGACAGAACCCAAAGCTCTCGATCATTTTGCCAAGATGAAAACACTTTGGACTAGTTTTGAACATGGAATGCAAATAAACTACCCCTTTCTACTTTCTTCCTCTGCTGAGTTCATATTTCTGGTGTTGATGCTATCACTTGCTAAAAAATTCTGAAAGAAAATAGTGCTTAGTTTATCTCATTTTGTTTCCTTTTTAACCCTTCTCTTCCATTTCACTTTTTGTTTCCAGGTCCTTGCTGCAAAGGAAACTTCTGTCAAATACTCATCTGCCAGAGACAGACCATACTGCATGGCATGACAGAGGGACGCCTCAACCACATCCTCGATGTCCTTCGCTCACAGCAAGCGCTGTCCAGAATGGATTATGAAACAATCACCTCTTACCCCACAGTGACGGGGCGTGCTCGGGCACTGCTGGACACGTGTCTTTGCCTTGGAGAGAAGGCAGCACAAGTTGTGGTGACTGTACTTTCAGTGAGCAAATGTAGTCCTCTAGGACGGTCATTTTTTGCCCAGACTGTCCCTCAAAGGTAAATAGGCTGTTGTTGTGACTTGTTTCATTGCAGTCTGTTATATTCATCTGAGCGCTAGTAATTTCTAATGGCAAGTGTTCATAATAATGATTCATAATAATTTCTCATAACCCACTAACTGAAGTCAATCCTTCCTACTAAAAGCCCATGATTTTAGTCCTCTAGTGGAAATAACTAGCTGGATTAAAAGGTCAAGTCAACCACTGCCAGCAGAAATTGCCAAGACCGGTATAGCAAATTCTAATTTGGACCTCTGAGATGGGAGAAGTGCAATGTGTGTCAGAGCAAATATAGTTCAAGTCTCATGACATATTTCCTTGATTTTTCATAAAGGAGGAAAATTAATCATGACTTTTTGGAAATCACTCTGTGGAAGAATGGCTGTTAGTAAATCCTTCAAAATAAGGATAGTGAACAACAGAGTACTGGATGAGGAGAAAAAATCTGCTGTCTCTCACTGAGCTCATATCTGAGACAGCTGTTAGAGTGAAAGGCTTCAGAGAAGAAGTATTTCTTCAATCGGGCTTTAAGTAAGACTATGAAGTTTTATATTATGCATAGAAATTACCTTATTTTCACTCACAAATAATCACATACTCTGAAAATGCAGCACTTACAGCAGTACTTCAGAGAGGTGGAACTTAAGAGTACTTATCAAATAGAAAAACTTAATACCTTACATCCATATAGTTCTCTGTCTGCAGTTCAAATGCAAAATCAAACCACACAGAAGAGGTGCCAAGCTGATCATTTGAAATGGTGGTTCTGCTGAGCTGTTTTCGCAGTTGTACTCAGATGGGAGACTCCCTGGCAATATGGGGTGCTGCAGGCTTTCTTGCCTTCTTCTGGACTTATCCATGGACACAGATGCTTTGGAGCATCCTGCTGCTGCAGGGACTCATCAACAGGTCACAGACCCTCTGATGGAGTTCACACTGCAGTTCCAGTTTGTCCAGTACAGCAGCACTGAAACATCGCTGTTATCAAAATGTTCTCAGGCACAGCAGAGTAAGATGGTAAGTGGTACAGCAAGCAGTGAAAACAAAAAGCCAGCCAGTAACAAGCACTAATGTACAGAAGGCCAGCAAGCCCCATGGCAAGCACAGAAGCCTGTCAACAGGTAAACAGCAATAGCAGCTATAAATTTGATCTAGCACATTCTGATCAAATCTGTTGTTACCTTGAACACTTCAAGCCTTGTACTGGGTGCCAAAAATAACTGTTTTGGTTTAACCCCAGCAACTAAGCACCACAGAACAGTAAACCAGAAAATGCATAGACTGAGATACAATTTAACAGGTAAGGAAAAGCTGCACAAAAGCAAAGCAAAAGAAGGAATTCATTCACCACTTCCCGTCATCAGGGAGGTATTCAACCATCTCCAGGAAAGCAGGGCTCCATCCCACATGATGGTTACTTAAGAACACAAATGCCATCACTCCGAATGTTCCCTCCCTTCCTCCTTCTTCCCTCACTGAGCATGATGCCATATGGTCTGAAGTATCCTTGTGGCCAGCTGGGGTCAGCTGTCCAAGCTGTGTCCCCTCCTGACTCCTTGTGCACCCCCAGCCTCCTCACTGGTGGGGTGGGGAGAACGGCAGAAAAGGCCTTGACTGTGTAAGCTCTGCTTAGCAAAAACAGAAACATCCCTGAATTATGAGCACTGTTTAAGGCACAAATCCAAAACACAGTTCCATAGTGCCTACTATGAAGAAAATTAACTCTACCCCAGACAAAACCAGCATAATTGTAATGGAAAATCATAAGATTACTCTGGGTATAGTGAAGATGATGACATAAGATCCTGGTTTTATGAAGACCCAGTGGGATTTCTTCAAGCTTCATGGCACTGGATTAACATGAGAACCTGTTATACAATCTACAAGTATTTCAAATGCAAAACCATGTTACTCTGTTTCTCTATGTTGCTTTTATTCTCTCTGCAGTTTCAAAGTTCTCACTGAATTCAGTAATTTGGCAGATTGCAATTTTAAATACAGTAATGATGTCTTGTCTAGGCACACTTAAGAGATGAGAAATTTGTTACATGAAAATTTCCAGCTACAATACTGCTGAAAGCATAAACATAATTTCCTTTTACATAACTTAATTAAACTTTGAGACTGCCTTGAGATAAAATATTGTTACAATTAAAAGCAATGTCTGTCAGGATGTATTGACAATAGCTTTGCTTATTAAAGGAGCTAAACATCTATTTCACAGTTGGTTTTTTTCAATTTACACTTTAAGTGGGAATTTTTCAACAGTCTCTGCTAAAAAAAGGATGTGAGAAAAAGAACTGCTGTCATGGTGTTTTGCCTCCTTAGAAGGCATAAAATAACCTGAGTAGAACAAATAAACATTCACCTGTGGGAAGTAGTTACAGATTTTCAAAAGAGAAACCAGCAATAGTGTTGAAACTTAATTATCAGCTTTCAAAACTATTCCATTCAGTCATTCTGCTGGACATTTTACACTCCTGTGAAAGATGCGCTCGCTGGCAGGCTATGATGAATTTTTGCCATGTTTTTGACACAGAAACAGTTTTGGCTCTTTTCTAGGAACAGCTGCCTCCTTCAGAATATATTTTGATGCCAGATCTAAGCCCAGTCTTAACTGTCAGTTGCAGAACTGGCATCAAAACACTGGGAGCACAAGTTATTGGTGTGATAGTGTTGAAGCGATGCTACTAGTTTGTTGAAATGAAACTGCTGTTGATATAAAAACTGTTGATACAAAACTAAAATACAGTGACCTGAAACCAGCATCACTTTGTCTCACCAAAAATATATACTCTCTTAAGGTCTGTAATGTGTCGGCTGTATAACAATACCTTATGTTGATCCCTGGTGTGAAATATCCAACTGCTTAAAGCTTATGGTATTTTGCTTGTGCCCAAGCTCATTCATTAGCTAAGATTTCTATTGCCCTTGCCTCTGTGTCCTGCAGTTACCTTGGTATTACAAAACAATGTAGATTGAATGACACTGAGCAAGGGTAAAGATGGAAGAATCAAATGGTTCTTTAGTATCTCTGGGAAGAAGGAAGGCTTGCATGTGAAGAACAACTGGAGCTCCAGGAAGGAAATATAAAATGTGGGTAACTAGAAAACAGGAAAGGTAATAATAAAGCAAGGTCACTTCAGGACTTACCATACAAATTGATTAGTGAAGCTCTCTGTTGCAGTTACTTAGAAAAGACAAAAATAGAATTAATAGATGTTAAAAACTACAAGTTATAGTCAAATTTTATGAAGCTATTTAAATTTATTAAAGGAACAGTAAGTGTAGTAGGCAGATGGTTATTTTCCTGACTTATTGTAATGCATTTTCCTTCCTGATGCTGTTTGCAGCTATCTTTTGCTGATTTGCAAAAAGACGACTGTCCCTTGCCCTTTGTTCCAACTATACAACACTTTTATCTGAGCTGGGATAGTTAGTGCAATGTAAGAATGTCTGCACTAGAACTTGTTTGAGGTTGATTTGTGGAAAATTAATCTGAGGTACTGGAATGAAATGTTTAAGAGATTAGTCTTTCCAGGAGAGAGCAAGACAAACAAAGCTATAAATACCTCTCAAAAGTTACCAGTGCCTGCTAAACAGTTCCAGAGAACATCAGAGGAAGATAAAAAGTGCATATTCATAAAACACTAACTTAGAAAATTTAACAAAATGCATTAATGGACTGCTAACAGATGCAGAATTTTACACCATGCATGTAGTCTAAAATGTAGCCAAACCCTAAAGCACTAATGAAAACCTACTAAACCTCAAGGGTTCTTGTTTTATTGTTTCAAGTTTGAATTCTACATAACCTTGTAAGCATTTTTCGTGCTTGCAGAGGTTTATTTACTTGAGCTGTTGATGTGAAGATTTTCAAGGAAGGCTACATGCATCTATAAATCCTATGTTAGGGAAGGATATCATTAAGGCTGACACAGAGAATTTATGTTTCTTTACTACTATTTATTAATTACAGTGCTGTACAGCTATTAACTATGATCTCCTCCAATAATATGTATTGTCTCTCAGACTGCTGCAGACTTTCATGCCTCAAGAAATCTTGCCTTGCACTATATTCCCTTTCATTCTTTTCCTGTCCCCCTCTTTGCAAAATACTTAACTGGTGCTCAAAAGGCCTTAGTATAGTTTGATTTTTGGCTTTCCAAGGGAAGTAATCCCTTCCTTGCTTGCCTGGTACTACATTCCCTTAACTGAGCACATGGTTGACTTGACAGATGGTATGTCAGCTGAGTTAAACAAAACTCCTGGGTTTTGAAGGTAAGTCCACCATAAATTAAACTACCTGACAAGGTCTAGAAAGAACATATTTAATGAGTTATTTGCGTTACATTAAAGTCAGCATAGCTGCAAGAACATATTAATTGTAAGCATTTTACTTAACCCCAGCATGACAAAAAAATATGGTAGACAAGAAGCTCAGACTTACTATTGCCAGCTTTTGTACTGATAGGACAGAAATTTGTGATCAGTATTTTCCTACTTCCTGCCTTTACTTATCTTTGCCAAATACATCCCAAGTAAGATTTACAGAAATCTATAGCCTCAAACTGCCATTTTCACTGGGCTTTAAGGCTGACCTTTCCTTTCTCAGAAGACACACATCAGTTGAAGAAACCATGGACTCCTTCAACCAGGATGAATAAAAACTTATTTACCCCTTGAGATGTGACAACATTCCAAAGTATTTTAATATCTATTTCCAACTGTTGTACTCGAATCTTCCACATACTAAGAGCAATACGCATACAAGACGAAAACACAGCTGAATTTCACCCTTTTAGAAATAACCTGGCTGTGCTCCGGAAAGTACAGCTAGTCCTTTCCTTAGATTTCAAGAAAAAAAGCATCATATTAGTTAACAGAATGACTACCAACATTATATTTGTTGTCCTTTAACCAAAAAGGGCTCAAAGCTTTTTTCAGTTCATTAGAATGTTGCCTGGGGGGAAAAAAGTGAGAGAAGTGACTAAGGAATACACCTGGAAAATAAAAAAAACCCTGAATGTATGAGACTTTTGACCCTGGAACAGCAGCAATGTATGTTCTCAGCAAAATTGTCTTTACTCCACTTACATATGCTGTGATAGTGTCCTGTCACAAAAGAACTGAAAAGTGGCAAGGTGCCAAAGTAACCATTGCTTCCCATTCCATAAAGGCAACGTTTTAGCTGGAAAGTAGTATTCAGCTCTAAGCACGGACTGAGGAGAACCTAGAAGAGAGACGAAGGCTGATATGCAGCGAGGAAACTAAGGACAAGTTGATAAAATTGTGTGTTTGGGCTAGCAACCAGGAGATGAAGGGCACAGCAAAGAGCAGAGCGGAGGTAGTGAACATGCAGTGAGGAAAGAGAGCACCTGCTCTGTTCTTATGGCTTTGTGATTCTGGGGTAGATTTCAAACAGGTGCTTAAAAAGATTTAAAGGCCATTATGAAGACAGGCGCCTTCTCCACACCTACAGAAATTAGCAATATTCATGGAAACTTTTTTTTTTACTAGATCAAGAGTTCTTTAGTTGAAAAAATTAGTATTAATTAGAGTGGTTTGTTAAGCCTTTTACCTCAGCCTGTTCAGTATATTTATGCACGCTACAAATGTTTAAAGCGATTCAAGGGACAAGTTAATGTATTTTTGCTGGAAGTTATGTAACATGAATATTTATAACTGGCTGTAATGCAATCACTATTTGTTTCAGTAACACCTACCTTTGAAGTCATGTGCCTGCTAGCAGGTCACCTACCAGGACGATGGAATAGAGAGAATTTGAATTAAAGAGCCCTGAAGAGTATTTCCACCCTTTATAGTGTTTCTGTGAATTCTAAAAGGAAAAGAAGGTTCTCCTACATTTTTGGTTCACTGCAGAGTCATGGTTGGTCATCTTCTCTCAAATACAATGGAAATCTTTTCCATTTTTATTAAAAGGCAATCTTTATCAAGCAAGATCTCTGTTAATGCATTAAATGTTTGCTGAGCCACTAAAATATATAATGTTTTTCATATAGAAAAATTAACTGTTTTAAGATTGTTGATTACCTTGAACTTTCTCTTGTCTCCTTTGTCAATCTTTAAAGTAGGATTTTCTTTGAATTCATGTATTTTCTTTCCACTTTTTGCATGAAACCACAGGAACATTAAAGAAAACCCACAACCCTTGTGACATACAATGTTAAAATGCAAAAAAAATAACAGGACAAAAAAATAGGTCTTTACTTGTACTGAACTGGTATGACCTCCCACAGAAATATGGTTGTTTTTCTGATAGCCTGCATGTCTCAGACAGGTTTTATTAAACTTTGTACGGGACAAGAAGATTTACAGCCAAAGAAATATTTCAACTCAGGAAGCCTTTCTGCAAAACAAGTCATTACTCCTCTCTCCTCCCTTCTGCTCTGACTCCTGCAGAGCTGGTTCAAATGTAGTCTGGTATGTCTGGCTCAAACCTTTTCTCTCCACTGAAATCAATCATATGCTGCAGATTTATTTGTTTACAGAAATCTCTCATTTAGGTATAGAATTCATAATATGTAGAACAGAAGAAATATTTGTATGTTGTTTTATATTACATCTTTCAAAACCAAAATTTCATTTTCTATATGATATATGCTGGGGTTTGAACTCCTCAGCTGTTGAATTTTATTTATTTTAAAGTGTTTAGTAGGAATGTTTTTTTCTATTCCATTCACTAGTATATCAGCATAGCAATTTAATTCATTCTTAGAATCAGAGAAGCATTTAGATTGGAAAAGAACTTTAAGATCATTGAGTCCAACTGTAAACATAACACTGCCAAGTCCACCACATTCTTAGTTAGTCTGAGACTATTTTGGTAAGAATCTGATGGCAACTCTCAGCTTCTTCATCCAAATTAGACCCTCTCAGTGAAAGCTGTCATTTCTTGTTCAGTGTTCCCTACCTTCATCTTCAGCAGCAAGAGAAGGTGCACCTGGCCCATGGCCAGATCTCTCCTGCTTACAACAGTGCCAATTAATTATACCAGTTAATTGTGCATAATGACAGCTGTAGAGGGAAAGATGCAGTACTGATTTGTTACTTTAAGATATGCTTGAGCATGTATAGAGGATTTTTCTTATTTGTTTTTACAGCTGACTAATCACAGATGTCTTTTCTTGGACAAAGGAAGCCTTTTAAAAGAAGGAAATAAAAGATAATTATCAGGATTTCACAGCTGTAATTTTACTGTATAGTATATACTGAATTTAATTCCAACAGCATGCAAGGTAGCTGTCTCCTCATTGTTTTAG
Source organism: Campylorhamphus procurvoides (assembly GCA_013396655.1). Taxonomy (NCBI): domain Eukaryota; kingdom Metazoa; phylum Chordata; class Aves; order Passeriformes; family Dendrocolaptidae; genus Campylorhamphus; species Campylorhamphus procurvoides. Next base: position 607,820 of record WBMV01000309.1, read on the forward strand.
CACAGCCACCTAATATAAATCTTTAGGTTTTGTTTCAATGACAAAACCTTATGGTTAACTACAATGTATGTTCCTCTAGTATAGAATAATCCAAAATAACTTCCCCAGTGATACAACTCTTCAGTAAGACAATTTGTCCTTTGCAATAAGGACAAATTGGGATTTGTTCATGTAGTGTGAGACTGAGCAACCTACATGATGAATTGACTGAAGTGTGGGGTGAGAACACTTGCAGGACTCCAACTTTGGGTTGCATGAGATGACACTGATGACCCACCTTAACAATTAACCTGGCCATCTCCTATAGTTTCAACATAAGCTGAGGTCTTCCACATTTTCCCATACTAGTGACACTGAGGTAAAAATAACTCCCTGACCTCCATGAGCAGTAATATGACACATGTAACCAGGAGGTTTAGTTTCCTTCATCATCCTGCCTAAGCTCTGACACAGAAGCCCAAGTTCTTGCTGCTCTCACTTCACTTACTCTTCCAGGTTCACGTAAAAGTGAAGACAATAATGTCACCAATGCTGCACAAGCGATCATGTCTCATTAAAACAATGTTACTGGTATTCAAAATGCTCACAGCTTGTGCAATTTAAACTAAGAATAAATAGTACTAAAAACCCAGCAGTAAATACTTTCTTCTGAAACTGAAGGATATCTGTAACTGTCCGTAGCTTTGAGTGTTTTCGAAAGTTTGATTTATGGCCCTTCACAGTATGTGACTGGGAGGCTGAAAAAGCTTTTCATAGCTGTGGGGATCTTGCATAACTTGGGAAACTCCTGGTAGTTCTTAATTAGTCCACTACGATTTGCTCTGTGGGACACCGTACACACCAAGTAATCAAGAGTTGTGTGTGGAACAAAGGAGCAAAGTGCAAAACACTCACAAATAGACTGCTGAGAAATCATTTCTGAAAAGTTAGCAAAGCCAACCACAATTTTAATTTTAGGGCTGAATACCTTCTAATGTTAGCAAAGAATGGATTAGACACTGGAACAACTGTGCTGGCAGACAAAAGACTAAATCCATTAATAGAGATCCTACTTACAGCAAAGGCAAATGGACTGGCAATAAGTCCTCTGTGTTTTGATAAAACACTATTTCCTTAATCTTAAAGACTCTCTTAGTGTTAAGGCATTTTGCATCTCAATTTTTAGGGTGTACTTCTAAATATTGAGACATTCTGAAAATCTTACTCGTGGAACATGCAGTCTTGGGCAAGAACTCAGCAGAAACCTCAGGAGTGTTCTGATCTCGTATATTTGTGAAAAACATGTTTTCTTTATTTTACAAGGTATGCCCATAGTATATAAACTCCATAATTTTAACTTATTTGTCACTCTTTCCTCACATACACAAGTCTGTTCCCCTTATAGGCAAAATGCATTAGGCCATATTTGATTTGTACATGCTGCGTGGAATCTATGCAGAAAGGTCTTTGAGATTATGTTTTGGAAAATTTTACTTTTAAAGACAACCTAAATTTGGATGAAATACAACTACAGAATCCTGCAGAAACCTGAAAGTTTAGGGAATAAATTCTGTCCTTATTCTCTGTTCACTCAGTAATTATTCCCACCAGTGTAAAGTATTGTGCTATTATAAGTTCTCTAAATAATATGGTATGGAACCCTTTTATTAATGGCACAAGTTTATTTTGATTGTACAAACATTTCAGGGTAATTCAGTAATTAAGAGTAACAGAAGTGCACTAAAAGCACTACTGGCATGGCATGGTTCTCCCTGCATTGCACACCTTTGGAGGCAGGTATAAGCCTTTGTCTCTTTGTTTTTGTTTGACTGCAAGGAAGATGCCTGTTGGCCACAGCAAGCCAACCGGGTGAAGGGTGAAGATGAGCTTTGGTTAGGCCACCTTTTCCAGGCCCCTCTCCATGTGGAGCAAGCAGTGCTCTCCTTGGAAAAGGCTGCTTGGTCATTCAGGATGCTAGCAAACCTGACTGTCATCTCCGGGTCAGTCTCGAGCCACCAACACCCTGAACCACCTGCATGCAGGGTTGGGGCTGCAGCTTCCAGTGCACCTCATCACCTGCCGTTCCATCCCTCACCTGTCCCTACAGGGCTTTGTGAGTGTGGGAGAACCCTTAAAGCCAGCACAATGGGTTTTCCAGGTGAGGTGCAGGGTGTGCAGAACTGACCCCACCCTTTACTCCTAAAGTTCATCTACCAGGGCCAAGCAAGCTGGGACGGTGACAGCGAAGTCCTCAGGACGTAAGTTTGGTTAGAGTACCCTTCTCATAGATGGATGGCCTTACAGGGCTAAGAGACCTCCATCTGCACAGGTTTGGAGTTAGAGATGTCCTTCTCAAAGGATGGTTGATGAGAGGCTACAGAGCGCATCCTGCCTGTGACCCCTAATCACCACTATCCCAATAACCACTACCCATAACTACCAGAACTGCTAATAACCACTACCACTAATTACCACAAGCACATATTATCCGTAACACTAACCATAAAACTAAACATACACGTAACCCTAACATTATGAAACATTAACCCTAATAACCACTACTCCTAATTTCCACTACTCCTAATAACCAGTATCCATAATTACCACTACTGCTAATAACAACTACCCCTAATTACAGTAGCCACATATTGGCCTTACCCCTAACACTAACCATAAACCTAAACCTAACCCTAACCTTAACCCTAACTACCACTACCCTAATAACCACTGTCCCTAATCTCGGCTACCCCTAATAACCAGTACCCATAATTACCACTACTGCTAATAACTACAACGATTAACTACCGCAACCACATATTACCCTTACCCCTAACACTATCCACAAACCTAACCCTAACCCTAATATCCACTACCCCTAATTACCACTACCTTTAATTAGCACTGCCCCAGTAAGCACTGTAACATGCTGAACTCAAAGTAGCTCTGCTAAGGAACATCTGGTTGAATTTAAACTGCAATGTTTGGAATCAGCATGATAACACAAACAAAATGAGGACATTGGCTTCGGCCTCTAGGAAGCAGCTGATTTCAAACAGGGTATCAATGTAACTGCTGCTGAGTATTATCAGAATCTTCTAAGCTACACTCCTGCTCTAATAAGAGATAGAGAGACAGGTACAAAAGTATAGAAAAAAAAAGAGTGACAGTTATATAGGGGAATCTATAACAGAAGGAACTTTGCTGTTTTGAAGAAAGTCTGAGCAGTTTTATTAGAAGGCTGGAGTTATATAACATAAAATAAACGCCAAAACCAACAGATGTCTTCAAACTGCCTCATGCAGAAGAAATTCATTTAAATGCGTCAAACTGGGCTACAAACAATGAAACTAAGGGCTTCATATTGTTCAGTCATAGTACTAACATACTAATTTAGGACCTGAAATAAGAAAAAAATATTTATTCTTAGGAAGCTCTTTTTGCAGCCAGAAATTCTCCTTTGTTTTTATACATAATCCCTTTTAATATCCTTCAAAACAGACATGGCCATAGAGCACTATCTTTAAAAATCCCTGCAGCATTATGGGTCTTTGTGAAAAAAATTATTCTAACTCCAACATTGTTTCCCAAGGAAATGAAGCCAGTGATTCACTCGCTCTCATTAATAAATAGCTAGATCCTCACGAAGTTAATTCAACATAGATAAGACAATTTGTATAATCAAAGGGTAGGGCCTCAGAGTTGAATGATTTAGTTGTCTGAACCATGGAGTCAAACCATCTGTTTAAAAATATCTACAAGGGATTATTTTTTCCAAATAAACCCCAAAAACTGACTAGGCAAAACTTGATGTATTGCACATTATTCTTGTAATAGAGAAGATTACATGAGCAAAAGAAATGCAAAATGAAAACAGAAAGTTTGTGGTATTAATCAAAACAATTCTGAAAAAAAATACTAGAGATGTTTGATGTTTATCTGAAGATGTGGATTTTTCCCTGTAGTTTTTTTCCTTTCCTAGCTAAGTTTTACTGATAACGTTTGAAAACTGGTCCATATTTTAGAAGATACTACTTTTGCTCTGCAGCATGGACAGCACTGAACAAAACCAGCTTATAATCAGGTGCAGCAAAGATATGTATAAGCAAATAATAAATTTTTGTGAGAGTGGATGAGTCAGTGGAAAGGAAAAGGTACCTGAAAGGCAACAGAACCAATAGCAAAAATAAAACTTAAAGATGGGATCTTAAATCTTACTTTACAGTCTGTTTTCAAAAACCCATATAGATAAGCTAAGTTTTCCATAAAAGAACTAATTTTAACCTTCAGAGTATTTAAATAAGTGCAGTTGGACAAGACAGAGACATCCCATACTTTCTGTTCCTTAAAGAGATATTTTCCACTACCTCCCCCTTTTCTTTTTCTCTCTCTCCTAGTTGATTCCACATTAGTACTTTTGTGATTATGACAGGAAAAAGCTAACCTTCACAAAAGTATTGTCTTCTGCCAGCTTAGTGAGCAGAATTGCCTCACAGAGGTGGCCAGGCAAGTGCCAGAGCCAGTTAAGTGCTGAAAGCCATTGGAATAGGAGCAGATATACAGCTAGGACCAGGGGAAGATAAATTTAGAAACCTAAATTTAGACCTTCTTTAATTGCTTAGCACTTTGGTGCTTGTAGTCACTCTCATTTGTAACACTTACTCTGCCTAAACCACCTAGACCAGAAATTTGTATGATGGAAAGAGGAAGGTAAAAAGAAGAGGCAAAGGATCAGTGATTTCGTTTTTGTAAACAAAGTCAGCTTCAACCAAAGAAAAGAAACAAGGACACTTACACTTTTTTCAACTGTTTCTGTTGCTCTCTTGAAACACTATAGAATATGTGGTTGACACATTTATTTGAGATCATGAAAGCTGAAAAACTACAAAAAATAATGTCTGCTTTTAAGTACTTATAAATATTGTCATTTCCTCAGATCTGGCTAAAGCCTCAGATTTAATGTCCGAAATAATTATATGAACTCTATGAATAACTTTATGTCCACAGAATGCACATTTCAAAACAAGCATGAAAGTGATTCCAGGACTCACTCTGTATGGTGAAATTTCAAAAGGAACCAGTATAAAACATCAAACACATGATTGGAAACAACTCTCCACTACAGGCAATAGTATACATTCCACACACCTTCAGTGCTGATATTCAAGGAGCTCAGTACATTCTCATTCTTCCATGAATTAAGTGCATAAGCATCGCATTCTTGGGGGACTTATGCAGTCAAGGGTATGCTTAAACTCCCCCTGCACATCAAAATGAAGTTGTGAACAAGAACAAAGCTGATGCATGAAGTTTCAGATCCACTTAGACGTAACAGTAATTTTTACCTTGGGTTTGTCATGTTCTAAAACCATTTAGTGAATAGCACATGGATTTGGTTTCCTGTAATCTGATGCAAGTTCAATTTGGTTTGTTTAGGGGTATTTAATCTCTTTATTCTTCGAGTTTAGTGAGCTGAATTACATTTCCTCAGATGTATCTAAGTGGCAATATTAGTCAGACAAAAAGAAGCAGATAGGGCAAAACGCGGTTTGACTTTGTTCTCACTAGATAAAGGAGATAAGATCTTAACTTGATTAAATTAGTATCAGATAAGATCCTAGGGGAAACAAAGTCTTTTTAGTTAGTTTTTTTCTCTGCCAGTTCTTAGAGAATACACACTCCAGTATAAACATAACTTACCAGTGGCCATTTATGGAGCACCAGGGGTGAGCCAAACAGTTTATGTAAACTGTAACAAGAAGAGAAGAAACAAAGTAAGGAGTCCAGACTTACATTTGGCTTCCACAGTGAAATTGAAGAAGCAAATTATAAACTTTATAATTTATAAATATTATAAACTGTTGCCAAAATGGACAAAAGTATCTATTTGGATGGTTATTCTGATTTGCTTCTGGTCACTTGCAAACACTTTAGGAGCATCATCTACCCATATGATGCTGTCCTAACTTGGACCTCTCATACCAAATTCCACAGTGTTCTGAGTTTTCAGAATTCATAAGGTGAACTTCTATTTTGAAACCACCAAACAGGTATTTTTTCCAATAAATATTTTCCAATGTTCTAAAATAAAACAGCATCCCTCTATACTTCCAGTATATGCCTAATAATTTGTTTACTATACCTTTTCAGTTCTCATTTATTTCTTGTTCCTAAGGGCAATTTTATAATTAGCTCACATTTTATGAGCGCATTTTTTTGAGGAATGAATGTTGTCACCAGCAGATTCAATTATGAGAGCTTAAAAAGCTAAAAAAGCAGTCTAGCAACAACTGAAATTGTCTGCATCTTTTACATTCACTCTCAATCCACTTCTTGATTAATGTGTGAGACGACTGTTGCAAATACCCATCTACCTGAAAGACACTGTGTTAATACTACAGAACACAGAGCTCTAGCAATATTTGTAGCAATGACTTAACACTATTACCATCTAATGACCGCTTTCTGGTTCATATTACCTTAACAACAGCAAACAGCTTCATATTATAGGAATTCGAGTTATACCCTCAGAATGCGTTCTACGGTTTTTTTAGCTTCTGTCAGTGCTGTGTAAGTGGCTTAAAAACAAAGACGTTGCTTATCAGGGCCGCTAGGCTCCCAGAAGGCAGCAGACTGGTTTGGCTTGCTGCTTTGCAACACTGTCGGTAGTTTTAGCAGGTAATAGATTTCGTGTAGTTTGTGTTTGACAGAAGCCAAACAAAGAGTTGAGACAAAGATAATTAAAGAGCTGAGATGATCAGGCTCTTCAGATTACGATCTGCAAATGACTGTTTTGTTATGGTGCTGTCTAGTTTAGAAATTAAGACTAATGTAATTCTCTTCCCCATGTGCATTTAAAAAGCCAAATTTTAGCAAAAAAAAATCCAAACAACTTTCTTAATTCATTGTTGTCCAAACACAATGTAAGGAATATCTGGAGATACAGCGGGCAGCAGTTGCCTAGAAGCCTGATTGTCTGTGACAATGAAGGAAAACAACTCGATAAAACACACAAGCTTTGAGAGAGGAAGCAGGATGGAAATTGGAAATGTAAGCCTTGTAGCAATAGAACTGGACTCCACTATGGCGTTTCCTGGCATATTTATGGATATTACAGTGCATAGTTTGCCTTTCCCTTTTCTTTTACAGCCTTATAATTTTTATTTGTCCCTAAGGTTTTTATCTTGACAAACTCCACCTCCGATTTATCTGAGACTGTAGATCAGTAATCTTAGGCCAGTGGAGGGGTAATGAGATTATTGAGAGCAAGACAAAGACTATCGTGTCTCCTGAGCCCTGTTACCTTAGCAGACAGTGACCATCTCTTTGCCTCGCAGGTAACAGCAGAAAAGGCAGTAAAAGAACATTAAGACGGGGCTGTGGCCTGGTGTTCGCTTAGACTTGGGAAAACCTGCTAGAGGAAGATAAGAAAACCTTAGTTACCCCACACAGATCTGCAGAAAGGCAAATTGCTTACTATCATTTTCAGACACCACGGGCCATTTTTAATCCTGATTCTGGGAAACCGTATTTTAACGGAGTCAAACTCCGGGCGTAGCTGTGCCCCTCCTGGGGGCAGAAACACAGTAATGGTGGCATTTTACGGGTTCGCTTTGAATTTCCATATAAAACTACGACTGGCGCTTACCACCCAGGCAGTGGCAACTCAGAACATCCCCAGAGTTCACCACTTCGACGCCTCCGTGCCCTCAGCCCTGAGCCCAAGGGTCCCTCGGGTGGGTTTAACCTGGAGCAGCGCCATCCCCCTTATTCCCCTGAGGGTTCGGCCATCCGGCCCAGGGAAATCATAGAATGGATTGGGTTGGGAAAGACCTCCGGCATCATCGAGCCCAACCTTTGCTCCAACACCACTCCGTGTGCTGGGTCATGGCACAAAGTGCCACATCCAATCTCAGTTTAAGAACCTCCAGGGACGGTGAATCCACCACCTCTCTGGGCAGGCCATCCCAATGCTTCATTACTCTCTCTGTGAAGAATTTCTGTCTAACACCCAACCGAGATTTCCCCTGGCAGAGCTTCAGACCGTGCCCCCTTGTCCTATTGCCGGCTGCCTGGGAGACCGACCCCACCTGGCTGTGACCTCCCTTCAGGTGGTTGTAGAGAGTGAGGAGGTCACCCCTAAACCTTCTCCACACTGAACACCCCCAGCCCCCTCAGCCTCGCCCCACAGGACTTGTGCTGGAGTCCCTTCACCAGCCTCGCTGCTGTTCTAAGGCGCCTTTTTCGCGCCGGCAGCACCAAGAGAGCTCTGTCTGCATCTCTGCCGCCCTGAGGGCCGGGCCGGGCCGGGTCGGGGCCGGTCGCTGTGTGGGACCGGGCCGGTGGCTGTGCCGGTCTCTGTGCCGGTCGCTATGCGAGTCCGGTCGCTGTGCCGGGCCGGGTCTCCCCGCGCAGGGCCCTGAGGCGGCGGCGGGGCGGGCAGGGCCGGGCCGGGGCGGGGCGGTTCGGCCGCCATCACATGTGTGGGCACGGTCTGCAGCATCCCCGACAGCGCCGGCCGGAGCGGAGGTAACGCGGGGGCCGCCCCGTCCTGTCCCGCCCTGAGGGGCATTCAGTGCGGGCGCCTCTCCTGCGGCATCGGGGCCGGCGGCCTCGGCTCCCCGGGGGGCTGCAGGTGTGCGGGGCGGGGGGGGATGAACGCCGTGCGGTTCGGTGTGTGTTTCTGTCTCAAAGCGGTGCCTCAGCGGCGGCCGCCCCCGGCAGTCCCCGGCTGAGGCGGGAGCCCTCGGAGCGGCTNTTCATTACTCTCTCTGTGAAGAATTTCTGTCTAACACCCAACCGAGATTTCCCCTGGCAGAGCTTCAGACCGTGCCCCCTTGTCCTATTGCCGGCTGCCTGGGAGACCGACCCCACCTGGCTGTGACCTCCCTTCAGGTGGTTGTAGAGAGTGAGGAGGTCACCCCTAAACCTTCTCCACACTGAACACCCCCAGCCCCCTCAGCCTCGCCCCACAGGACTTGTGCTGGAGTCCCTTCACCAGCCTCGCTGCTGTTCTAAGGCGCCTTTTTCGCGCCGGCAGCACCAAGAGAGCTCTGTCNAGGCTGGAATCCTGCGGACCTCGCTTGTTTTACCCGAAGAGGGTCAGCACCGCGGGGAGAAGGGTGGGGTGGCCCCGGGGCCCCGGCTGTGTGCCCGTCCCGGAGCGGGCAGCTATCTGTGGTCACGGTGTCTGTGTCGGTGTTTGTGTCTGTGTCGGTGTTTGTGTGTGTTTGTGTCTGTGTCGGTGTTTGTGCTGGTGCCGGTGCCTGTCGGTGTACCGGCCGCGGTGTGAGGGCTGTCTGTGCTCGGCGGGGACAGCTCAGCGGTGCCTTTGGGAGGGCTGTGCGGCTCTGCCTGCTCGGCACACGGGCTGTGGCTGTCACAGGGCACGGACCACCCTGCCTCTGCCTGCTGGAAAAGTAGTGGCTTTTATTATGCCTTTTCTTTTTAAGTGACATGTGCAAAGTACGGTGTGGTTAGGCCTGGCTGCAGGTTGCGCCTGAAGAGTACACATGGGTGTGTAGACCTGTGGGTAAGCATGTGCTTTCCCTCCCTTTTGAGAGGTTTTCACTTATTTGCCCCAGCATAAAAAATAAGGTCAGTTATTGAACAAGCCCTTCTGTCTTTACCTGGTGCTTATGGTATAAATTTCACCAGATGTTCTGCGCACTGCAGCTGCTTCATGCACTTCAACCACACCTCTTTCTAAATCAAGACTGTCTGCCACAAAGTTCCTGTTGTGAGCTTGCTTCTGTTTTTTCCATTGGACATACAAAAATAAATTAGAAGTGTGAAGGATACAGTGGCAAGTTATTTTTCACTTGTAGCTAGCACGGTTTCATAACTTCAAAATGACTCAGTTGAAAATCAAGGTTAGTGCTAATTATGTGTATTTTTCTAGTATTGGTGATTTCAGAAATTTTGAGGAGGTTCTGAGACATTGTAACTGAGTATCTTGTGAGATGATGTTGAGGTCCTTCCCTCATTTAGTGTTCAAAGCCTTATTCGGGATTTATCCAAAACATGTGGATAGTTTGTGTATTTGGAGAACATATCTTTCCAGCTGTGTCACAGGTGTTATGGGCAGGGCTTACTGTCATCACTGATAAACTATGAGGTGAATAATGACATAGTAACTTCTCTTTCATACCTTTTTTACATGATGGACATACCTTGTTTTTTTTAAAGGGGTGATAGAACCAATTCTATTAGATCGAATGTTTATGTTTTTGGGTTTTTTATAGTGCTAAAGATGGTGTGTTTGCATATGCAAGCACAAAAGACTTGGTTGAACAGATCTTTACATTGGGAATTGCTTTTGTGTCAAGGGCTTCCTGTCTGCTAAGCATATGTACGTATGTCAGGGAAACAATTCTTCTCTCACAGCAAAAAGGGAAATACGTGCTAGACAAACTCTAAGCCTTTCCCATATAAATGTTCACACTGTGAGGTGCCTAAATATATACATTGCAATGAATAAACATTTCTGGGACTTACAACTTTTCCTCTGTCAGTGCTTAACTCCCTAAAGACTTTGATGTTGTTTGTATAGAGCAATCTTGACTCTTACTCAAAAGGCCGTTCATTGTGTTCAGAAATAGAGTCTTACATCTGGTGTATGTGAATAGCCAAATATATGTGTAAAGCTGCCTTATGATGAGTTCTTTCAGACAGTCAAGGGAACTACAGAAGACAGAGGCAAGAACACTAGAAGCCTTTGGTAAGGAGCAGGTACTGTACAAACTACAGCAAAACATGGTAAACTTTTAGCAGTTTCGTACCTCACCTTGGTCATTAACCCACTTGCAGGTTCACCCCAGGTTGAGCACATGACAACTGTCCTGCTCAGTGGGAGAAAGTGGATCTTGGCAAAGGTTCCTCTTTCCCTTCCCTTAAAGGAGGGGAATGCTGTAATGCAGTGACAGTACTCTGCTAAATGTATGTTAACCTTCATTAGCTTCTTTGGTACCTGGTCAAAGTGTGGTAGGACTTACCAGAATATATATTTCTGGTGGAACACTGAAGGGATCCTAGTTTCAGGTCACTCGATCCTGGGTTCATATCAAAGCTTTTTATATCAACAACAGGGTCATTTCAGTTTTAAAAAAAATCTACACATATCAGCAAAAAGATTCTTCAGAGCTGCAACAATCAGCAAAAAAAAAAAAAGAGTTGAAGACTTTGTATTGCACAAGGGTGAGCAATGAGGAAATCCACATGTTTGTTAGTTTGTGTGAAGGCATAACCCTGCATTAGCCATAGCAGTCTTGTGGCCAGGCTTTGACAGCATTAGAGATTGTTCTAATAGTACTTTTAAATGCAGTGTTACAGCATTATTGTGTATTAGAAAATATATACTGTTTGTCTTTGGTTCTCCTCTTCCAAGCCTGTCTCCTCTTTCCAAAGAAGTTATGATCTTATGAAAAAATCATATATTCTAATATGTGTTTTTTCTGTATATTGCTAATATTGACATAGCTTCAGTTTTCTAGTCTCTGCTCCCCCTCTTCGTGGGTAAGTTTTTTCCAGTGGGTCAAAGCTGCAGATTTTAGTTCCACTTAAGATTAAGTGAAGTGTTTGTAGGAAAAGCCTGCCAACAGTTTTGTCAGAGGTGGTGTAACAAAACACACGTGACTCAGGCAAATAAGCAATTCCTGCCCTGAAGGCTTTAAGGATATAAACCAAACCAGTCTAGAGGAGAGAATGAAATGCCAAATGCTGATTGAGGTGTTGCACACACCTTCATCAAATCCTAGTTGTTGGCAGATCCCTGAAGTTGGGAATAACAAAAGCAGACTCTGAGAGGAAGAAAGGGTACTGGGGGCCAAAACAGGCTAGGCTGAGAAATACTGTGATTGTTTTTTCCTGGGTAGAGCAGAGTAGGGCAAGAAGCAGTCAAGGTTATCAGTAAAAAAACTATAGAATTTGCAGTCATGTGCTGCTAATTGAGGTAGAGACATTTGAACAGTGACAGTCTGTAGCTGCAGGTAATTAAATTTACCTCTGAACTTCAGACCATGAGGTAAATCACTGTTATTCTTGATGCAAAACTGCCTGTGTGTGAACACATCAGATTTGATGTGATTTGAATTATTCAATTGATTTAAATCAAGTCAAATCGTCACAGTACCTGAGTATTCAAAGTAATGTGTATGCTGCTGATCAGTTTGTACTTTGAAATGTGTTTCAGAAACAAATGGGAATGATGATTAGGATATGTGGACAAAAATCACAAAGTTGTGTGGTTATCATCAAAATGATCTTTTATTGATCTTTAGATTGATTTGTAATCAATTCTTGCCATATTTACAGTTTTATCCTTTAGCCTGAAGGGCTGAAAATGAGCATGGCTTGCTTTCAGACTGGCAGTCAGATATCATAATAGCAGCTGTAGTATTTTTGGTTTTTCCACTGACATTTGTTCAGGATGGTTTGCCTTCTGAAATACATTTGCAATTGCTGTCCTGTCCATTTGATAGAAATGAAAAGACTCACTTTGGAGCTAAATGTTATTTTTATGGGTCACAAGTGTTCTTTTATATCCACTTCTTACAGCCAAATTAATAATGAAAACATCTGCTTTGATTATTTGTTCTGCTGTTTTACACAGCTTTCTGATGATTGCATCATGTTTACAATTGATTATTATAATAATTATATTCATTTACAGAGTAATAACTGAACTTTCTGTTGTAAAGCAACCAAGATAGTCTTGTGAGCTCACAGGCCACATGTCTTTTTGAAGACTGTGTCACACTACTAACAAAAAGTCAGCTGGTATGTGGTTGCAAATGAACTTGGTGCAAGATAGTGGGGAGTGCAAATAACAAGAACAGGTAACAACTGTTGAGGAAAATATGCTTTCCTTTTCTTTTGCAGTTTTGGGTACACTCATCTGTAGAAACTGTGTGGATCTCTCTCTTGGTTAGTTTTATTTTGTTGGAGATGCCTCGTTATAACAAGCTTTTAAGTTCTGAAATACTGGAGATTAGTTTCTGGAAGGTTGAAAATCGTTAGTCTAATTTTAAGTGTGAGATTTGATGGCTTCTGATCTATGTATGACACTACATAAGATACTAACTCATGTATAAATGAAAAAATATGTATTTAGTAATTAACCATCTTTAAAGTGTTTTGTTGGAGTAATGAGGGGAAAATGAACCAGAAGGCATCCAACTAAACAAGATTGAGTATCTCATTTTGCATTATTTAAAAGAGTACTGCCTTTAAAGATTCATGAGTTGGAGATGATGTGACATGTTTCAATAAATGATTTGTACTCTGTTTCAGTAGAAGTTACTTTGTTAATTGATCGAAAATAATCTTTATCATTTTTACATCTTCAAAACTATTCTAGTTTAGGGATGTCAGATCAGATTTTCTGGACTATAGTATACAGGTATTGGCTTTATGATGAAGGAAGAGTATTCCCTCCAGAAAGGTTTATTCCTCTAAGTGCAGAAGACTTTGTATGTTTCTGTGTTACTAGATACATAGACATACATGTAGTCTGCTGACTTTTCACAATCCCCCTATTCAGAGTTTTTGTTCTCCTAGTTGACAAGTTTTTATTCTTGCAGTAACAAAACATTTTGAAAATTAATGTTATCCCAAAACACAAAATCACACACACACTAGATCAGCTGCTTTATTTTAATTGACCCAGACTTTTTCTGTTCTGTAGTAAATGGCTGAAGTATACACTGAGGGTGTAATGAGGGGCAGGGCAGGTGAATGGTTGTGAAATTGATTCCGGTAATTATGTAGGGCCTCCTGTTTATGCAGCTGATAAGTAATCAAAGGTTCATTTGCAATTTGAACTGGTTTCTATATAAGACTCTTCCTTGAATAGATTATTTCTTACTTGAACTTCTTTAAAGTGGGCATTATTCAGTATTATCAGTATTTTCTTGTGTGAAGAAAGGTAGAAGCTCTTCTCTCATAGTAAGTTATACTGGAATTTGTCTCTTACATTGTGTGAGTGTTTTTGCCTGTTTAACTGTGCATGAATTTACCTTTGTGTAAAAAAACAAAATATGAAGGGAATTTCTTAATTTACATTTGTAAATCGTAGGGCAAAAGTTGGTAAGAAGATTTTGCAAAAAATTTCTGGGATAAAAAAGTTATAATGATTTCAGCTGTTTTATTTTGTTTTAGATTGCGATTTGGAGTCGTGGAGAATTCACAGGCCTTCCACAATGGGAGAAAGGACAGATGGTACAAAATCACATATTTCAGAGGCTGAATACAGCCCTGTCAATAAATCAGACAGGACAGATCCAAGTGAAACACAGGATGGAAATGAAAATACATTGCAACTGAAGAAAGAAATCTCTTTGGTAAATGGGATAAGCCTAATCGTAGGCAACATGATTGGTTCAGGTATCTTTGTCTCTCCCAAAGGAGTTCTCATCTACAGCAAATCTTATGGATTGTCTCTAGTAATTTGGGCAATTGGAGGGATTTTTTCAGTCTTTGGAGCTCTCTGCTATGCTGAACTCGGAACCACTATTACGAAGTCAGGAGCCAGCTATGCGTACATCTTGGAGTCTTTTGGTAGCTTCATTGCTTTTATTCGTTTGTGGACCTCACTCCTAATTGTTGAGCCAACTAGTCAGGCAGTTATCGCCATCACCTTTGCTAACTACATAGTTCAGCCTTTCTTCCCTTCTTGTGATCCTCCGTATTTGGCTTGTCGTCTCATAGCAGCTGCATGTGAATGTAAGTACTGCTTGAAATTCACTATGGTAATTTTATCCAGGGTAAGTTTTATTAAAACAAACCTTAGCAAGTCTCAGAGTTGTTGCATGCTGAATCTGCAATGGTTTGGGTCACAGTGTGGGAAAAGAACAACTTCTGGCATATGAATAACTTGCAGGTGTTCAGTCAGTGAATTACCATTTTCTCCTTTGGAGCAGAACAAGGTATTTAACCCTTCCAAGTTAACTTAGTGGCAAAAATGGGGGGAAAAGTTGTTTTTCATTGGGAGAGGTGTTTTAAATCAAACCTCAAGGTTTGGTGTGGTCTAAGAGTTGTTGCAGAATGGCTGTTGAAATAGTTAGTACTCTGGTAGGGTTTCAAAAAATCAATTCATTCAGGATTATGCTTGTGATTAACTATAAGATCATTACAACGGTACCTGTTGTGTAGCTGTTTTGAGAAGGAGATCTTATATACACAGAAAACATTGAAGTGTTTGTAGTCATCTAGCCAACTCTGTTAGTTAATGTAGAGGAACAGCTGTCCACACGCTTCAAATCAGAAAGACAATGTGGTGTCCTCAATATTTGCTACTAAGAGAGGGTTTGACACCTTTTTCTTTAGTGGAGACCTGTGACAGCAAGATCACTGTCATGTAGGCAGAACAGTTTAGTGGTCTGTTTTATGGTTTAAATGCTTGGTTTGCCCTTCCCTAGATGTCAGTGCTGAGACTTAGCTCTGCTCTACAGCTTCATTTAGCTGTTCCTGTTAAAGCCCACACTTCTTCCAGGCCTGGCTTGGCTGATATTCTTTGTCAAATACTTAGCTCTGGATAAGATTAATCCTTTATTAATGAAGCTGCTGGGAGTGAAAGTCTGAGCATTGGTTAGATCCAGATTGTGTGTGAGAATGGGTGGGTTTGTTGTGAGGTTTATACAGCATTACTTTGAGAATTGTTTGGGTAGTAAGGTGGCATCTGGTGCTACAGAACCAAACTTGACAGTGCTCGGGAACTTTAAGTAGCTAAATGATAATTAAGTTGAAGAAAGCGTGAGAATAGTTTCAGTAAAAAAGAGAGAGAGGAGATGTAGCTTAATAGGTTCTTGATTGGCTTTTTTATTTTTTTAAGGTGTTAGAGACAGAGTAGCACTTCATCTGGAGTAGAGACCAAGCCCTAACTCAGTAATAATAATTGCTCCCAGTGAAAGTTGCTTTAAAAAAAATGGCTGAAATAAAGCTAGAGCAAATACTCTGATCACTAAAACTGAGGAACGGAGACCAAGCAGGGTTGGTTGTTTTCCTGAGGGCTCTTTGGGAGCTGCAGCAGTCCTGGCTTTTGAAATTTGATACGACTGTTTTTTTTCCCTTCATCTTGCCAAGCTCAGTGGACTCAGTAGAATCTTATTCAACTATTCTGCTTGGCAAGACTGTCTAACATAGTAATGCCATGCTTTTGAGCTCATTACCTTATTTTTTTTATCTTTTAAAAATCATTGCCTGTCAATTTAATAGCTGTGCTAAGCTAACTTTTATCTTAACAGTATCACAGTATTCTTTGATTATGGGAAAGAAAATAATATATTACATCTTTTAATTTAATTTTTATTTGCTGCTACCTTACTCCTGAAACAGTCAAGTTTTTTATTTATATGCATATTTAAAATACATAATACAATACAATTCTTTGGAGATACAAAGTACAGTAGAATATAACTACTTTTTTACTAGATAGAGACAAAATAAGATTTGGGAGAAATATTGTTTCCAACACAGAAGTTTAAATAATGCAGTGATTTGCCTAAGAAAAATATGCACTGAATTAGGATTTTGTTAAATAAAGAATACTGAAGATACAGAATCCTATTCAATATTCAGCCCTTGAGTTTGAGCAGTGGTTGTCTGGCTCTCTAGAGAAGAGTAAGAAAGGCAAAGGCAAAATGTTGAGAGCCATGAGAACAGTCTTGGGGAACTTGATCATGTGAGTAAGTATAGTCAGCAACTACAAAAAAATTTGTGAGATCTGAAAGTCTCATTTCCAGTTTCATTGCTATCTTGTGAAATAGGTCCGAGTCTAATTTATTCTGGGATAGAGGAGAAATATACTCAGATTACTCATTAGTTACTACCAGTTCTTAAAAATCCAGATTACTGTTGCACTAGCTGTAAAGCATGTGCTCTTTAGAACTATAAAATGGTTTAGGTTGGAAGGGACCTTAAAAATCATGTAATTCCAACCCCCTCTGCCACGGGCAGGGACACCTTCCACTAGACCAGGTTGCTCCAAGCCCCGTCCAACCTGGCCTTGAACACTTCAGGGATGGGGCAGCCACAGCCTGTCCCAGGGCCTCACCATCCTCACATGGCAGAATTTCTTCCTGATACCTAATCTAATCTACACTCCTTCCGGTTAAAGCCATTACCCCTTGTCTTATCTGTGCATGCCCTTGTAAGTGATTTGATTGGATCTGTTTTCTCTTTGAAATACAGTTTAGTAGAACTGAATAAAGGGTAGTGAGTCACCTGTGACCATAGTCAGTATTGCAGCTATTCCATGGATGTTGAACTCGTCATCAGTCTAACAGGGATGGATAAAACTTTTCAAGCACTCTTTTAATATGTCTGCCTAAAGGAATTTCTAGTTCATCTTTCATTTATCAGAACAATATCGATACACTGAAATGAATTATTTCATGTAGCAATGTCTTTAGTTTCAGGATAGTTGCAGAGTGCAGCTGATGAGGGGTAACATTAGGAAAATGGGTGTGTGATCAGAGAAGGGGAAGGTTTCTCCATCATTTGGAACATCTGTTTCCTGCTGTTTTGTTCAAACCACTATGTTTTCAGGACTAGTGTATTTGGCTTAGTTGAACCTAAATATTTGTATTACAGGTAAGTGCATATTTAGATTGCAATTAAAGTCTTTGAAAAATGAATTAAAGTGGACATTATTCAAATAGTCTTTTAATTTTTCTTTTCTCCTCCCATAGGTCTTTTAACATTTATAAATTGTGCCTATGTTAAATGGGGAACTCGTGTGCAGGATGTATTTACTTATGCCAAAGTTAGTGCTCTCATTGTCATCATCATAACCGGACTTGTTAAAATATGCCAGGGTAAGCTTATGAAAGTAAAGCAAAGGTTTGTATTTATCACTTAAACTATCTGATTTAAAGACTGTAAACTACCTCTTTATGATGATATAGCCACTTCGAAACATCAGTAACACCACTGCTAGGCATTATGATATTATATCATGAGATATCCAACCTATCAGTTGACTTTGAACGGGGTGAAAGAAGGTAATTGTTTGCTCAGCAGTATTGTGTACTCTACAGCCTGCAGAATGGAATAATAAAGGAAACAGCAAAATACAGAGACAGCAAAATACAGTGGGAGTGGAGAAAGTTGTAAATTCCTGTAAAGAACATGCCACTTTACAGGAGATATGTTTTTAACAAAATGAATTTTGTGCAAGTCTGAAAGTGTTTGAATTTAAAGCAAAAATAGATTTCTAAGAATATGTAGGTAAATTTGTGAAACAGCTCTGTTTTTGCTCAAAGTCTGAGCTCTGTTATAGCTGTTGAGAATTAGAAAGTGTGTGTGTTGGGCATTGTGCTTTTAATTTAGAGAAATTCTGAACTTTTTGTTCTTAGCCCTTCCTTTGGGGAGAATTTATTGGTGTGTTATCTCAAAAAAACTACCCTGCTGCCATAAAGGTTTGTCTTTTTCTGGCAATCTGGAAATTTGTCCTTTGCTCTAACATTAAAGTTCATGAGCAAGGTAATTTTTGTGAATGGAACAAGAATATGCAATATGTGAAGTGTTTAATCCTTAGTACATTAGCCTCTCCTTTGTTTTGTAGATACTGGGCTTGTTCACAACTTCTTCAACATAGACTCCCATCTTTGTTTCTAACTCAGAAGTTACTCTGACTGTGTCTGTGCCAAGGGGATAGCAACCCAATATTTGATTGGGATAAAAAGTAGGGAAGAAAAATAATTAAAGATATTTTAGACACCTCAAATATGAGCCTGGCCAGTTTTCATGGAGTCTAAGCATTTCAGGATGCACAGTGCACATTTTGACATTACACAGTAACTCAACAATCTGTATATGGTGGGTTTGTGTGTGTCTGTATATATAAAATAATCTGAATGTATAAACTGTGATTGATGAGCTTGTCTTAAAGTCAAAAGAGTTGCTTAAAGTCAAACAATGGAACAAATTTTCACAAATACAGGTGCAAAAAACATAACCTCTTAGCTTGGGAAAATTTTGTCTTAAGTAACAGTAATATTTTATGTTCTGTTAATTTTTTTCAGTTTTTGATTTTTTAATAGCAAAAACAATCATTCAGGTGTTTGTGTTTTGGTTTGGTTTTTTTTGTCATAGTTAAATCAACTGTAATCTCTGTTTTCTGCATAGGCAAGATGTTCGAACGTTTAAAAGGATATAAAAGAATAGAGTGGATTAGTTTATAAATATCTATGTTATTTAAAAATACCCTTAGACTGAGTACTGTCATTGCAGTTGTTTGTAGCTTAGCCTGAACTTAATGTTCCTGAAGTTCTTAGGCCATTGTGGACAAACTAGGTATTTAATTGTAGAACAGTATCATCCACACCCCATAGTTTTTAGTAGTTTTAAATACTACACTTATTCTCATGGCTGAAGTACAGAATAGAATTGGAAAAAAAGATCTTAAGTGGATTTGAAGGAATTAGGGTTTCTGAGGTTTTTGTGTAGTTGTGTGACAAATTGAAAAACATTATTTGCTGTATTTTATTCTCCTGTCCTTCATTGCATCTCTTCTACGTGCAGGACAAACATCACACTTTGAGAACTCATTTGAGGGATCCTCTTTTGATATTGGAGACATCTCCCTTGCACTGTATTCTGCCTTGTTCTCTTACTCTGGTTGGGATACGCTCAATTTTGTAACAGAAGAAATCAAAAACCCAGAAAGGTAAATTTACTCGAGCTTTTTAAACCTGAATAGTTCCCCAGTTTCTTTGTTTGTGGCTGTCATTCACTAATGGGTTCTGAGCTTAACCAGAAATAAGTGGAGCTGCTCTGTACTTAGATGGTGAGGCTGTGAACAGCCACGAGCAAAGATTTACTAAACTCCATTAAAAATGGAAAAGAAAGAAAGAAAAAAGTAAGAATATATAAGTCTAGATGACTGCTGGATGCTGTATTCAGTGCCTATTAAGCTTTTAGTTCAAGATGTTGCTGCTTTTTATTATAGTAGGTGTCAATATTGCAGTGGAACAGGTACCTGTAGCCTCTACTGTGTTTATCAGTTGTATCATTCTGACTTTCTCACAGGGTGTTCAGCTGATAAAAATTTTTTCCTAATCATTTGCTTGGTATAGGCATCAGTGCCTAATACAAGATCTATACCTAGTAGAATTATAGCTCTTAAAGTGAACTCCAAATTTCAGCTTTCTGCATTGACAATTCTTGAAAATAATGAAGTATATATGAGAAATAATGTAAAATTACTGCAGGAATTACATATTTTTCATGTTCACTTGATTCATAGTGCCCTCACTCAAAAATTGCAATCCACAGGTTAAATTTGACATAGATCCTTGGCTTTTCTTGGTTGATGCAAAGTCCTTTGTTATGTTACATAACATTTCTGAATTAATTTCTCACTGATTTTCTAATTCTGTTTCTTTGTGCTGAGGTTCATGGGTCTCTTACTGTGAATGTGCAAGCTGGACACAGAGTCAGAGCTCCCAGTTACTAATCTACTGATTTATGTGGGGCATTGTAGTGTATGTTTATTTTCTGCTTCTGCAGCATCAGGCAGACACAGCTGGACTTCTGGGCCTCAGGATGTTTTTGAGGAAAGTTCCAAAGTTTTACTCAGACTGATGATTTTTATGCTTTTTTGGAGTTTCCTTTTGTTTGTTGTTACTGAACACAGTGTTCGTGACAAATGCTCATTGATGCCACCATGCTGTGTTTGATTTCAAACTGGGCAAATGTGAGAGGAACACTCTCAGTTCTGCTTCCCCTTTTGAAACATTTGAATATCCCAGCAAGATTTGAGGAAAGAATAAGGCTGAGAAAACCAAAACCTAACACTAAAAATTTGCTTCTGCTCTGTAGTCTCTTTCGGTGGAGCTGCAGACTCAGCTGAGTTTATCTCACAATTAAATCTTGACTGTTTACATCCAATGGTTAGCAGTGTTTTCCTGTTACTCTTGACTTTTTTTTTTTTTTTTTAATACTAGCAAACACATGTCTAGAAAGTAACATACACCACATCCCGAGATTCAGAGCTGTATAGCAATTTTGGATCTACTTCTCTGTTTTCTGCAGTTATGCAGCCCATTTAGTTAGTTCTCTGCAGTGGTGAGGGCAGATGAGAAGATCAGGGGTTTGGTTTGGTTTAGGTGATCTCCCTCCATCAGGTCTAGAAGTAGGTGACAGACGAAAAGCTGCATTTCCCAGGGAGGAGGAGTGTAGTGGCTCAGTGCTCTGCCTCTTTGGGTTCTTGTTACAGTAATTAACATGGCCAGTAGGAAATAATTTAAAGCATGCAGATGTGAGGGCTATTATTACAGATCTGGAAACCTTGACGTTGGGGTATTTGACAAAGAGTTGCATAGAATCCTTTTTAACACTTAATAAAAGTTTTAAGTTATTGTAAAAATTAGAATTTTTTTCCAGTATTCTGTATTTGAATTTCTAGTTTTAAAAGAAACCAAACTCTGGTTCCAGAGATGTCTTTATTCTGGCTTCATAACTCTTCTGTCTATTGTAAAAGATATAAATAAATAAATTTATTCTGTTATTAATGGAAATTTTTTTTTCTGCTGTTGTGGGGTTTGGGGTTTTTTTGTCTTACAGGAACTTACCACTGGCTATTGCAGTGTCTATGCCAATTGTGACTGTTATCTATATTATGACCAATGTAGCTTACTATACAGTGCTGGATGCTCATGCTGTTCTTTCTAGTGATGCTGTGGCAGTGGTAAGTTGACCATGTGGCATTTTGCTGTATTATTAACTTTCCATCTTTTAGGGATGCATTTCACTTTAAGGGACAAAACAGGAAAAATCCCTAGTTTTTAATAGCACTTAACTAAATACAGGAGGACAGAACAACTCATCATGAATAGTTTAAAGTAGAAAAGCAGTTAATAAAATAATTTCTAACACTATATTATCAGATTTATTAAAACAAGCAGAGATGCCTCTTGTTAATGCATTTTGCAAAGTCACTAATTAGACCTGTGCCCTTTGAGCTGGCTGTAAATGAGGAGTCATTAGTACCTGATTGTGGTCTGTGTTCTTTCCTGCCGCGATTACTCGAAGGCAGAACAGAACAAGGATCCTGCTGCACTGAGCTAAGGGTGCCATGCACGCCTGGTGGTGTTAACGGGGGGTGCCAGCCCAGCTGTGGCTGCCTTTAGCTTTGTATGTCCTTCCGGATAACTTACACCACTGTCTTCCCAGCATTGTATTAATTCCAACAACTTTTAATAGTCTGAAATTCATTATTTTTGTATATGGAAGAAAGTTTGAATCCCATTAAAATATATAGACTTCTTAAAGGAAAAGCCAGTTAAAACATGTTTTATATTTAAGCTAATCATTAAGCAAAAGTGAAGGGTTTTTCCTCCCCTGTAGCTAGTGAATTAATTGAATAGTTCTGGTTACTATATCCTTTAAAGTAGAGATTTTGGAAAATTTAATCTTCTTTTTGGTAATTTAAATTGGAGGGAAAGAAATAATACTATACCTTCCTTTTTGATTCCTAATTGGCTTCTAAAAAGTAGTTAGTCAATAGACAGAGAATTTTAAATACATCAAAATGAAGGAAGCATTTACTCTGTTCCCACAAAGGATTATTATGATTAAAAACTGGCTTAGCAAACCAGGAAACTCTTGTTTCAGGTACTTAGGCAGATGGTTCCACTACAGCAATTAGTTGACTTTATTTCAAGCTTCACAAATATTTATATTTAATGTGAATTTTCAAAAGAGTTTATGGTAAATGTGGACTGTAACTTTATTTCAAATGTAATTACACAAATGTTTATTTTAAAATGTATTGAAAGCAAATAAACTTTAATTCTTTAACTCTTTTTAGCTGGAATGTGCAAATACTAAGTTGTCATGAAACATATGGTGAAAAGCTTCCTAAAGCTTCAGAATGAAACAAAAGACAAAAAATATGTATTTTTAAATAAGTGTGTGCTAAGGGGTAATACAATCTTCCGGAATATTTATTTTTGTTGTAGGCTATACTATCCCATATAAAGTACCTTCCAGTGACTGGTAATGAAATTATTAATACTTGTCTATAGTTAATTAATCCAGATAAGTCTATAAGCCAATAGACAGTCCATGGTCTGTCCTGACTTCTGCAAAAAAACACAGGGGTTTTTTCCTAACAAAACTTGGCAAATACACTCCTTTGACAGCAATTAATTTCTCTAATGCAGCCTATCCCCTGAGAGTATTCTGTGCCTCCTCTACTGTTCCTGCCCCTTGCCATCACACAGGTTTGTACAGGTGAACAGGATCAGGAAAACTGACCCACCCTGCCAGACTGGGCTGAGGATCCCCTGTGGGTCTGCCCAGGCTGTGTTCTTGAACACAGCAAGTGGTAGCATTGCAGCAGCAATTGGTGGCCAGATAAATGAGGGGCAATGTATGCTGCACATGAGAAACCCAGGCCTAAATTTTTATAATTTTATATGCGCTTCATTAGTTGTTCTTTAACATTCTTTTTACCAAAAGTGAGTATATATTTATACATTTATGTATATGCACATGCTATGTGATTTTACACGGAATTGTAAATACTCTGAACAGGACAGGTCTTCCTCTCAAGTATAGGATGCATCTGGATGTGGAGGATTAAAAAGGAAGATTTAAGAATGATATAAAGTCCTTAGTCAATCTAACTGCATGTAGAGAGATTGTGTGACTGGGATAAAAATGAAGAAAAAGGTTTGTGCATTCCAAGGTTATTTTAGAAGTTTTACTTCTTGGACTAATTTTAATGAAACTTAACTGAATAAATTACTTTGGAAATCTAGAACAATAATTTTTCACTAGATCTCAGGTTTGTCAAATTCTTGAACTTAAAAGCCTAACTGATGTTCTGTCTAAAGGCATTTTTGCTGAGATGTCTCGTCAGCAATGGTCTTCTGATTGCTACTGCCTATATGCCTTTTAGAATGATCAGTTGAAAGTGCAGCTGAAGTTTAATACTTAACAATTCATTGAAGATTCTTTTTCACTGCTGATATGAATTCAACTGCCCAGTTTTAATAAACCAACTTCAGGTTTGATCTACAAATACATTGGCAAGTTGTGTGGACTTTTGGAAGGATGTCTGTAGAGTGGGAGAGTTGACACTGAGGATCTGACATGTGCACTGCACAAACCTGGGACTACTATAATGAGGTCCTGTGCACTGAATGCTTGTGTATGGTTGGATTATAGTAGGGGAGCGCAGCCAGTTTGCTCTTATAACTCATTTTCAAATTAGCCTGTTCTAAAAGGGAAGCTCCCTTTAGCTCCAATGCTGAACAGTGTGAACCAAAAAGCAGTAAGTGGCCATAATTTGGAGAATTGCTTCAAAAGTGCACTTGCAGTCCAAATTCAATACTCATAATGCACCCAGTAGTTCTCTGGTGAATTCAGGGAGGGGAAAAAGAGCTAATGACTGTATTTGAAAATCCTTCTATAATACAGAAATGTAAAAACTTTTATGGTGAAATTTTTCTTGGTGGTGGAAGAGAATTTTATCCTCAGTGGAATCTTTAAGAAGACTTAGGGTATTGTGCTTAGTGGATGATGGAAGAAAGAAGGTGAGAATTAAGCTATTCAAAAAACTTAATCTAATGAAAATGAGCCACTTTGGTCTGCTCACATATTCTACATGTGATACAGGATGCAGATTGCTGTAGTTTCCTTATTGCCTTTTATGTAGTTGTAGGGTGAAAATTACACTAATGAATTTTTAAAGAAACATGGTAGTAATATTGTTGCATTGTAGAGTCTCCTGTAGTGTAAAGATGCAGTTAAATTTAATCTTTCCTTGTTGCTATTTTGGGATGGAATGGAGTAGCTTTTTCTTTTTCAGTCAAGAGACTTTGAGCTGTAAAAAGATGGGAAGGAGGTAGCTATTTCCAGTTTCTGAATGATGGGAGTAAAAGTTCTAAGTAGAAGATATACTGGTGTATCTTTGCACATCACCTTGCATATTGCTTTTCTTGGTGGCTGGGTGAAGAAAGAAGGGATTATATGCAAAACAGAGTCCTTTTACTTCAGAATTGGCTTAATTTTCCAAATGCTGGGGCTAAGAAACTGATTTTTTTTCAAAGCTTTTTTTAATTGAAGTAATTTAAGTAATACAGCAACAGGTAGCTTAGAAGTTCTGCGAATACTTTTCAGGTGGTTGCTGATCATGTCAAATCACTTTCCTTTTCAAAGATTCCTGTCAGAGTTTCACACTTGACTTCTCTTTTACCTCCTTATGCAAACCATCACAACCTTTATTGTTAAGCTTTATGTGTATGAAGCAGTTACTCTGTAGCACAAAGACAAATAAAAGCAAAAATCTCACCTTCCACTGTCACAGAATAACTTTTTCTTCCATTTCATTTCATTTGAGACTGCAGTTGTATTTTTTATTTGTGAAGGTAGCAGCTGTTTCCACAAGCACTTTCTGGGCTGCTTCACCTTCTAACAGGAAAGAACTCTCTTGTTACCTGCTTCCTGTGTTTGGTCATGTCTGGTGGTGTGATTGTGTTCATTCTATAGGTGATATTTGGCAGCTTACATCTTTTCTTTGGAGGAACTAAAATGGTTGTCCTATATAGCCAGTTGTCATCTATTGTGGAGCAGTAGAGCTTTGTCAGGAAACTGGGGATAAAGAGGATGACTGCAGCTGCATCTTCGAATACCATCTTGAGTCAGCACTGATGAATCCAATTTACCTTGGTTTTCTTGTATTCCAGAGCAGACCTGCTCCCTCAGTGGGAAGCTATGTCTTCTGGCTGTTCCGTTCTTCTTTGGTGTATAGTAGAATAAATGATGAGTCTCTTGTCTAACTGAATCAGACAGAAGTTTTTAAGGTATTCTTATTTTTTGGGTATTACTTCCTTTCCTTCATTTGGCCAGTCACTGGCTTCTTTTCTAAAGAGGAAAATCTTGTCTTTGGCTGTCAGTGTCATGTTCCTCTTCTTCGCTTGTACTGGCATTTCCCAGTAAAGTTTTTTTGGATGAAATGTGCATTCCCTATACTACAATCGAAGAACTCTTCATTAGGGGGTAGGCAGTTGCTTTTAGAGGAGAGCTTTCTAGTAAGTCCTTTGCCTTCCTTCTTGGAGCTAGCTGCAATTCACTACCAATGCAGCACTTCTGATGCCAGTTATGTGGAAGTTCACTGCCTATGGAGTTGAAGCTGAAAAGCTGAGCCAGAACTTGAAAGAGTGCTCTATAATACTTTCAATTTGAGAGTGGTAGGAGAGTTTGGAAAATGGTAAACCCTTCTTCTACAGGTAGCTGTTAGAAATGCTAAGAACAGGATAAACACCTGAGAAGATTTAAATCAAGTATCCTCAGTCCCCCAGTAAAACATAAACAAAACTATTTTACTATTGGAGCTAATGTGTAATCTTAATGTGGGCCATGCAGAAATGCATTACATGCTGCATTACATGCAGCATTTTTTGGCTTTGTTAATTCAGCAGAATAATGCTAGTTTCTCTTACCATATGATTGTGTTCAGTAACCTAAAGATGAAGAGGGAATTCCATGCTGGACCTTGCACTACACTGGTACCTTTTTCTCACAGAAAAGGCATTGCCAGTAATACAAGGAGGGAATGTATGAGTGGAATTGATCAACAGCAGGTGATGGTTGAAACAAGAACTACCAGAAACATGAACGTTTCAATTGCTTGCTTTTGGAGCCTTATAATTTTCTGACAGTTTTCAGTTGATGTGCACTCTCTTTCCTTTCTTCAATATATGTGATGTTAAATCTAATTTGGTCAATGTGGAGAGATGTCATACAGTATCTTGACAATGTAATATATGGCAGTGGGAGAACTTAAATCTACTCAGTGGCTTTTTTAATCTTTTTTTTTTTTTTTTTTGGCATGTGCAGCTTCCCGATTGCCATAAATCAGTTTATTTCCTTTAGGAAATAGCACCTTAGTGGCCTGAGAAGCTCAAAATGGAAGAAACATACTGTAACTCTGAGTAATGTGTGAATGTATTTATACTCTACCTCAAGAGAAATGTCAAAGCAGAATTAATTGCACTTCCCAAATACCAGTCAGGTTGCTCATGTATGTATAAATATTAATCCTCTTACTGCTCTGTATGATTTCAGGGTAAGAATGTTATAGAACTGAGCTTGGAAACCCTCCTGTGCCATAGGATCTTAAAAAGAGTTAAATAAAGAGGCTCTGTAGATGCCTTTTAAACCTTCCTAGTAGAAACACCTCATAATCTTTGGGTATAGTTCTGTATAAGTTTCTTCGTCATGTTAGACTACATTCTCTTGCTGTTTTTGCCTCCAATCAATACTGTTCAGTGCTTTGCCAACCCAGCATGTGCTTGCAGCTGACACGCTCTTGGTGTAGTCTGACATTTTTTGTGTGCCTGTAAGTGCACTTTTTTTGTTCAAGTAATTGTGATGAAACAGTTCTTGTTTTGTAATTTGTAACATAAATGTGGGTCTTGCTAATCATCTGTGTGCCTGGATTACCATGTGTGAGGCAGTACCCTGTGTACTTTGTTGTGGCAGCTCTTTACACGAGGCAATTCCTGCTAATTTTAGTTCAACCTGTTTGTATGGAACTGTTGTTTGGACCTTTAAAAGGATAAAAGTGTTCTTGCAAACCATTCACAAGTTACCAGCTGATGGTCATGAGATCAAACTAACTGAAGATAAAGTAAAATATAGTTAAGCTTGTCATTCCTCTCTTGAAACAAATCTGCAATTCAGTTTTTGACCATTCTTCTGGGAGTAACGTAACGTTTTAGACGTGCATGGCTGGAAGCCTCTTCATTATTATTCTCTGTTCATGGTTTGGGAGAGAAAAAAGCAGAACTAAGAGGCACAATTCCAGGTGCATGTCCTACAGTGTATGTGTATATATGTATACCTTACATGTCCAGTGGATGGGAGGGCATAAAAGGACTTTTATCTGTAATTGCACGTGTTACATCAGCCACTGAATCTCTGCTTCTTCACTGGTAGAAGCAGTTCAAGTCTGGACTACAGGGCTTGTCAGACTGTAGCAGAGATGACAATTTTAATCTCTTAATCCTTCTTGCTCTTTAGACTTTCTCAGAAGAAAACTGAGAAGAAATTCATCCACATAGTGGTGGCTTTCTCCTGTTATGGTGGACTAAATGCTTCTGCTTATAGCTGCCTCCAGGTAGGCTCCTCTGTCATCCTCCACATACCCTTACAAATGCTCCATTCTTTCCCTTGTGCCACCTCATTTGTTTTTATAAATGCACTTCCCTACTCCCAGAAGTAGTGGTAGTTAAAGTGGAATTGGTGAGGTGCTCAGTTCAGAGCCCAAGTCTGGCTCATTTGTGGAGGATCTATGACTGTAGAATTGCAGTTTTAGCAGAAAGCAGCCACTAACTCTTCTCCCTTTTTTTTTTATATTATTTTTTTTCTCTTGGTACAGTGCACTTGGTGTATGTGCTTGATAACTTGATTGCTTGTTGTACTTTTCTCTGCCCTACCTTCTTGCCAAATAATCTTCTCACATAAGCACAGTGAATGTTTATTGCGGCCGATTATACTTACATTTCATTAACTCTTTCAGCAAGAAACACTGTAGAGGTCTTTTGGTTTTGTCTTTGCTCACAAGAGAGTATAGCTGAGCTTTGGAGAAGACATTTCTTGGCCTCTGTTGAAGTGAGTGTTGAAGGATTTATAAATTTGTACTCAAGCATTGATACTAGTACGTGAACTTGTTAGAAAGGGGGGTGAAACCCTGTCAGAAAACACCTGCGTAAAAACAGATGGGTCTTCACGTGTCATGTTAAGCTAGTTAATATTACGAGAAAATTTAGCCAAACTTTAGGTACCTTTCAACTTTGTTTTGCTGAAAGATCGCGTTGCGGGCAGACGGACTTGGCAAACCAAGCTGAACTTTTTTTAGGTAATTCTCAATTAAAATACTCCTTTGCATTACCTCACTTAGGGAAAAGTTCAGCTCTTGAAGTTTCTCTACCCTTTGCTCTATCAGGAATCTCGCTCAATGGATTAGGAAGTACATTGGAAATGACAGTGTTTGGTAAATGCTGTCACTATGTTATTCTCTCTTCTGAAGAGTCTGTCTTGTGCAGATCTAGGGAATTACTTATTTAGGCTTTGAGCTGCATCAACATGTGTTGTAGAACATCCAGAACACATTGATCTGTATATATAATTTGTGGTTTTTACTGTTCATGTGAATGATTGTTGTTTTTAAAGATATGTGAAACAACATTAGCATGTCTTAGAAAAATTGGATATACATTGGAGGATGGAAATGGTCTTTGAGTTAGTTGTGCACTTGTCATTCCCCACTGGCCCATTACTAGATGTTTAGGAAGGAAAAGGAAAATGCTTGCAAAGAATGCCTCTTGGAGGAAAAAATTTCTTGAAGTGACATATTAGCTAATTTGCATCCTTCAGCATACATTTTCTCTCTCTTCTTTAACTTTAGCTGTTAATATTACTTATCTAAATGCTTATCCTTTAGGCAATCTTACTAAACATCTTAATTCTCTAATGTTTTGTTGAGTGAGTTCTGTATCTTAGCTTTGTATATTTAAAAAAAAATCCTCTAGCAGTTTTATGTCTGGTAATTTTACTGCTGTTTGGTTTCAGAAATCAGCAGTCCAGGTTTAAATAATAATTTAAAACATTACAACAATTGCCTATTGGAGTTTTCATCTTGTCCTCATTCTTACTTGTTCTGGAGAAGGTGTCTTAATTCACTGGAGCATAATGAAATATGTTCTGCATCAGGAGACTGGGTTTCTTGGAGCTGCATTTAGATCTAATAAGGATCTGAAAGAAACACTTTTGGGTTCTAGTAATTGTTTATTCTTGAGCTGCAGAAATTTTTTATGTGCAATAATGTAAATTACTAGTTGCAGTTTCAGTTGACTGAAAATGGGCAATCCATGGTATACAGAACACTTCACTTATGGCATGGTCTTTTGCTACATTCATATTTTGATTTCAGCATGAAATAGAATTTGTAAATGGATTAGTTCTTTTATACTTTTATTAGTTTTTATAATATCTCTGGGAACCTGTGTGCATTTTTCCACTGCAGCCTCACTTTAGCACTGACCCTCCAAACCATTCCTGACAGGTTTTAAGGGATGGGGGGAGCTTGGGTTAGGGTTAGGGAGCTTGGGAATTTTCTGGTTAGCTTATCCCGGTTTTGTCCATATTGTTGTTTAGCATTCTTTTTGGTAAAGAGCTGTTTTTCTTCCACTTACATCCAAGTGTATTTGATCTCTCTGTCTGTCTATTGGAGGGAACCCGTGGTATTGGAGGAAGGAGACTCCCATCCAAGATCTCTGCCCCTCCAAATTGTCTCAAACTGAGACACTGTCATGGAAAGGCAGCACAGCTGGCTTGCAGTATTTTCAAGGAACATTAGGAAATGACCACTAATAGGAGAACCCACTCTGTCGTGTGCCATGTGGTGAGAGTAGAGCCCATAGTCCATGCTGGTAGAGCTAAAGGAAAAGATGATGTTGCTTAGGAAATTGCAAAAGAAGGAAAATAAAATAGATTCCTAGATTGCTGTCTATAAACAATAGGTGTGATGTTGGCTAGATTTATCCACTGCAATGTGGCACTTCTCTTTTTGGTAATGTAATTATATTTTTGTCCTTTATTCTCTGTAGTCCAGAGAATGTTCTGATGAGTTCTGTATGTTAGTTAAATAATAAAATATATTAGGATTGGTGAGAAAATTCTCAGAACGTTCTGTTTTCCTTTGTGAACAGAAAATTTGAGTTCAGGTGCTTGGCTGAAGAAGTTTGTGCTTATTTAGAATTCATAAATAAATAAGAAGGCTGTGTGCTTCTTTGTGCTGCATTATGGATTGTCCTTACTGTATTACTATTTTTCCATACAAACTCATTTCACAAGTTCTGATGTTGTCATTTTACATATGCTTTTTTGCAGATATTTTCACGTTTCCTTTTCTTTTCCCTTTCATCAGACATTTGCTGACCAGGTATTTGGTATCTTCAGCTGGACAATTCCCATTGCTGTAGCCTTTTCTTGTTTTGGTGGACTTAATGCTTCAATTCTAGCAGCATCAAGGTAGTGCATATGTTTCAGTTTGACAAACGATGATAAGTATTTTTACATGTTACTGTTACACTCATCTGTTATGAGAGTGGCAAAAATACTCTTGTAACTGAACCTATAGTGAATAGCCACAGTAAAATAACAGATTTAAATAAACTTCTGTGTGTGTGTACACACACCTTTAACACTTCCTTACTTCCCCAAAACGTTCCTGAGAGTATGCAGAGCACAAATAAAGATCAAACGGATGTTGTCTGTGTGGTGAGTCCTCAGGCCTTCTGATTACTTGGATTAAATTCCATTTTACTTGGTACAGTAATTCTAGCAAGCTCTTCAAATGTATTTACTTAAAGGTTGCTGACCTTTTAAAATCAGTATTTTAAAACTTCACTTGGGAAAAAACCTTAAAAAGTTGCTACTGCTATGAAGCTGCATTCAGAAACCTTAGGATACAGTATAGAAGGTTTCTTTGAATACTGATTGTGGATGTGTCTAGCAAAAATTTTAAATAGATTTATTCAGGCATTTTAAGATCTTTCCTGTCTATTGAATGTATTTGCAAGGCCTCTGTACTGAAAACAAATGGGAACATCATCTGGCGAAGCAGTCAGTATTGAATAGTTGATAATAAAATTATGTGGGTTTGGTTTTTGAGCATGTTTTTTGAGTAACATCATTTTAGTTATCTAAATCTCTTCTGGTGGTATTTGAAAACTATTCTTCTATAAGCTGGAATGTTTTCAGTGCTAGCCTTTAGAATTCTGTGAAACAATAGGCATTGTTTCAGTTACTGTAGATGTTGCCTATTTTACCTGTAGCATAATTTTTTAAAAATAAGTGTTGACAGCATGTTTCTAAAAGCTTATATATCTTTTAATGGTGGTGGTAGAGTGCATCTCTAAAAAAAGGGTTGAATGTAGGTCCCAGTTTAAAGGATGGAAATTGAGTGGTGTAAACATTTGGTTTGACTGGTGTTATTTTTTGATTTTCTCTAATACATTCTCTCTCACCCGTGACCTCAACGTATGTTTTCTTACTATTTTTTTTCAGGCTATTTTTTGTAGGATCTCGAGAAGGTCACCTTCCTGATCTGTTGTCTATGATCCACTTAGGGAGGTTCACACCTGTGCCAGCACTGCTCTTCAATGTAAGTTGTTAGTGCTTCCCTTTTCAACTGTGTGAAAGATGTGACCATGTGAATTATTTAAAGGAACACTTTTAGTGTCATCATGGTGATTGCCGAAAGAGTGCTTTTTTGTGAGGCATAAAATCATGCTAAACACCAGGGAATATAAGGTGTTACTTTAAGCAAAAAGCAGCATAAACAGCAAGTTTCAATCTTTTGTTGTTCTTTTTACTCCTGTTCTTTCCTGACAGTGTGCTATGACCCTTATTTACCTAGCTGTGGAAGATGTCTTCAAGCTTATTAATTACTTCAGTTTCAGTTACTGGTTTTTTGTTGGTCTGTCTATTGCTGGGCAATTATATCTACGTTGGAAAGAACCAGATCGACCCAGGCCTCTTAAGGTAATACCTACTACACAATTGCTTAAAATCCCTGTCTTCCATATAATAAAATATATAAAAATATAAAAGTGCTGTCTAAAATCCAGACCATACATCTTATGTCTAAAAGTTACAAATTGATCAGGACATAAAAAATGGGTTCCATTTTATATTGTAGCATGAAAGTTAGCTTGTCTGCTAGGTAAGAATAAGAGATTGTTGGAGTAGTATACTCTGTTACTTTGTCCCAGTTTAATCAGTATCTCTTCTCTCTGTCAACTGCAGAATGTCTCAATAGGCTCATGTAGTAGTTAGCTTTTTATCTTGCATTAGAAACCTCTGATAAGGAATGCCCAAATAACTCTGCATGGACCACATTTAGCTCTGATGGTA
Organism: Campylorhamphus procurvoides; assembly: GCA_013396655.1. NCBI lineage: Eukaryota > Metazoa > Chordata > Aves > Passeriformes > Dendrocolaptidae > Campylorhamphus > Campylorhamphus procurvoides. Next base: position 640,727 of record WBMV01000309.1, read on the forward strand.
TCTTATCCCCTAAAGACCTTCTCATACTTTTGATACCCTACACAGAGAAGTCATTCTTGTTTCTCAGGTTTTACTGCATCTGTCTAGAAACACTTCATGCCACTATACAGTTTCTTTCAGCATAGCAGTTACCATAATTGGCAATTTTTGTAATTTTTAGGAGCAGTTCTGTTACGAAAAATTCTGCAATCTGCTTATGTTTCTAAATAGACAGATATATAGGAGGAAAAGCAGATAATGTCACAAACTGGGGTTGAGGGAGAAAAGTCTATATCTGTGTTTATAGCTATACATGAGTATTTCAATAACTTACTGTTCTGTTTTTCTGTCTACAGCTGAGTCTGGCCTTCCCAATAATATTCTGTATGTGCACAGTATTTCTTGTGGTAATACCACTCTATAGCGACACTATAAATTCATTGATTGGAATTGGCATTGCTTTATCTGGAATTCCATTCTTTTTCTTGGGAGTCTATTTACCTCCGTCAAGGAGACCTCAATTTATTACCAAGATTTTAGGTAAGTTTCTTTGTCGTTGGAGATGTTAGCAAAGAGGAAAACTAAATGTGTGAATATTTGTTGATGAAAAGGTTGTGATGAGCTGACCCCAGCCAGCAGCTGAGTACCCACAGAGCCCCTGGCTTACTAGCACCCCCGGCAGGATGAGGGAGAGAATAGGAAGAACAAAAGTGAGAAGTTGGTCAAGTTGAAGACAGTTTAGTAAGTGAAGAGGGGGGAAAAAACCTGCTGTAACAAGAGCAATCACTTAGCACATCCCACAGCAGTCCAGTGTGCAGCCAGTCTCCAAGCAACAGCCATGTGGAAAGACATTCTCCCACATGCACACACTTCTTGCTCTACCTGTTTTTATTGCTGAGTGTGACATTCTATAGCATGAAATATCCCTCTGCCTGGCTTGGGTCAGCTGTTCTGGTCATCTTCCCTCCAAACTTCCTGCCCCTCCCCATCCTGCTGGTTGCAGGAAGGGCAGAATGGGAGGAAAGAAAAGGAGCCATGATACTGTGCGAATGCTGTTCAGCCATAGCCAAAACATCAGTGTGAGGCACAAACCCAGAACACTGCACATCTCTCTGTTGTGAAGAATCTTAACTGCATTCCAGACAGACCCAGAAAAGGGGTGCACTCATTTAATATTTTTTTACACGTGGATTTTATTCCCTGTATATTTAAAGGCCATCCACTCTTGTCTTCAGTTTTTATACACTTCTTTTTCATTAAGTATAGGAAGTCTTTTATTTTAAGCAATGTTGCTAACTGTAAAAGGGCTGAACAGTCCTGGTAACACAAGCTAACTGTTCAACTTTACTGAATCAGTTGTTTGATATGTGAGTCACAGATGGAATTTTGCCTTATATTGAATTGCAGCAGTTAAATTACACACTTTTCTCCAGCAGTGCATTGTTGTCATTGTTACTATGTGAGAAAAACACGATGAGGGATGTGGTAAGGAAGGTTTATAGCATCGTCTTAGATTGAAACAGGATGTGGTGCTGTAGCATATATGTAAATACTCAGTAATCTTATAACTTTCCTGTGTGCTATTAGTTTTTTTATTCTACCAATTTTACACAATTATAAAGATTTTATTTCAGTTACTTGGCAGGGTGTTCAAGAAGAAAAATATTGTAGGGTATCAACAGAACACTTCTAAATAGTACCTGTTTAAAAAAAAAATTGAGTGGAAGAGTTATTGTATTAACTGTAACTGCTTGTTTCCCTAAAGGCAGAATTCCTGACAGATTTCATTAGTCAGATGTGTGTTGTGTAATTAGAGTTGAGATTTGTGGCTGTTGTTCTCATCTGTCTCCTATTCCCTGTGCAGGTACAGTCACACGAAAAGTGCAGATGCTCTGTTACTGTGTTTTAACAGAGATGGACACCAGTGAGGAAAAGAAGTTAGAAATCAAATCCAACTAAAATTTAAAGCCATTACAAGAAGCAGAAGGAAGGATACAACAATTACAACAACTAAAGGGAAGAGGTGGAACTGGGAAAATGGGAAAACTGTTTCCAGTGGTCTTTCAGAAATACTGAAAATGTGCTTACTTGCAGTTGGATTCCCACGTAGACCATGCCCTTATGTCATCCTTCTGAACTGTTTTCAGGGCATGTTTTCATTGGATAATGATTATCTGCCCATTTCAGGCACAGAAGCTGTGTGTCAATACAGTTCCTTCTTCAGAATTGGTATTAAAATGGTAAGAGCTAATGGATCAAATTAGATTTCTGCAGAACCAGGCGGTGAAGTAATGCATTTTTAAATTAGACTAAAAACCACTTTGACTCAAAAGACCGTCATTTCCAGCTTAATTCTGATGGATGTTTGCATGAAATTATTTGCTGTGCTATCTCAGTTCTTACCCCAGAAGACAACTGGTCACAACTACCTACCTAATCTGTTATTGAGAAGAGAAATAAACTTGTGCTCCATTATTTAAAGACTGAACCAACCTTTCTCCTTTAAAGATAAATATTCATATACTACGTGGAAATGTGGTATCTGACTGTGACAAAGAGTTAAACAACAAAGCACGTTGGTACTAAAGGTTTGATTAACATTTGATGATTCTTTCCTGTTAACTTGTTATTGGCCAGCTTCTGCTAGGCTTCATGAATGTCCAAAATTAAAATGTTCAGTTTGAAGCCTGGAAGCATTTGCTTCTGAGCCATTTCACTGTCCACACATTAGCCTTGTTACCTCAGAATGTCTGTCTCAGTTGACCTGAGTTTGGCCACGTGTACTGTTTTGGGCATTTAAGTTGAAATAAATCTTGTAATCAGAAGATTATGGCTGAAGCAATGGATACTTCAAATGCTGCACCACATCTGCTTCAGCCACTTGAATAACAGTGGAAATACTTGGATTTTTGCACTGATTCCATGACCAAGATTATCTTAAAAATTACAGATAATGGCAAATGGTAGTAGATGGTGAAGATTAACATAAAATGCAGTCCTGGCATACCTTTATGAAACAGCACTGGGATTTAAGATAGTTAAATTCTAGCTGAGGAACTTATGTGCCAACTGTGCATAAAACATGTAGGGTCTTTTCACTATTAGATAAAAGTTAGCATTTAGGTTTTTTAATCTTGTATATGATTGGAATAAATTCAGTATCCAAATTGAGACATCTGTCCAGTGAGCAAGCATAGCTTCAACAGGCATGGGCTGTGTGTTCAAACAGGTAAGACTAAATTGTTTTAATGATTCATGAAAGCAAGTTAAAATGGTGATATGGCTTCGGCTACATCAGCATCTGTGATCTTTAAATGAGTAAAGAAAACTTAGTCAAAAAAATTTTTATTTACAATTTAAATGCACACTGTTCTACTCCAACAGTAAAACTACCGGGAAGAGTAACGGACACATCAAGGCCATTTCATGTGCTCAAACCCTTGTAAAGAAAGTAACTTGAAACTTAGAAACAAATGCAGTGGGAAGCACTAGAACAGAGCCTTTTTTGAGGACTTCCACTTGCCATCAGGGCAGACACACTGATTTTCTGAAATGTGTCACATTAGTCATGACCAGAAGGGCTGCTGCCAACAGCACCTCCATATATAACATGGAGATACGGTCTCTATAGGTACAAATGCTTGGGCAGGGAGCTTTGGGAAAAAAATAAATTAATAAGTTCCTTTAGAATCTCAGAACACAGTGGGCAGAAAAATCTATTTAAACCATACAGAACTTTTGCTTCAACAAAAATTTGTGTTGTCAAGTGGCCACCCATCTGTTTAATATCTACCAGCTGAAGCTGGCTGCTCAGATGGTACACTTTCCTGCAGCAGTAGCATTTCATGTTCAAAAAAGAGCTTAGTCAGAACCCAAATCTTCCATCTCATCGTATCCAAATTCCCGCAGAACCTCCTCTTGGTATTTGTCCCATGTTCTTCTCCTGTAATATTGGTCCTCATCACTGGAGCTGTCTTCAGATTCTAAAGAAAGAGCAGCAACACTTTTGGATTATCCCTTCTTTCTAGTTAAATAAGTTGATCAGACTATTTTAAGCTTCTTGTGAAACAATGTCTGAACAACTTCTGTATTTGGTGAGGTTTGAATTGTGCTTGGATTGGGATTTAAGAAGGCAGAGGCAGCCTTTCACAAATGTGTGGACTCAAGTCATCAATTCCTTCTCAAAGCAAGCAATCCTTCGCAATTGCAGCAGCCCCAAAATGACTTCTTAATTTTGGCTTTGCAAAAACACTGAGCTCTCTTCTGGTTCCAAGAAGGATAATCTGCCTCTAAGCAGATGTCACCCATTTTAAGAGCAGAACACTATCCCAGCAGCGCTCAGTTAAGTTGTTTTTCTAGAGATAGCATGTAAAAAGAATGGGATTCATACATGCACAAACAGCATTTATGACAGACATACCTTTTCCTCCATCACCATCTTCCTCAGGTAAGAATTCATCTTCTTCAGGATAATCATTACGCCAGTTATTTTCATCATTTTCATCATCTTCATCTTCATATACTTCCTCTGGAACAGCATCATCATTTACCTGCACATCAATACAAAATATAATGCTGAGTGTCTGTATTTATAGTGAATGTTAAGTGAGTTTTCATCCACCTGTGCAATACAATACAGATCAGAATGAAGGAAAGATACATATCAAGGGCACGCATAAGGAATTCTGCAGTTACACAAAACACACTGCAGAAAAATTTGAGTTGTCACTTCAAATTGCTTTCAGTGCAAAATCAGTTAAGTCACATATTTACATGTTCTATTTCAGTATGTAAATGTTAAGGTTAATGTCTAACTTAATTCTACTCACTTCAGCAGTAGTGTAATAGATCAATGCAACTTTTAATGATAGGACTTTAAGCATGTTTGTTTTGACCTTTCTATTTCAGAAACACCCTTACCCATTCATATTCCTCTCTGTAGGGCTGTACAGAAAGGATATTTTCAATCCAACCAGGGGCTGATGCTTCCTTATAGTAGATGTCATAAACATACTCATCTTCTTTGTCACAGTGTTTTTTAGCATCTTCAGAAACATTTAAACGCTCACGGATCATCTCTACTGCATTGCAAAGAATAGTATCTGGATCAGGCTTCTGCTGAGAAAAGATAAAAAATGCACATTTCCACTCAAGTCACGCAGATCAAGTCTTAGTAACAGCCACCAGTTTTCTTTGCAGCTAACTAAGGATGACATTCTGCAATCTCGGGCTCAAAGGCTTTCCCACTGGAACGCTTTCACAGTATTAGCAACCTGGAATAGAAAGACCGAAGAATTTCCCAGATAATAGGAGAAAACTTTTGTGAGCAGTTCATTAGAAACTACTGACTGGGATATGACCAACCCTGTAGAACCATTCATCTGTTTCTGATCACACATTGGTTGAAAAGAAGTTTTAAGACAGCCTGTTTTGTGCAGAGCATCGCACCAGCAGCACTGCAGGGAACATGTGGGGGCAGTAACATGGACACAAGCAGGTTATAGCATACAGAGTATGCAGGAGAATCAATGGAAATGGGTCAGGTGAACAGGAAAAGGCTGTCAGGCCCTACAGATGTGCTTTCTATTTCCTTTATTTCCTTACTTCAACATTAACACAGAAGAAATAGCCTTATGTTCTCATCCCAGCTAATAAATTATTTGCAATGTATTTCCTTCAGTGACTTGCACTTGAAGGTCCACACAGGCAGGTTTTTTCCTGCAAATTTTTCCCTGCTATTGCTTTTCAGAGTATCTTGTCCAATCCTCAGTAGTGTCTCCTGAACTAGTTGGTTCTGAGAAGCAGCTGCAGACCAGCCATTCATTTATTTCTACTTACAGAATGAAGAAGAAAGCTGACTTTGTAAACACCTAATGGTAGTTCTAAAAGAGTAAGGGGAAAATTCTGATGCTACCTCAGTTTCCTTTTTTTCTTTCTAATCCACAGTGACAGATAACAGTTAAATAACAACTCAAATTCTGAACTTCTTGCTTAATAGAAAGGGGTCATACTAAAATTTGATGTCAAAGCCCTGAAATAACCTATAAGAAATGCTTAAGGATGACAGCTGGCTGGGCTTTTCCTCAGCCAGTAAATGCTTATTCTTTAAGCATTTAAGTTTTCCTCAGAGCTGTGATGGGCTGCATAAGGAAAGCATCCACAGTTTATATATAGTGAAGGAACTACTTAAGAAAGTATAAACAGCCCTCTCACCAAGTTTTCTATATAGTTGTGAGTCTCTAATACAAAATCTTCTTAATGCTCCTTACACAGAAGGCTGAGCTTCTTTATACTCAAAACAATATGAGGTATTGAGCTGATGCTCTTCCAACCAAAAATATACTGAACTTGTAATACCAATGAAAATAGGAGGCAGGGGCTTAAGCAGCCTATCAGTCATGCAGTTCCTAGGCATCTGGGTACATGAGAAGACTGAATTAGATTTTTTTCTTTTCTAGGCAGCAAAGTTAGTAAAAAAAAAAACCTCAGAGATCCACCTGACAGATGAACATGAGAATTTATACACCTAAACAGGACACAGAGAAAGCAGGATGGTAGAAAACCTTCCTGTAGCAGCACTTCAGAGTGTGTCTCAACAACATTAGTGCACTGAAGGGTCCTCATAAAGTTAGTCTCTGTATAATATTCCAATTTGCAAATACCTAGTTAAGGCTCCCACTAAACAGTGCAATACTTACAATGCAAACAAAGTCCCACAGCAGTCTGCCCACGTGTACCACTCAACAGTGATACCAAAGTACTTCGAGTACACTAAGTTCACTTGCTGACCTGTGGGTTTGCAGTGGTTACGCTGGAGTCTCCCACCATCTCCTCTTCTTGTACAATATCAAACAACTGGAATTTCCCACAGCAGTCAGAACTCTCATCAACAGCACCACTTTCCTCTTGTGAAGCATCTTCCTTTGCTTCAGAGCCTGACCTGTCACCACCAAGAGGAGCCTCGCCACTGATGGCAGGGGCAGCTGTTTCAGCACAGTCAGGTCGATGGCTGGCTATTACACGGTACCGATTCTCCTTCCTTTTCACTTGCTTGGAAGAACGGAGCTCCTGAATGATGCGCTGAGTGCTTCCTACAGAGGGTCGCAGGCTCTGAGCTGCTTTGTCTCGTGTGATGGCATCCTTAACATATTTCTGAACTGGTTCATTCTGAGTAGAGGAACAAAAAGGAGGAGGAATATAATGACATCATCAACATAACAAGTCATACTCTTTCCTACAAGGGATTAATAACTAATTATACCAGTGCAGTAAGAACTGTAGTACTAAATATTCCTAACATTCAAATAACTTTTGCTATTGCTTTAAGCAGTGCAACAATCATAATATTCTCTTGGTATCAGTGGAAAAAAGCAAAAGATACAGCATGTAAGTTCTAAAACTGTTTCAATTTGATTTTTAAACAACTTTGTAGTACAGAATAACAAAAACAAATGCCTTTGGAAGACTGCGATGGACCCGAATTTAAGGCGTAATACCCTTCACAGTGTCCTATAAAGTTCATTTCCCCAAGACAGACCGGTTTTATTCACTATAAAAAGCTAACAGTGGATGGCAGCTGTTACCCTTGTAGGGCTGAGCTTCAGCACCTCAAACTGCACAAATTCAGGCTTCGCTGCCTGCCTGCTCTGTGGCCTCTAAGTGAAGAGCAGTGCGGACAGAGCACCGAGTACTGAGCAGAGCTTTTAATTAAAGTTACGGGTCCGTAACTCCCGTCCCACCATCCCCTCAGCGCAGGAGGGGGCGGGCCGGGCCTGGGGGCACCGGGACCCCCATGGGGGGCAGCCNCTCTGGGCGGTGTGGGCCCTGTAGTGCGCTCCCCTCACGCGGTGCTGGACGGGCGGAGCGGCGGCCCCGGGGGTAATTGCCGGCCCAGGGGTGAGTGGGTGCCCCAGGGGAGGTGTCCCAGGAGCAGGTGGGTGTCCCGGGAGCAGGGCTCGGTGGGTGCCCCGGGAGCAGGTGGGTGCCGTGCGGTCTGTGAGGAGGGCCCTGCGGACTCGCCCTCGCCCCGCCTGCCCCGGGCCAGCCCCGTCCCTGTCCCTGTCCCGGGTGGTGCCCCCTGGCAGGGGCNGGCCCCCGGGGGGGGCCCGCCCCGCCCCCGCCGCTCTCGGAGCGCCCCCGGAGCCCCCGCTGGGTACCCGGTGAATTGTCCCCGCTGCGGTACCCGTGAGGACACGGTGGCCGCCAGCCTGAAGAGGCTCCGCTCCACCGGCTCCTCCCGCCGCCGCTTGCAGGCGAGCAGCAGCGCCTCGGCCGGGTCGGGCCCGCCGCGCTTCCGNCCCGGGAGCAGGTGGGTGCCGTGCGGTCTGTGAGGAGGGCCCTGCGGACTCGCCCTCGCCCCGCCTGCCCCGGGACAGCCCCGTCCCTGTCCCTGTCCCGGGTGGTGCCCCCCGGCAGGGGCTGTTCGGGCCCTCCTCGGGCATGGGGTGTGTGGGGAACCCGGGGCAGGGCGGGGGGCGAGAGGGGTTTGTCCGTGAGGATGTACTGGTGTTCCTGTTTCTCTGGTCCTGAGCGGGCCTGGGTGACACGTTTTAGCTCAAAACATCGTTGTAGGAAAAGCATAAAGCAGTCACCAGTGTTCCTGGCCAGGGCAGGTGTAACAGGAATGCAGAGCTGGAGTCATGGCTCTTGTTTTCACTGGAAGTTTTGTGTTTGGTTTGTGTTCTTTTCACAGCCAGTATTTGGTGTATTATACTGAAGTGGAAGCAACAAAAACTGCACATAATACATAAACAATACAGTACAAGTTGAGGCTGATCATGAAGACCTTTTGTGGAAGAGCTAATCCAACCACTGGCTCGATGGAGTGGTTGGAAGAGGCTGAGGACTATGACTACCACCAGGAGATTGCAAGGTATGATGGCAAAAGTAGCTTCTTGTTCTCCTAAAGCTACCAAAAAAAAAGGCAAACCAAACTTGTTTTTATGGCAGTTTGGAGGTTTATTTTTGTAAAAGTTCCAAGGGCATGAGCTAAGCAGACTGCAGGATAGGCTAAATGTTAGTAAATCTGCCCGGTGTTGTACAGAGCAGAACTGTCAGTGCAGAGTTTTTTTAACCTATTCTCCAAGTAGATTCCTTCTAATTCTTTTAAATGTTTCCTGAGGTGCTGATCCTAATACTGACTATTCACCAGCTGCCTTAAGAAACAAGGGAGGCTCTCTGAGGTCCTGCAGTTTTGTTGTGCTTTGCAATATGAAGTGTTTTGAGTGGAGTTTTCTCATTGCAGGTCACGTTATGCAGATATGCTTCACGATAAAGACAGAGTAAGTATAGAGGCAAAAACCTTTTGAATGGTAAGCAAATAGCCATTTCCTTTCTCTTGAATGACTGTCTCTGTATCATTATATAGGTTTCTGTGAAAAATTAAATGTTCACATTTTTGTACCCTTTAAGATACCAGACCTGCTCTTAGATCAGCAAATGCCTTTGTTTACTGCAGAACATATTTACATTCAGTAGCTGATTTTGCTGTATTGCGTTTGATATTTTTCCATCATTAGATGGAATTTCAAAGGCTGTAAAACTGAAGCTGTTGTTGATGCTGGTGTGCTTATAGCCCCATTTAATGGCACATAACAAAAACCTGCTAGCACATGTTGCTTCTCATGTATGAATGCTTTTCAGCAGATGAAGAGAGGAACTTATATCCAAGACACTTTAGCTCCTGTACTGTCAGAGTCAGTTTATGACTATTAAAATGCTGCTGCAGTGGAAAATTCTATTATTATTTGCTCCAGAAAATATATCATATTTGGAAATCACACATGTGGTATGAATAGCTGTTTGACGAGTAACAATGTGAACACTGTGATAAAAAGAAATGTACTTTAAATGGGCTGATCCCACCAGATACACTTGCTTTTGCTGCAGATGGCTTTGCTGTGACTGTATGTCATAACGAGTATCTGTAGGCCTTTTTCTGATTATGAAATTGTGGTTGGAGAATGCAAGACTTCTGCAAAAAGTTGAAAGTGTAAATGGATAAAAGGTTTTTCTTCTCCACAGAATGTGAAGTACTATGAAGGTATTCGTGCTGCAGTGAGCAGAGTGAAAGAAAGAGGTGAGAAAGCCATCGTTCTAGACATAGGGACTGGCACAGGACTCCTGTCTATGATGGCAGCTTCAGCTGGGGCAGATTTCTGCTATGCCATTGAGGTGAGCATTTGTTAGGGGTTGCAAATATTCTGCGTGTATGTTCACAGCTGCTTTTTCAAGCTTCAGTGCAGTTCTGTCTGCACAGTCAGTGGAGTGGATGCATTTGTTGTTTTGTATGGTGGCTTCTGAAGTGCAAGCTTGAGCCTTTTGTGTGTCAAAACCACCCACATCTTACAAGAACATAGTTGAAAAGGTATAGTACATTTTTCATCTTCAGGACAGTTTCTGTAAATGTACAGTTTAAAATTTCTGACTCAAGTTTCCTAGTATTTCATTGTCTCTATTTTTTATCAAAATTCAAGTGCAATATGTAACCATATTTTTGGAAAATGTGAGTATTTCATAACCATACTTTTGGTCTTTATAAGTTTCAATTCTTGGAGATGGTTTCTCAGGCCACTCAGTTATAACATGGATCACATCATAATACAGAGGCTGTTTTATGAACTGATTTTTCCATCTCTCTGTGATTAGATAGAGCATTTTTAATCTAGGATTTGATCTGAGGATCAGTTTTCAGGCTCAGTCCTCTTTCATGGAAATAGACACAGGAAGCCATCAGAGAGGTTTGTGCTGGTTTCCAAGGTGGCCACAAGTGCCTTATCTTAAGTAGTCAAATTGTGTGACTGGATGGAATATTTAAAAGTTTTGAGTTTAAAACTGTATATGGACATTAAACCCTTTCAACATATCCTTATTATTGCTCAATATATTCTTATTACTGTTATTTTTGCTCTGAAGGTAACAAAATTTCTTTTCACATTTATGCTGTTAGTAAAAGCAGATTTTTGGCATAGTTCAGTGACTGTTTCAGTGCTGATTGTTTTGGGTTCATTTATTAAGGTAATACCTTAAGCACATGTAAGTCTCTTAGGGCTTCTCTTGATGTATATGCATATTTTTTGAAAGAAACAAGTTTGTTTAACGTGAATGCTAAAATCTTAATGTGTATTCTTGTCTTTCAAAAGTTAAATTGGAGTAGCTTTTGGAGACAGCTGATAGTCAGTTTGTAACAGTGACAGTGGAGCTCTATGAATTTTTCAAGCGAGATTCCGTGTCTTGTTTCATGGTAATGGACTTCAAACATAGGAAAAGATACAGATGTTCTGAAATTGTTTCAGAACTAAATATATTGCATATTGTGCTGGTGTCCCTTCATTTTTGAAAGCTAATTTTAAGTGTACCATTCTGTTACACTCTTGCTCTTCACAGGTTTTCAAGCCCATGGCTAATGCTGCTGTGAAGATAGTGGAGAAAAATGGTTTTTCTGACAAGATCAAGGTAATCAGCAAGCATTCCACTGAAGTCACGGTTAGCCCAGGTAAGAAAAACAGGCTAGGCTTAGAAAATTTGGCAAGTACTTGAAAACCATGAAGGAACATGTCTTATTCTCACTCTCCACGTGGTTTTAATAAAACAAGCTAATCCTTGTGAAAGGGCTGGAGCAGAGGTGTTTTGAGGTGTGGTTGAGGGAGCTGGGGTTGTTTAGCCCGGAGAAAAGCAGGCTCAGGGGTGACCTACCTGTGAGGAGGTTGCAACCAGGTAAGGATCAGTCTCTTCTGCCAAGTAGCAAGGGACAGGATGAGAGGAAATGACCTCAAATTGTGCCAGGGGACCTTTAGATTAGATATTAGGAAAAAAATTTATGTAAAGCATTAAACAGACTGCCAAGGGAAGAGATGGAGTCACCATCCCTGGAAGTGTTCAAAAAAGTGTGGATGTGTCACCTGAGGACATGGTTTGATGGTGAACATGGTGGTGGTGCTGGGTTGGTGGTTGGACTTGGTGATCCTAAAGGTCTTTTTCAACCTCAACTATTCTGTGATTCTTTACACTCTAGAAAGTAATATTGGAAATGTACTTGAGAAGGAAGTGTTCAGTAATATTTCAGTAGTCATTTGTATTTCATAGTGGACTTCTAAAGGAAAGTAATTGGCAGTCTTCAGTGGATTCTCTAACAGGAGTAAGGTTTTTAATTACTTGTGTTCTTAGGGTATTTTCTTTAAAGACTTTTATAAAGACTATTAATATTACAATATCAATTTGTATCTTTTAGATGGAGATATGGAATGTCGTGCAAACATCCTGGTAACAGAATTATTTGATACAGAGCTGATAGGAGAAGGAGCTTTACCAACCTATGAGCATGCACACAAATACCTTGTACAGGTAAGAAAATAGAAAATGATAGTGTATCACATCTACTCCTGGAGAAATTCTTCTGTCTTTTTTTGGAGTAAGGTAGAGATTATACCTAGACTTTTGCATCCCTTGGTAAATACACCATCAGCTGTGTGTTTCTTATTCAGTGAATAATTTAGTAGGCTCATTCCTCGAATAAAGCTTTTTGAGTTCATATTGCAAGTCACAGGCTCTGAAATTACACCTTAGATGCTTTGTGTTGAAACCAATAACTTGCTGGTTAACAAATGTCTTTCAGTCCTGATTTGAAGCTCTGCTTAAACACCTTGTTCCAAGGTGTTCCAAATTAAATTCTGCTTTTAAATTTTATGGGCTTCACCTCCCAGGCATCACTTTGTGTTTGGTAGGGGTTTTTTTCCTGTTGTGTTCTTACTACTCCATATGCTTTTTACCTGTGGAAGTATTTTAAACACTGTAATCTAGTATCATTTTTGGACATAAAATCTGTAGGTGTAATTTTAGGGCTTCCTCTTTTACCTTTTCTAATACTTTCCTTTATTAAAATGTAGATGGCAAAACTTCATTTGGGTTTCTAATTTCCTTTCACCAGTTTGCATATAAAGACAATAGCACTCCATAACTTTGTACGGCTCTCCATATATAACTCTAAATTGTAAATTAGTCTTTTTTTTGGTAAAAACACTGTTCTTGGACTTCATGGTTAGCTGTTACTTCATAGTGGGATTTTTAGGACAACTTGTGTGTTTTCTACTCTTTAAACATGGACACAAAGTTGTCATTGCATAAAATATTTGAGCCATTATTTTTCTTACTTTCTTATTGCAATCACCAACTCTCTTATTGTTGAGAGGCTCCTAGTTTTCTGCCTTGAGAAGCTCAAAATAGATCTCTTTGAGATCATTTGAGAATGGGACTGCAAATGCAGGTTTAACTGAGGTTGGTAAACTGATAATGTTGTATGGTTAAAAAAGTAATCTGGCCTTGCTGAACACCACAGAGCAGAATAGATACATGGATTGTATTTCAGAGAGATAAATTGCTCTGATGTTACCAAAGTCTCCAAAATAAGTTGTGTTTGAGATTTCAAAGCTCCCAGTCCAACTTTTCTTTAACAGGTTTGCATTTCTATTGATTTAATTCTCATTCGTGTTAATATGTCCAACTTGTTGAATGTATTTACCCTTTGTTTTAAACACTCAGGAAGGATGTGAGGCAGTGCCTCACAGGGCAACAGTGTATGTCCAGTTGGTGGAATCCAAAAGAATGTGGTCCTGGAACAAACTGTTCCCCATTCATGTCGAAGCAGAGGATGGTGAAAAAATGATTGTTCCCCCTTCAGAAATGGAGAACTGCCCAGGAGTTCCTTCTGTTTGTGATATCCAACTGAACCAGATGCCCTGGAGTGACTTCACTACCCTTAGTGAAGTGGTGACAATGTTCAGGTAGAGTAGACATTGTTTTGTTCTAAACAAAGTTGTCCTGTTATACCTTTCATATAAGTTGTGTGTGTTCAGCTTAGGAAGCTGGTGAGAATTTCTAAAGAAACATGAACAGTATTTTTTTACAATTTTTATCCTCCTCTGCAGTGTGGATTTCAGTAAGCCTGTACAGAGTGCTTCTACCTGCTATAGAGTGCAGCTGGAGCCTGTTAAATCTGGCAAGGCACAAATTGTGCTTTCCTGGTGGGATATTGACATGGACCCCTCTGGGATGATAAAGTGCTCAATGGCTCCCTACTGGGTAAAACCCACCTCTGCTTTGCAGGTAAAGTACTGATCCTTCACACGCTGTTGTCAGATGAGTACTAGCAACTGTTTTAAGGTCTTATTGTGTGTTTCAAGCAGCTCTCCCTTAAATTGTGTAGGAACTTTGCTAATGTTTAATGTATTGGAAGATGCTAAATACATAAATTGTAGACGTTAACTATAGAATGTACCCATTTTAGGTTTTCTTTAATGTTAAATTTTAAGAGTAATCCTCTATGTAAAGGTTTCAAACATAAGTGAATTGAAGAGGTGAAACAGCGTTAATGAAAGCAAAGCAATTTTGGATTTGTTTTTCTTTCGATTTAAATAGAAACTTAGCTAGGTAGCAAGCCAGTGGTTTCAGGCTTATTTTGTTGTAAGAAATGTATATAGAGTACTTTTATTCAATATATGATACTGGTCTTTATTCAGCCTTGCTAACATGAACGAGATCTTTTCAGTTAGTCATAGTCAGTGCTTCAAACTTGTGCCAATTCTTCCTAATTGTTTTCCTGCTATTTATTTACTTGCCATTTATTATTTATGAATGAGTTCCTAAGGTTTTGTGTACCACCCCTTTTCAGTGGAGAGATCACTGGATGCAGTGTGTATATTTTCTTCCAAATGAGGAGCCAGTTCTCCAGGGTGAAAAGGTGTGCCTGACTGCCTATCGTGATGAGTACTCTGTGTGGTATAAGCTGCAGAAAGCCAGGTAACAATTCTGTGTGTGAAAAACACTGGTACTTTACTCCAAGCTTGAGTATTTGCTGCTCTTAGAGCATCTCTTTTTGCAGAAGAGTAAGACTAGAAAATTATTAAAGGCTGCTTCATGGGCAGTGCACAGGTGCAAAATACACATCATGCATAAAACCACAGTTGGACTGCAAACTTCTGCCTTGTACCTGGTGCCATTCTGTGACAGAGAAATAAAAAACACTCATGGCTGATTCCTGGAAATCTTAAAATACAGCTCAGGTTCGCTGGCATGTAGGTAAAGAAGTGAAATAGTTGCCGTTCTGTCTCTGTTTTCTATTTTCATAGTCAGCACTATCTTTTTGAGATTAGTACCTTTTGCTCAGGTTAAAAAGAGCTTAATCATGTTGGTTGTGATGACAATAGCGGCTAACATTTTTGAAAATTAGTGCTGGCTATAAAATGTCTGAATTTGCTATGCCTTTTTTACTTGGGAATCCGAACAAGAAACTTTGCTAAAAGAACAAAGTCTAAAAACCTAACCATCACAGTTAGTGTAAAAGTGGGGGTGTTTCTTGGTTTTATCTTTTTTAAAAGGTGAAAACTGGTTCTTTTTGGCCTCTGTTTGGAAATGCAAAGTTACAAAAATGTTTCTGGAAAACTAGTAACTTTGAAAAAGCAACAGCAGAGTCCATATGTGTTAATGTGCACGCTGGTCAAAGTGCATAAACGTACCTGTTGGCAATAACCTGTTATTGATGCTGTAGCCAATACTTCTCTGCAATGTTTTACAGAGGAGAGGAGAATAAAGGAGCTGTTCATGTGGAGAGTCCTGTTTGTAGGTGTCATGCTCACCTGCTTTGGAACAGACCACGCTTTGGGGAATTGAATGACCAGACTCGAACACGCCAATACATCAAGGCTTTGAGGAAAGTGAGTGCATGTCGTTGCCTGTCAGATTTTTTGGCTTCTGTGATGGATGCACATATTGGTTTATTTGCAGTAATTCTTTATGGAGTTTATTCCTCCCCTGCAAAGAATTTTGCTCACCAAGTATATTTTTTTTCCATCAGCAGATATATTTTTTCATTAAAACTTCAGTATTGCATTTTTAAATTGTAAACAGCTATTTAGACTTATATAGGAATTTATAGCAGCTCTGTATGTTTGCTAGAAGCAGTATTGGTGGTTGAATAAAGACACTCAAAACGTTTTTGTTCAAACTTTTCCAGTCCTAAGACAAAGGGATTACCTCAGCATTTTTTACCCTTATTTTATATGGAAGTGTGTAAAGTGGGGAAAACTTCTGGACTGGGGATAACAATGACTGTTTGTTTCCTGTAGGTTCTGAACACAGAGAGTGTTTGCCTTTGTATAAGCGATGGCAGTCTGCTGCCTGTGCTGGCTCACTGTCTTGGAGCAAAGCAGGTACAGTACCTCATCCTGGTTTTCAGATCTGTGCAATGTAGCTTGGCATTTTCCTCTCATGTATAGTTCATTTCCAGCTCATTATTATACTGAGTCTATGTGTAAATGAGAGCTGAGAGCTGCTTGGCTGTCTCTCTTATGTAGATATATCTTACTTGATGTATTCTGTCATGGTTCTCTTCAAACTAAAATCTGTTTTAGTTGGACTGAATATCTGGAAATGTGTAATGTAATATAATCCTGAGAAAGTAGCATATTGCCTAGCTATTCACCAGTTATGAATAAAATCTATTTTTTTTCTTACTGCAAAAGGTTTCTGAGCACTTTCCAGCTGATACAGTCAGGTCATTTTAAACAGTTCTTAAAAGGAATGAGCACAGCTGTAGGTTGATTTAGCACATTGGTAATATGCTTGCATTTGTTCAGGAGTAAATATGTGCCCAGAGCAAATGTTAATATGCCCTGTACATCTTAAAAATAGAAAATAAATATTTGCATTCTGTTGGTGGGGTTTTTTTCTTGCATGGCTGTGAAAACCGCATTATATAGCCTGTAGTTTTCGGGGGTGTTTTGTTGTTTAAAAGGTTCCTGACAGTGGGCTCTGGAATAGATGCATGGTTCTTATGAACTGTGCTCACTAAGACATCAAAGTGTTCCTACATTGTTCAGTTACATATTCTTTTAATTAAGAACTATAGAGCTGGTTTGACTGACTGTTGTGTGTTTTCATTAGGTGTTTACAATAGAGAACTCTGGTGTGTCCTGTTCTGTCATGGAAAAAGTGAGTATTCCCTTTTCTATTGAAGCAGTAAATGAACCCATGGTATTACTAAGGCCAGAGTTGATGCCTTTGATTGATTGTTCTTGCATCAATTGTTTAGAAGTTAAATCAGTTCAGTGAATGTATTTGAGGTTGCTGTTTGCTTTTAGGAGACAGCAGGCAGTGGCTCTGCACTGCAAATGGTGTTTCAGCTGCTGCCTTGGGGAAGGGCACGAAAGGCTCTGCCAGTGAAGTGGAGGCTGTTCAGGAGAGGCAGCTGGTGTCTAAAAAGTGACTGGAAACAGTTTCCTGAAGTCATCATTTGGCTGTGGCACTTTTAGTTGACACTGTGTATTTGAAAGAGGTCTGGCTCAGCCTGTGGCTTAGGAGTACAAAACAGGAACAGGAGGCAAATGAGGACCCACAGCTGGCCTCAAACAGAAGCCAAACATGCAGCATATTCATAGTTGAAGTGACTCTTATCTTTCTTGACTGTCCTTCCTATATGCTTCAAAATACAAATGCAAAAAGGTGAGGAAAATTTTGTGTTATCTACCTTTATATATACTTAATTGAAAGAATATGGAGGGTGTGTGCTTTAGATCACTAGGTGTGATATTCTGCCTCTAAGTGTGTTCATCCGTCAAAAGCAGACTTGTATCAACCTGATGAGCTATGGCAGACAGTTTTTAAGAAATTTCTTTTGGCTATTAGGGTTTTTTTATAATTTAATTATCAATCAAATTATTTTTTGTATGTGTTTGAGTCTCAGCTGTGACTTTTAGTAAAGACAGTATGCTGCTTTTTGGTTGTAGTTATTTAAAGCAAATCATCTTGAAGATAAAATTAAAGTAATAGAAGCACGCCCTGAGTTGCTGAAACCTTCTCATTTTGAAGATAAAAAGGTATGTTACAATTGTCCAGTATACTGAGTTTTAGGGGGGTTGTAGGGAGCAGAAGGGAAAAATGATTTTTGCTTTCCTGCTGTGCCATTGTAACCAGAATGAATCTCATTATATCCCGGTTCTATAAAATGCAGTGAGTAGATGGTTCAGACCATGTGCCACTAAAACTAAAGGAGGCTAAAGACTGGGGGAGGATTGTTACTTTGTTTTTGAAGGCATATGACTTTCCCTTGCTGCATAATTGCACCAGTTGTTAAGGCCGTTTAACTGCAGCATATCTGCTACGAGGCTGTAGCTCTTCTTTCTCAAGCCCCTCAAGAAGATAGCCATCTATTTGGAAGTGCTAGCATCATTAAATTAAAAATTTCAAAATTCTATGGCTCATTACAAAGCCTTCCAACCTAAAAATTTAATATTTTCTCTCAAACTGTGTTGCAGGAAAATTAATTTCAAAATGTGCTAACTAAACCCACAAAAATATGTCTGGTGTGCCGTATGTGCAGTATGCAGTAATTAAATCCCTAGGGAGCAGTAGAAGTTTTGGTAGATTTTTCTTGATGTATGGGTAGCTATTGGAAGATTTAAACAGCCTGTGCTACTGAGTTGTTCTTATAATGCTTTTTATCTCCTACTTCCTTTGACAAGATTTCTGTTCTTGTGGGAGAGCCGTTTTTCAGTACAAGTTTGTTGCCGTGGCATAATCTGTATTTCTGGTATGCCAGGACAGCTGTGACTAGTCACCTCACCAGCAGTGTCACTGTCCTGCCTCAGTCTGCTTCTTTGCACATGATGGTTGTGGAGTTCCAGGTGAGGTTATTTTAAAGTATCCATTTGATATTGACACAAATTCACTTAAAATGGAGTATTCTTCCAGGACTTTTTAATGACGAGTATATTGTATTTTAGTACTATCCAATATGTTTTGTACTTAGTGCCTGAGAAAAAAATATTTGATATCCTGAAGGTGAGCTTTGCCATTTCAGCCATCTCTTGTCAAGTAATTCTTGCCATTTAAAAGGGATGAGCTGAATGTTTTAAAATATTTCTTTAGATTAGAGATTGCTGAAGCATGTGACAATCGTGGTTATTTATAAAATGATGCTTGATAAGACTGTGGGCAGGATTGCTAAGTGCATGTTCCTTCTTTTTAACCGTTTCAAGGCCTAGTTCTGAATTTGAGCACATCTTAAAAACACTTTGAAAAGTCATATTTCAGAAGTTGTACAAAGGTATAAACTGTTCTTTTCAGCTGTTAAGGACTTTGTAACTTAAGATTGTGAAGTGTTTACCCACAACGACAGTGGAAATTAAATAAGTGCTTCCATCATTAACACATAAAGTCCAGTAGCTTCGTCTGAATATAATAACTGACTATACATACCTAAATAAAAAAGCCTGTAATCTAATAAATTTTCACATAAACATAACCTTTGGTTTATCTGTTAACAATGCAAGGTCTATTTTGTCACTTTTCTTCCCTCTGGCTTACCAGCTGTGTAGTTTTTTTGTCTGAGCCTTCTTTCCCTTAACAGTTTCCTTATTCGAATGCACTTTAGCCTTGTTCTCTTACTTCTGCTTTTGCTTTGTGCATATGAAAGTATGTTTGTTCTTTTTCCTTCTGGGACTAATCAACCGCAATGCATGTTTTTACATACCTTTCAGTTTTCTGCAAAAGTTTAGAGAATTTAAATACATACTGAGTAAATAATGTAAATCTGAATCTTTTAATAGGAAGCAGATGTTTAAGACTAATCAAGAGTAATCAGATTGAAATAAGCAGTTAATTTTAATTCCATGCTTTCTTATCTGGAGGATTTACTTCTCAAGCCCTCAAAGCATTTTGTAAGGAAGCCAGCATTATTCCATTCGTGTTCTGGATAAGGAAACTGAAGCATGCAGAGTGGTGACTGAAGATTATTCAGCAATCTAGTAGCAGAAGGTGGAGTAACATTCATGTCACCTGAACCTGAGTTTTACACTTTCATATACAGGGTTGTGTTTGGAGCATCTGACTTGTGTTTCATTCCATTAAGCTATTCCCAAAGCTATTGCTTTATTTTGCATTTTCTTCTTTGTTCAATGTTGACTCTAGGCTCAAAGATTAGAATCTGTGGGATTTTAAAATAACCTCTGTATTTACCAGTTTTTGTTTAGATGGAAGGCACAGACTGTGTGCTGTAAGGTATCCTGCAGAACTGGGTCTCTAGGCTGCTCTGTCTTTTGAGAATGGATATGTCATCATGATTAAGCAACTAACAAAAGCTGGATCCAGGAGAAAGAATTGAATGAAACTACTTCAGTTATAAACTTGTTTTGCCCATAATTGCATTTAGGGAGCATGGTGCTACCAATCTGCTTTGGTAGTTCTCTAAGGTATACCATGCAGAGTAGTGTAGTTCATGCTGTATTCAGGCATAAATTATAACAGTATTTATTTAAATGTATAGTAGTCCTGCTGCCAGCATGTAAAGCAATTTGAGATTGAGTGCAACAATGCACAGCTAATTAAATATATATATCCATAGCTCGTGAGTGTTTATGTTCTATTAAGAGACCATTAATGTGGTCTGAGAAAAGGCAAAGGTTGAACTGAATCATTGTCCAGTTGCTAAAGTCAATAAGAAGTTTAAAAAATGTTTTTCCAGGATGACACTATCTTCTGATTCTTGCAGTAGTTGTAATGATTTAGGAATGTATGGATAATAAAGAGTTTTTATTGGCTTGCTGTCAAATGTCTACTCTACAGCTAAAATTATTTCAAGACTTCCTGTTTTCCTTTAATAAAGCCAAACAAAATCCTGTTTTTATTTATAGGACTTATGGAGAATTCGAAGTCCATGTGGCACCTGTGAAGGTTTCGATGTCCAGACTATGGATGATATGATCCAAGTAAGAAAACTGAAAATAGTTTGAGTACAAGTCTAAGCAAAACAGAAACTCACCTTGGCTTAGAGACACATTTAGTGATCGTTGGAAAACTTGTACGTTAGGCAGAACATTATTGGTTTAGTTTTTCGTAAATATGGTGACTGTTTAGTTCTTGGAAAACAGTGACTTTCGTGGTGTGGGTTTTAGGCTTGTGTTTTAACTTCTTGTTTGTCAAGCTCTTCAGTGCTTTACCTTGTTTTGAAAATAGTTCTGTTCATTCAAAAAGAAAATACCATTCTCAAAATTTTATTCTCAACTTGACATCAAATGATCTGGGAGTTGTTGACACATGAACCCTTCTGCCCTTACTTGGAGGTACTTTTGGAAGAGAAAAAGGCTTATTGACTACTGAGAAATAGTAAGTGTCAATTTCTAGAGCTGTATTGTCAGTATCCATGTTTGAGGTAGTAATTTGGAATTACCCTTATAGTTACTGTGGAGGAGTACAGGCAGTTGAGGGGTAGACTTCATCTTGAGGGAGAAGAGTATTTAAATGCATTGTATTTTGGAAGTTTCTGTTGTGCTGCTGAGGCCCGTTGTAGCATTTGGTTTTGTGCATGTAGAATATTTTTTCCCTTGTGCCTAGGAAGAGCAGTCCTCTCCTCTTTCAGCTTTATTGCTTAAATACTCTGGGTTCAGGATATGTCATTAACTTGAAAACATGGACTGTTTGTCCTTTGATTGTTTTCAGACAATTTTATTCCTTCCTTTCTTCAGGATTCTCTGAACTTTAGGGAATCCAAGGAAGCAGAACCTCACCCCCTGTGGGAATATCCTTGCAAGTCACTCTCTGACCCCCAGGAAGTTTTGACATTTGACTTCACAAAGACTGTACCACAACACTGTCTCAGCACAGAGGGTTCTGTAAATCTTCTCCGGTCAGTTTCCTCATTGCAATAAATACTCTTGTCACCATCCATGTTTTTACCTCATATGCAAGTTCTTTGTGTATTGCAGTTAACTGGTGGCAACATGCTTGACTGTTTTTAATAATGTGACCTAAAGTTGTGTAAGTTACTCTGACACAAATTTTCTGTTTGTTCCCTCTTGCTGAGTTCTTGCTGAAAAAGCTCCTGTTTAGCTTTCCAGGTTGTGTTTAATAAATTATTGTGTTTAATAGCTTTAAATTATTGCATTAATAGCTGTTGAAATGTATGCTAGACTTCCTTCTAACTGTAATTCTGGCAATCTTGGTATCTGTGACATCTTCTGAGGTATTTTTCACTGTAATATAATTGCAAACTATCCTTAATTCTGTTCAAGCTTAAAATGCCGTTAGGAATTAAAAAACAGGAGAAACGTTTTTAGGGGTTCTTTTTTATCTGCGTAGATCTTATGTAACACTCCTGTAATTATGTTTCTCATTGTGAAACAAAATTCAAGTTTTCACAAAATCCAGAACTATCTGTGTGGCGTATCTGCCTTTGCAGTTATATTTATAGGCAGCACACTGGCAGGACCTTTGCTCCTTGTGGAGCAGACATTTGAAGTGACATGGTATGTGGAGTAAATATTGTTCAGAAACAATGGAAACTGGGGTCTCTAAAGCAAGTGCTCTCTGAATATGCCATGTAACTTATGCCATGTTGTTCAGTGCTGCTTAAATGACTGCTCGAGCAGACAGTTATGACATATTCTGCTCTTATTTGCCATTTTTAGATTTAAAATCTAACCCTAACCCTTACAAAATCACTCAATTGTTAAATCTTTTTTCAAGGAAAGTTGTTCATGGTTGTACAGCTCCCACTTGAACCCTAGTGCATTGTCACTGTGAAGCTGTCAGTATTGTATAAAGTAACAGGTTTTATCCTCCACCTCTCCCCAGGAAAGGAAGGAGCCATGGAGCAGTTCTGTGGATGGAATATCATCTTGATGCAGATATCTCCATTAGTACAGGACTGATACAAATTTCAAATGAAAAGGTACCTCTTCAATCTAATTTATGATGTCAAAGTCTGTAGGATTAGTGCTGAAAAATGGGTCCGTGTTGGCCATGCTTGGGTTATGTAGTGCTCTTTATTGGACTGTTTGAGTACTATGTAGACAGAACCTGTAGAAATCCCTGTTCATGTTTTTGAAGGGAGCAGGAGGTGTATCTTAAAATGGGAGAGTCGGAATTGGATTCAAATGCTCCCTAGTTTGGAATCAAATGCAGAGTTTAAAAAAGATGCTAGCTCAAAGTAGAGTTTATTCATACAAATACCTCCTCTCAGTTTAAACAAAGCAGAAATTTAAAGGGGAAGGAGTAAGTATTTCTGGTATTCTATCTAAATATTCTTTGGCCAAATCCAATTTTTCCTCTATGACTTCATTGTGCAGTGTAGGATATGGTATTTCAAGTTATGTATTCCTGTAGTGGAGTGGATGGCAATGTAAATGATGACTGTTGACCATTATGTACTCACTGGGAACCAGAACTCTTGCTGCATTGTTACTGTATAATATAATATCATAGAGATTTGACTGCTTCCACTTTTAACTCTCTCCTGTAGGGAAACTGTGAATGGAATCCCCACTGCAAGCAAGCTGTCTATTTCTTCAGTTCTGTTATTGAATCAGAAACTGTGTCAGACCCTGGTGCTATCACTTACACTATAAATTTTGACACAAAGACAGGAGAAATTGCCATGGATTTTAAGCTATTATAAAATACTTTGCTTTTGTTCATGTTCCTAAGTTATAATAAACTTATATAGTGGTTTTTTTGTACAGCAGGGGGATTTTTTTATTGTGCTTGGAGAATGAACTGTCATGAAACATGCTTTTAACCTGTTTGGATTTACTTTCAAAATACACAGTTGGTGAGGTAGAGAGGAACCATTTCTTAGGGGCAGGTATTCTTGGCAGCATCTATATATACATATATACACATTCCTGTAATCATCTGTTTTAGTGTTTTGCATAATGCCATGGAGCTAAAAGACAAGTGGCTTGCTGGTTGTTGCTTGGCATAGCAGCAGATGAGGACACTAAGCCTTACACTGACATTAGAGAAAAGTGAGTTAAGCACATCTATTTCAAGATTTTCTCTTGCCACTGTGAAGTGGGAAATAATCTTCAGAGTGCACAAAAAGAAATTCCAAGTCTGCATATGCATATTAGTGCACTTAATGGGGAGAAGCAAACAGGTTAGCTGCTCACAGACTTGTCTGAGCTGTGGCTCATACTAAGCTGAAATGGTCAGTGAATTAAGGGAGGGTGCACTGATGTTCTGCTGACCTCTTGAGATGCTGCATTTCTGGAGAGTCTTTTGCCAAGCAGTGACCCAAATCTGGAAAGCTCTAACTGACAATTAGAAAATGTACATATTCAAGTTAGTTGGAAGTGGCAAACTGATGGTATTCTGAGGAAAAACAAACAAAAGAGTCATAGTCTGAAAAACTTGCAAGGCTTTAGGAGATATGCATTATATGATTAAAAATGTAGCATTATTCCATCAGAGGCCTCAACGTTATCTGCTAGTTTAGCTAAGTTGTAGGCTGCTCTGCAATAGCATGGCGTCAGCTGAGGTTTTCTTTGCTACACTCCAAATCACATTGGCAGGAATTGTATTGTGTGAAATTAATTCTGCTTTAGGAGAACAATCAACTGGTGGATCTGTTTTGTATGTGTGACCTATTAAGGGAAATAGAAAATCAATGTACTGCCTGTCCTGAATTATGTCAGGCAGCCACAGGGATAACTGCTTACCAAAGCTACTCCTATTTCCTCTGAGCAGCAGCTTTAGCAAAGTGAAAGAAACACCATAAAGAAGCTGTGAGGGAGCAGGAGCCTACTCTACTCTGCTTTCCTGGTCACCACGATACATCATTCTTGTGAGTAGGAATTTTTCCTTTTTCTTTTCCTACCAGTGTGGTCATATTTATAGACCTACAAGCCCTCTGAAATATTCCTAAAGTTTTCAGAACCATTTTCCTGATGAACAGAAACCCTGCAGCACCTGCTGAGAAAAGTGAATTTCAGTTTTCAAAACTGTACTTTTAAGATGCTTAACCCCAGTCTGTCATTTTTTACAGACTTTGCTGCAACATACAGGTTACTGTTCATTAAACATCTGTTTTGATTTTCCTACACTGTATAGCCCATAGAGAGTATGGTGTTTTGCATTGGGAACAGAAGCAGTGCAGTTGTAAAGGGTATAATAATATGGCCAAGCCTTTATAATAGTGAAGGCTTGGCCCTTTTTTTTTTTTTTTTAAAAAAAGAGGCACATTTCTGGCCTGACACAGAAAGTATGAGCTGCTGTTCTTGTTCTGCAGTAGGAATAGTTTCTGAAAGTGTATGTAACTGTACAGGTGATTCTGGATCCAACAGAAGAGTACAGTGTTCCAAAGGGAACACAGAACTAATAGCAATATATTAGAATTTGTATATTTGAAAAAAATTAAAGTAAGATGACCAAAACCACAACAAAATTTACAGTATTTTATTGGGTAGTATTAACCTTTCAAAGATAACTGCCTATGTATGTGCCTGAATTGTACTTCCTAAGAAAAAATAAAACATGAATTTGCTACAATGCCAGAAGGAAGTAATCCACATTGATGGGAATTTGTGTTTTGTTATCAATATTATATATCCTGAAGTTATGTGGGCACTGCAGTAGATACCAGGCATGGTGACTGTGAGGCATCCTTGTTAAACCCTCTTGGTATTGTGAGGCTTGGGACTGTTGAGGTTCTCAGAGGTGGATGTAGGGAAAGGGAAGGGCACAGGCCGGATGGAGTAGCAGCATATCTGCAGAACTGCCTGTGGCCTGAACTGGGGCAGTTAATGGGAGTTGTACCATGTGCATATGAGGAAAAATATCAGAAATTTCAGGATACCTGGAGCAGAAATTGTGTTGCTGCTATCAAAAAAAAAAAAAAAGCTGGAAAGATGGAATGCTGAGCATATTTTAGCACCTGTGGTTCCTTAGAGGAACAAAATCTGATGGATTTTGTGCTCAAGAAACCTTGTGAATATTTTAATTCACTGGGAGTGTTGTCAACATTGCTAATGCTTGCTGGTTAGGGTTGTGCATTTAGACAGACACTGAAACTGTATTCAGGATTTGGTTAAAACATGCTGGAAGCTCTTGTGTTGAGGCAAACCCTTACCAAATGTTTGTATAATCAGGACTATTTATTGAATGTATCAGGTTTCCTTGACTTCTGTGAATTCTTCAGATTTGACTTAACAACGTAATGTGGAAATTATGTGGAAAACAGCTGCTTACAGGAGGGTACTGGCCATTTCTGATACATGTTTGCAATAACAGAATAAAAGACTACTACTATTTCTGTCCTCTTCCACAGGGCATTTTACTGCAAGCACACACTTGGGGGAGGAAAGCCACTTAATCCAGCCTCCCATTTGTTCCCAGGCCTGACAGAAGCACTGCAATGATGTGCTGAGGTTGAAGAGCTTCTGGCTATGGGCATCTTAATAAGCAGAGCAAGAATCCTATTTTCTCTTGGAAGGAGCTTATTCTGTGCTGCCACCACAGGCAGTTTTTTTTCTAAATGACAACAGCTTTGATCTGACTGGGCCTGCAGGCATAGATGCATGTCCTAATAGAAACAGAATCCCCTGCCACCACTGAACTAATAGTACTGCAGTTCATATGCTGCAATAGAGCTTAGCAGCTTTTTTAATGTGGCACAAGGCATGTCTGCGCTAAAGATGCGACTTTTGGTCACATATTAAAAATAATAATAGACTACCATGTGTTGCCATTCATATGTAGCTTCCCAGTTTCAGTTTTGCTGCAAACGTAACTGTTTTTTAGCTCTGAATTGCAATGAAATTTTACTCATCTATAGTGGTTCCCACAGCACAGATCCACAAGAGGGTGCTGAGAATCCACTTCTAAATTTGTAGCACATTATAAATAAGGGAAATGCACAGACTTGCAATGCAGCTGTCTCCTCTTACGTGCAAATAAATGCTTGTGATGTTATGAGTTACACTGTACATGCATGCACAGAAGTGGAAAACTAGTACAAAGAGTGACAGCTACTGAAAAAACTAATTCAGACTTGCACCTACTGTTAAAGCAGGCAGGCAACAAAACACTGTGTCTCTTGCTGAATACACAGAATGAATAGTACTCTCAGGACAGTGAAGTTGTAGTGGTCCTAAGGAAGAGCAAGTCTTGCATTTTAAAGGGTGTTTTTTAATTCATGGCAGCTGCAAGATTTGCTCCTTTATTTGCAGAACTGGTGCCTTTTGTCTGAAGGCTGGGCAATTCAAGCACTGAGATCCTGGAGCTTGCTTTTCTCCTTCATTAGTCCCTTTGAAACTGCTCTGTGTGGGCTTCCTGCATTTAACAAGATAGAGGATGCAGTTCAGGACTAATTCATTTAGTCACTCATCTTTTGTATTCTATTTGTAGTTACAGCTGGTTGTTAGGAGGGAAAGAGACTATTCAGCTTCCTAGTGTTGGATTTTTCCAGTGGTGATTGTGAGCTGAATACAATGGATGCTTGTGTTGTCATTCTGCCTTATTGACTCTGATGGCATTGCTAAATGTTAATTTGGTTTTGTACTTCATCACTGTAATAATTCACATTTCCAAGCATTTAATGCAGATTAGTGAATAAGATGCTTCTCCAAGAGGCATTTTTTTGTCATCTCCATTTTTCGAACTAGAAAAAAACTAAGGGTCCTTTTTGTGCTGTTCAAGTGTTTCATCTGCCCCAGGCTCACTATAAGATTAGGGCCTCAGAGCTAAAAATGACTTGCTCAAGGCCATGCAGAATAGACTAATCCCCTGACTCCCTAGCTCTGCTTTAATCATTTGTTTTCTTAGCACAGTGTGATTTCAAATGCAGCCTTACGAGGTTTGACCGAGATACAGCAGATAAAGGCTCAGAGGCAGTAAATCCTGGGATACCTCAGTAATTAAAACCATGCATTTTTTGACATGCATGTACAGTGTATTTATGTATTATATATAAATTTTAATATAGATAGATATATATTTACAAAGCCACAGAGCTTTGATTTTGTTTTCAAAGGCTGTCATGAAGATGACCCACTTTTTTTTTCCCCCCAGCAGGATACTGTCTAGGATTTGAAAGTCCTGAGGATGCCTCTTTTGTGGACAGGGCACTAATGAAAGAATGAGAGGTGATTATCATCCTGTCTGTGAAGGGAAAGCCCTGCAATTGAAGGTCTGACGGGCTCTTAGCAGTGGTATGGGCACAGTCCCAAGGTACCTCAGCCTGAAGTTACATGAGATGGGCCACGTAACCTCTGGGTTCCTCAGGGTTTTGCTGAAGTGCAGCTTCATAAGCTACTGCAGCAGCCTGTTCACTCAGGGTTTGTCTCTCACTCCTGTCATTTTCCACAGCCTCTTCTCTTTCTTGCCTTGCACATCCCTCTCTTCTCTAGGTGTAGCATTGTACTTGTGCTCTGGGAGAAAAGGGGTGCTGCAGGTTACTCCTGCTTCTCCAGGGTGATGATGGATCCTGCTGTATTTATCTCACATAAAGTGACTGCTTGCTTCATGTTAGGGTGTCTAAGAAACCAATTACTCACCCCCCTGATAATCAGCAAATAAATCAAGCTGCAGCAATGAATGGAGTGGGAGGGAGGGAGGGACAAACAGCCTTCACTGCAGCACTTGGAAACGTCACACTTCTCAACTGCAGTATTTCTAGGAATGGTTGAAGTGGCTGTACAGCAGATCTACATGTATAATCTAATGCCTGCTTCACAGGCAGCAGCAAAGTCATTTATACCACAGGGCTGATGATATGGAATGACATATCCTTGTGTTGGGTGGAAAGGGCTGGGAGTGCATCCAGGATTTGTAATAAAGCAGCTGCTCTGCAGTCTCCCAGTGCAGCAGGTGAGGGACAGGCAGGCCTTGGCCAGGGATGCCCACGAGTCTCTCAACCCTGGTGCCCCTTCCCTCTTCCCCTGGGGCTTCCTGAGGGGCTGAGCCTCAGGGCAGGGCAGAGATGTTCTCTTTAGCCCTGGCCTGCTGTGTCTGCACATCCCAGTGCACTAGGCTGTGTCAGCACCTGCTGCCAGCCCTCAGTGGGGCAGAGGGGCTGGGTGAGAGGCCAGCTGTGTTCTATGAGCAATAGTGGGACCTGAGAAGCAACAGCTCTTGTGTTGACCGTGTCTGTGTGTCTTCCAGACTGAGAGAACCAAGCACACAACACGGAATGAACTGGTATGGAAAGAAAATTCACACCATATAATTTTGCTGGCTGTTCTGCCACATGTGTGTCCTGTCCCTGTACTGGGACATTGTACTAAGGACCAAGGCAGTGGCTTTAGTATTGACTGCTCATGCTCCTGCTGTTTTAAAACAGCACTGGTGGTTGAGGTCTCTTACCTCCTGAGCTGGTGCTGTTTCAGAGCTCTTCATAATGTTTTTCCTTGCCTGTATCCTTTGAGTGGAGCCTTAATCCTATGGTATTTCACTGGGAAGCTTAAGGAGAAGAAACAATGTTTTGAACACACTCAGCCTCTTTCTTTAGAGATACAAAACTAAAGGCTAAATTTGTTTGTTTGTTTTAGCATCACTCAGCTCCTGCTGAGATCTGTGCTTTTAGGTCTAGTTGCTTTTAGTTTAGATCTAGCTGCTTTTAGGTCTAATTTGCTGCAAATTTTATTTCTTTTTTCTAGATAGGTCTTCACAAATAACTAAGTCTAAAGAGCTGTTTTTCAAGCCAAGCTGACCTATAAAAAGACAAACCATGTCATGGGTTTCTCTGGGTTCTGCCCCTTTTTAAAGAAACTTTCCATGTTATGTCTGGCATTTGTATCTTAGCTTTCCATGCCCTTGAGTAAGAAGGGAGAGGGCAATAAGGGATAAAAGGAAAATACTCATTGCAGAACTCAGTTTTGGTTTAAATTTAGTGTTAATTATGTTGTAATCAATACATGCAAGACTGAAAACTCAGGAGAAGGGTTCTTTATGTTAAAGTCTTGTCATCCCTGGTTTGTTTTCAAACATTTCCCTCCCCACCCCCATTTTAATAACAAACAATGATGACAGCTTTATCATACCTCATGACACAGCCTCAGCTGCCTACATGTACAGCTGTCTCTTACTGTGTCTCCAGTGGTGTGTTCTCTCCTGGGTGGTTAAAATGGTCTCTGGATTCCAAATCGAGCAGTTTCATTCTGTTAATGGAATTTAGGTGATGGTCCCCTAAGTGACCCTATTTATGTTGCTTCTTACAGAGCCTTGGCCTTGCTTAAAACCAGTGGCCCTTCCTGTCCTTCCCGCAGCCCTCATGTCCCTTTGGCCAAGCTGTTTGTCCCCAGAGCAAAGCAGAGCTGTCAGGGGCCAATGGGAGAGCCAGCTAGGAATTCTCCCAGCACTGGGGACTTGAACCTCTCTTCAGCAAAAGGTCTTTCTGCTTAGAAATATGTTTCATCTGAACTTTATGCTTCTAGAATTGACACACAAAACCAGAGCTTCATCTGAATGCGCTGCTGAGGCAGGGGGAAGGTGTGGTAAGGTAAGGTTGTGACAAAGTTCTCTTGTGCAGCCTGTGTGCCTTTAGAGAGCACAAATCCCAGATCTCTGGGCATGGCATGCCAAAGGATGGAGATCCTGGTGGAGGCAGCATGTTAATACCTTATGGTCCTGTTGAAAACTGTGGTATATTGCATTATGATGGCTTAGTAGTGTTTCTGGTTTGTATGAGATTGTGAGGGAAGTTGCATCTCTTCTCCTTCATGCATTAAATACATTTCTTCCTAGATTTCAGGGGTTTAGGTTCTTACCGTGCCCTGGTCCTTTTTGCATAATACTGACTAGTGCTCAAGAAAAACTAGCACAATGCAGTAAATTAACTATGAAGTCAACTTCTGTGTTAAATGTTACATTTTCACCTGTTCCTGTGTTATCTTGGCACATACCTTGCAATATACATCAAAGTCTTCAAGAGAAGGATGAAGGAAAAGAAATATCTAGGAAAGACTGTCTTCGTATTTCAATACAAAGCAGGCTTTATGTCTTGTAGCAGAGTGCTCTGCTGCACAGGTTTCATGGGTATGTACTGACAAAACATTGAATTCTGGTGTGTTTTCTTTTGTGCTTGTCACAAACAGGAAGCTCTTCAAGGCCAGTCTCTCATTATATTTGCGTGCAGTGCCTGTGCTGCCAGGCTGTGGGGGTATTTCATGTTTATAGATGGCATGAATCAAACAGCAGGGTAGAGGTATAAGTAGCATTTCCCTTCCAAAAGGGGCACCAGCCCCTCAGATCATCTGAGCAGTTCTTCCTAACCCAGGTTACTGTCTGGGTTGAGCTCCCAATGATCTGTTGTAGGTGTGCTGGTACACAGGTGTGGTTGGCAGTGTGTTCCCTGTTCCAGAGTGGCAGTCATCAGATATCAACAGCAGTTCTGTGACCAGGATGTGATGTGGCCCTTTTAGGTGCTGTTTATGCTGTTCTCTTTCTTTGAAGGCTCCCTCGATGGCAGAACATGTCCCCATTTAGAACAGTGCCATTTCTGTTCTGTCACTGTGCCAGTGAGCCAGCCCCTGTAGCCTGCCTGAATAAATAAAGGTATTTTCTCACAGGAGATCATCTGTTCAGATCGATGCAGTGCCTTACATCCACTGCCAGCTTCCTGCTGCTTTCTTGGATGCTGCTGCCCATATCCCTTTGCTTGCAGGGAGAATATTCCACTTGTGTCTCTGCCTCTAGCTGTGAACTAGATACACTGCTCCATTGTTTACCTCCCCTAGAAGCTGAAAGCTACCACTCTCTTTTTGAGACAGTCTGTATTTGCATTCCCTGGGTTGGCTGGGCAACAGCTAATCAAATAATTATATTTAAAATAAGATTTAACAAAAAAAGCATCTCTAAAAATAAAAGCTAGGTGTAGTCATGCATCTCACCAACAAAGCTAGTCAGCAGTGTCTGTTCTGTGGAATGTTTTCCAAATAATTGAGGGCCACTTAATCTTTTTTAATGTTCTCAACATTTTTGTTGTGGGGTTTTTAAAATCTTTTTAGATATTCACCTATGTGCAGATCAAGTACCATGTCCTTCCATTCCTTTTCTTTCCATTCCCCCCTGCCCTCTAGGCTTAACAGAGCCTTGACAAGCAGCTATTCATACTTCAAGAGTTTCTGCTAGTAAGCTCCAGTTCTGTCCATGTTTAAAACATGAATAAAAATAGCTGTGGGGTTTTTAAAGAAGAAGGTTCCAAACAGATAGTTATGCTTGTACTTATAAATAAGCATTACCCAGAAGCAGAAGAAATGCTGTACTTTTCCCCTGTCCTCAAACCAAACACGGAACTGAGCAGGACCTTCTGGGTTGTTCTGTGTCATCCCTTCCTGTAGTTGGGCCCAGGCACAGAAACTCTCTTTAAAATTCAATTCTGTTTTAAAAGCATTGGGGTTTCAGAGAGGAATTTTTGTCTGTTTGGTTTGCATTTCATTGTGGTCATTTGGAAGCTGGTTTTGAACTTATCTGGTCTTGTGGTCAGAAACCTTCTAATTGTCAGCCCAGGAATCCAGGCCTGGACAAGGACCTCTTGTGCTGGTGTGGAGCCCTTGCCCAGCACTTGACCAGACTCTGCATTTCTTTCTGCCAGTGTATAATAAATGCTACATTTACAGCTTCTAATTTGCTCTAACAGTGGAACACGGAGCTGCAGGATGGTGGGCAGGAGGTATCTGCAGTGAGGTGGAAGGACACTCGAGGTCAACTGTGGGCAAAAGGGTAAGCACCATTAGTTCAAAAGTAACACAGTTTCAGGAACACCAATCTCATAATTAGTGAGGTAGCTACAGTCCTCCTTATGTGCTTACTGTGGCTTACAAGGCATGTTTATTCAGTCTGGGTTTGCAGCATATAAATATCTTTCTCGGCAAATGTGGAAAAGACAAATCAGATGTAACCAAGGAGTAACAGAAAATAGAGTTTAAAATACCTGTTTTGTAGCAGTCTTATTTTGGGGCTGAGATAATGGACCAGGCTGCATACTGAGAATGTTTGTCCTGTGTGATGCACCTTTCATTAGAAATATATTTAGCAAAGTGCTTGGCACCATGTGAGGCCTGGGATTTTTGTGGGGTTGGTGTCCTGCAGACCTTGCAGCTGCCTTTTGTTCCCTGGTATCCTGAAGGTCCTTACTAAGCACTACAAAACATTCAGCATGGGCTTTGCTGAAGCTGGAGACAATGTTGCAGTTGACTTCAGAAAGTTTTTTAACTGTAGAGGAAAATCTAGCAGGATTTTGCTGGATATTTAAAATTCTAGATTGGTCTTTGAAAGGTACTTAAGAACCTGTTACAAAGAATGTAACTTAGATCTGAAAAGGTAGTGAGGATGTTGCCCAAAGTGTAGCAGGGCTGGGTGTTCAATCCTTTGCTCATTTAGAAGTTCAGGAACCTCTTTAATGAGAACAAAGGTACCTACTTATCTAATTTCCACTTAATGTGGAAGGATGTCATCTTCTCCTCATCACGCTCAACTCTCTCTGCTCATTGTGGTGGGATCCAATCAGCATTCACTGCCACTGGGTCGTTTCAGGTTCTGAACTCCCACATTGCTTCTCTCAAATGCCAAAAGTGTTCAGAGGCTCCCGAGCAGTTGTTTCGAC
This sequence comes from Campylorhamphus procurvoides, assembly GCA_013396655.1. Lineage (NCBI taxonomy): Eukaryota > Metazoa > Chordata > Aves > Passeriformes > Dendrocolaptidae > Campylorhamphus > Campylorhamphus procurvoides. Next base: position 674,073 of record WBMV01000309.1, read on the forward strand.
TGAATCCACAGAATCCTGGAATGGCTTTGGTTGGAACTGAAGGATCATCTAGTTTCACCCCCTCTGCCTTGGGCAGGGATGTTGTTCACTAAATCAGGTTGCCCAGGGTCTCATGCAACATATCCTGGAACACTTCCAGGGAAGGGACATTCCCTGAATTCAGAATCTTAAAATTACAGAAGTATTGTGGAACAAAGCAATTCTTACCATGGCTGCATCCTGCACTCTGTGCCAGTCGTTCTGCTCAGCATGTGTGGGTCACAGGTTCCATCTGCAGGGTATGTTCCCTGTTGTACAGACCTTTCTAAGGCAGCTCTGGTTCTCTGCTCTGACACTGCAGTGTCTTGGCCAGCATCCTCCAGTTTGTATCATTAAGGCAGAAGGATTTATATCAGTTAGTAGCTAATACAGTGTTTAATGTGTGTATCTGTGAGGCAAATTCCATTTAGCCAGGGTGGAAAGTGGTCAGAGATATCAATATTCAGTGCACTAATGACAGTGCAGCATTCAGGATCACATTAAGGTCTCCACTGAGCTCATCAGGCTGACGCATCTCGTTGCTGGGATTTGGAAGAGTCAAAACATTTGCAAATAGGAATGGGACTTTTAGGGCTTTTGGTTGCTTTGGACACAGCCTGCCATGACTCAAGGAGCTTTAGCAGAGCTTTGCAAGAAACCTGTTGTAACAGATGCATAACAGTGAAACTGTGGATCTTTAGGCTGTTGTTGCAGTGTTTATACAGATAAAGGATATTCTGACACACCTGGCTCCCAACTGTAATGTGGCACTTGAAGCAGTTTGGAGTTGTTCTGCTGGGTTTGACTTTGGACACATCAAAGGTTTACTTACAAAAGGAAAAGGTTTGGCAGTGGTGGACACTGTGCAAGTTGGGGAGTACGAGATGCTCGTGTGTGAGTGAGAGAAAGGGAAGATCAGCTTATGGACATTTCCAGAGGAGCAGAGTAAGCAGGTACTGTTTCTAGGAATTACAGCATTTACAGACAGGAAAGTAGTTGAGAACTATTATGTTAATAGGAACATGTGGAAAATACTCCTTTAATCTGATCCTTTAAAGCACACAGGAAAGCTGCAGCATTTTTCTACTCTATTTAATCTCCTTTTTTGATTAGTTGACTGTTTAGATGTGATTCTTGGTACCAGAGTAGTGTTACCAGCGTGGGCACTGCAGCACATCTGGGATGAGCACAACCTCAGCAGCTCAAATGATCTGTGTGGAATGGTCATCAGACTTACAAAGGGGCTTGGGGCAGGCGTGGGAACTGGGGAGGAGGGAAAGGGAATGAATATACATCCCAGGTTAAATGTTGATGCAGATTCCATGATCTTTTTGGGTATACAGACCCAGCATGTAACTATTCTCAGATTTTTTTTCCTGCTTCCATTTTCTCCTGCTGTTTCCTGCAATTAAGACCTATTTCTCCCAGTCCACACTTAATGGTGTAAGGAGCAGTGGTTAAATGTGCCATTATGTAAAATATGAGGAGTGTTGTTCTCCTGCCAGTCTTCCTAGCAAGCCCCACTCACTGATTTCACAAATGGCTGCCTCGAGTCTTCCTAACTGTCAGAGAAAGCGTGGAAGAAAGTGGGCAGAGTTAGGAGTGGTAGATGGGAACTCTGAAAATGTAGCTACTTGTGTTTGCTGCAACAAGGAGCATTGCTACATCAAAGCAGTAAATAGTCAAAGAAAAGGGCTGCAAGAGTAACGGTTTCTGCAGCATTCTGAGCAGGAATTCAGTGGGACAGGGAGGTTCGTGTCTTAATAGATGCTTTGCCAAAATAATCTGTACAATAGCCAAAGAGGCAGATGGCACTGCCATTGCAGTGCTGACCCATGGGCAGCTGTGGGCAGGAGTTCATAATAAATTACACAGCAGCTCCTGGGGCACAGGGAGCAGGAAGGAGCTGCAGTTTTCTGTACTTCTTGTTCTTCTAACTGCAATAATCAACTGTCCAAGAAATTATTGTGTTTTAACTTGTAGTTCTTTAGCACTTCATAGAAGGGAAACCCACTCATGAGCTGCTCACATAATAATGTGAACTGCAGCACTGGAAAAATAGGTCAGGTACTGCAAGAGAGGCAGTCTAGGAATCTACCACTGGAGAATGAGCTCTGTCAAAGTGTAATACTGTGGTGGCATCAGAATGCAGACAAAAATCAGCTGTACAGCAATGGAGAAAGCTGCAGAAATCCAGCTCTTAACAACCTGTCACAGGATGGAGTGGTTCCTTCCTGAGCCAGTGACAAGAAACTTGCCCACTGTGCTCCTCCTTAAACACTTGCATTGCACTGATATCCTCCCTTCTGCTTGTGGGAAAAATAAATTCCTCGGAGAGGAGTTCCCTGCTTGGTTTTGTAAAGGACTTTTGAGTAAAATGGGTTCTTTTCTCTTGACGTCGTTTGGTTAAATCCCTGAATTTCTTAAGGACACATGTATGGGGGTTGGGGAATGTTTTTTATCTTTGACTGGGCAGCATAAAGATAAAACGTGCTCTCCATTAGTTCAGGGACCGGTTAACTGTTGGCATGTCCAGCTGTACAGCTGCATAATGCACTGCTCCTGCAGTCGTGTTCAGCACTGCCAGGCTGCAGGGCAGATCCTTGTCCTTAAAGCGTGGACTTGGTGTGGGATGCAGGTTTGGGTTTGCAGCCTGCAGCAGGCACTGGGATTGCTTTCCTTGGAGCTGCACACCTTGAAACTGCTGGGGTGTCGGGCCAGGGGGTGTTCAGGCAGTGCAGGGGAAGTTAAAAGGACTTATTTCGTTCACCCTTTCTTTTCTGCAGATTCACTGGAACAGGTGAACAGTGAGACTGTACTTGACCCACCACCTTGATCACCCTGTGATTTGGAGTGAGACTTCTGTTAGTGACTCCACATCACAAAACCAGAGAAAATGACTGCACAGAATCATTTGAGCCTTGAAATTTTATTATCTTGTTTGCATCAACCAGTTATTCCTTTCAGCACCAATAAAAGACAAAAACCCCTCCATATTGTTTAAAATACCTTGTTTTTATCAGGTCTGAGATTGTGGTTTTCTTGCAGATAAAGAAACCAATGAAAATATTCAAATTTTTCTTTTTTTTTTTAATACATTTATAACAAAATGTCAGAAGGTGTGTGCTTACCATATAAAAACATTAGGTTCCAGAAGGATACAATACCGAAAAATCGTTAAAATAAAAAAGGTTATTTTTATTATAGGATTTCTAAACCTCAGCAATAATACAAGTCTTTAAAAGCATCAAGATTATATTTAAAACAAGATGGCATGGAAAAGTGAGAACTTCAGTAACAATTTGACCCTCAGATGATAAAATTGGGAGTTTTTCAAAGTGCTTGAATTGTATTTCTGTTCTCATCCTGGAGTGCCAGGAGGAGGCAAAAATGCTTCATTTCTGAGCTGATGATATGTGCTGACACTGATGTGCTGCTCTGTGATCCAGGGTAGCTCAGAGACCAAACTGGGGACAGTCAGATCGGCTTTGTCTGGAGCACCAAACAAAGGCCTTTAAAAAAAAATACTTTACTGGTATTGTATGTTCCCTAAATCTCACTGTTTACCCAACAGGTGGGACTGAGGGTCTAGCCAGACTAACTGAGAGTGCTTCTGGGATAAAACCTGGCTGTAATACTGGCACTGGGCAGGGAAACTGGTTCTGCAGCCAGCAGGACACAGCTCTGTGGGCTGCAGGCTTCTCTTGGAGCCGGGCTGGGGCAGGTGGGGAGGTTGCTGGGATGGAATAAACCAGCTGGGCACCACTGGAATTAAATGCTTTTTCCCACAGCACAAAGCTGGGTGTCCCCACCCTGGTGCTCAGTGGCTGAGCTGGAGCAGAGCTGGTGGATCCATAGGACAGAGAGCCAGATTAACTGGAGCTGAATGTGCCTGAGAGGCCCCATTCTGTAGGAGGTGTTTTTGAAGTGATCTAAAGTTACCAACTTTGTCAGGACCTGACACCCTCAAAACTTCTGGAAATGCTTGGTTTTCAATTGTCCTCATTTGTGTCTTTTGTTCTAGAAGTGCTGTTGTAAAATACAAATTGACCATGAGAAACAGAGGATGTTATATACCTTTCATAAAAAGATGACACTTCATCTGCAGCGTCCCTGGTGAGTGGCAGTTATCAAACCAGGAACAGTGTTATCACCCACTTCTGGAAGATGCCTGAAGTCCCAGTACAAAGTGGGATAAGCATAGTAAGGTAAGCTTAACTCCATTTCTTATAAATAGCATTCTATTAATAAATTGGGTCATGCTATCCATAAGCAAAGTGGGATTGACATATGAACTATCCAGGGTTTGATCTCTTGGGATGTCCTCGCCCCCAGACCCCCAACACCCCACATTTGCTTTTCTTTTAAATGCAAATATTCTATGATGCAATATCTGCCTAAGGCTTGTGATGATTGATACCATGGCAGTACAGGCATTGTCTGAGTGACTCTCTGTGGATCCTCTGTGGAACTGTGGTGCTCATAGTGGTGTAGGCAAAACTCATTTTGTTCTGTGAGGTCATTCCTGGAAGGGAAAGCCTGTTCATTCCAGCCCACCTGTACAAACACTCCCTGACCCCTGCAAACATGGAAAGGCACAGGAGCAACGTGGAAAACCAAGGAGCATCTGTACAGTGGTGCCACAATGCTGTACCTCCCAGCATCACTCTCTTGCAAAGTTAGATCCCTAAGACAGCAAATTAGAAAGAACTACCCAGACTGGTTAAATGTATGCGTATTGTGTAAGAGAACATTTTACAACTAGGCAGTTCTTGAGCACTGAGAAACTAGGAAACATCAAAATCTAAAACAGTTTACTTCAGATTTGAAAAAAAATTTCTCAACGTGTCGCAAAAAGGTGACAAAAGTGTCCCATTTTTAGTCAGCACAAACCCTCAGAATGAATTTTAAAGTAATTTAGACCAAGTTAGTTTTACTGTAAATAATGTAACATTGTTTGGCAGTAGTTTTATGTTTATATCTCACACAGTGTCAAATTCAGCTCCTGCAACTGATACTTGGTGAAGTTGATATCAAATTGTAATTTACATTGTTAGGAAAACTATTAAAAATACCATACCTTGTAGTTAGTCTTACTACCAAGAAATAGCTGCTGGACAGCACACACATTGCTACTGATACTGTTTGGGTTTCTTAAAAAAGGTTAATAAAATACAAGATAGAAAATAGGATTAAAAAGCATTGGTTTGGGTACAAGTTTTTCTGAATTGGGTGGCGCAATAAGAAACCAGAAAAACACATTGCACATACGTGCACCCTCTGTATAAAGACACACATACAAAGTGGGAAACTGGTGGTGCACTGGGGTAGTACACTAAAGTCTCTGATGCTGTAAACTTGCATTCCTAATTTTATCAAAAAGGGGAACTGAGTCTGGTTCCATTTTTGAGTCCCCATGGGTTACACTCGCAGACTACCCCCAGTTTGGCACAGTACACTTTGAAGAGGCAGTCTCTGCTGAAGGGACCCCGGGACTGGAAAATGAGGCATAAAATGTGTCAAGACCAGGTGCAGTGGGAGAGTGAGCAGTGGCCTTACTGCCTACTTGGAATTAGCCAATACTGTTAGACCTGTACTCTCATGACTATTGAGTTTCTCTACTTGCAAAATCAGGCTAAGTAAAAGTTCTGTTGTTTACCATAGCTAACTAAGCCAGTACCAGAGACTGTGCAGACTGAGATTTCTAATTTAAATCTATTCAGGTTTAGCTCAAGCTGATTCCTAGCAGGTGTAAACTAGACCAAAACAAGAGCATCTTCAGGAGTTTGTGGCCAGCATAACTAAAACAGGTTACTTAATGGAGTAAGTCTAATATTGGATTAACTCTTTTAACACAGGGAATCTGTAATGTAAGAGGAAATAACACTTAACTTCAACAGGAAAGAGGCAGAAGAAACTAAGTACTGGTTGAAACACATTGTTCTCCCCTCTGAAATTAAAAACCCTCTGAAATTAAATCCCTAAAAAAATGCCAAGTATCATTATGGACCTGATTCTCAGTTTTTCATTATTTTTGTTAAGGTTACAGAGGCTGGGTAGGTCAAGTCGTGGGGAGATGGCAGAGGGGAACCCCACATTTGGAGAGCTGTAGTGGAAAGAACACAAGGATCAGATAGCAAGACCCCTATTGAAGTCTGTAAGTGCATAACAAATCGAGAATCATGTCTCACAGACATAGAAATAGCCTCTGCTCCTGGGAAGCAGTTCCCTAAGGCCAAGAGTCACAGCTCTGTTCTCTACTCTCTAACTGGTCATGTTACACTTCCCCTTTAAGTGTACTGATTCCTTTAGAAAATGGTTAGGTTATTCTGCCTTATCAATCAAACACTGTTCTACACTTTTTCCCCCCAAATGTCACTTATGTTTATGTTTACTCTATATCTAGCATGCATTTTACAATTCATTTCCCACTTACCCTTTCTAGCTAAGGCAGAATGTTTGCTCTGGTGTTATCAATGGTACTACAGGAATCTATTCACTCTACTGTAACATACATATCCCATATCATAATTCAGAACTGTCCCACACATGGGAAAGAAAGAAAGACATTACAGGGAAACTATATTTCTTCTTAAGGGAATAAGTTGCATTTAGAAAACTGAAGGCCTGATTCTGGAGTCATCATTCAGACCAAGCACTTTGTAATTTCAGCGGGAACACAGTTGGAATAAGGGTAGAACTGTGTTCTTAAAGTCTTAATTCCAAATCTTTTAAGTATCCTTAAATCAGACAGGAAGGTGTTGGTCTGCAAATTGAAGAGTGCTGTTGTTTGTTTTTAGGTCTATCTATCATGACAGAAGGGTTTGCCAGTGCCAGAATGCCTTGCTTTGGCTGGTCTCTGAGGGTTGCACTCCCTTCCATCCTGCTGTTCCCGTGGTACGTGGCATGCAGTGCGGGCGCATGCGACTGCTGCAAGCACGGCGACTACGACTGCAACAGGCTAACCAAAGAGAGAAAGCTTCAGCTTCTTAGTTATACAAAGAAATGATGCAAAAACCATTGAGCGGCACTAACTCACAGACTAATTACAAACTAAATTGTGCTATATATTAGTATAAAAACATGTTCTAGTAAGAATGGCACTGGTTCAGAAGGAATTAGGACTTCCATCTTGGTTCCGTTCGGTCCACAGTGAAAGCATTGTAGTACAGGCCTGCCCTGTTGCCTGAGCAACTTGTGACAGTGGCTTTTGGCCACAACCCCTTCCATTTCTTCCCTTTTTAAATCCACATTGTTGGTACATTCTGAGAGTAGCCCAGGTCAGGTTTGGTCATCTTTCCTAACGTGGCACCAGGATAGTTCGCTCTTATCCTCTGATATTTTTAAAATATCATTAATATTTCCCTCTTCTAATTTTCAGAGCTGGTCAGTTTTAAGGATCGTCTTCTCCTGTAGACACCATGAGACGCATTGCTACTGGTAGGTGGTCTGTCAAGCCTGCTAATTGGGTAATAAAGCTGAACTCTTCCACTTCCTGCAGAAGGAAAACAAAAGTAAGAAAAGGAATTCAAAACCCCTTCTGTTACACCACGCACTGGGACTCAGCCTCTTTGAACTACCTTAGTGTCTGAGCAGAGGTGTGGGCCCAGTCTGGCTGGGCTGGGCTCATGGCAAATTGTCTGCCACACACAATGGTGCAGTTGCTGAGGTGAACCACTGTCAGGACACCCAGCTGAACTAGTCTGGATGAAATCTGTGGTCCTTTTCTTTCCATTTACAGTAACATCTGTGCTGTTCCAGATAGGTTTATCCCTCACCTGGGAGGAGGGGCTGCCTCTACCATCCTGGGTCGGGCATGCAGCTGAAAAGGAAACCTGTCTTCATTAAACTGAGGTGTTCAACCTGGGTGGGAATGTAAGGCCATCAGAAATCCTGCTCCTTCTGTCTCTGAATTCCAGCCTTTGTTCTGCCATCATTTGATGTTTGTAAGATGGATTTACCATAAAGATGTGCCATGGGCATTTGTGCTTCTGAAACAGGAAGCCTTAAAAGAATTTCCCTACTAAGCTATGGTGTCCACAGAGCAGATGCAGACAGAGCACAGGCTGAGGTATCCTGCTCTAAGCTATGCTGAGCTGCTCTGTTGCCTGCTCTTCTTCAGCAGCTCCGGTGGTAAATAGGTGTGAATGAGCTCATTTGCATCATGGAATTCTGTACAAGGCAAGGTCCTACACTAGGAAGCAGACTGCACCCTGCAAGTTCTCATTCTGGGTAGCTCAGTTCAGCTTCTGCCTGTGTATCACAGAGTTGTAACTTAGGTAGGTTTTTGTAGGCATAAAGGACACTTGAGAAGATTAAAATGTATTCAGACTGCAGGCATGAGAAAAACATCAGGAAAAACAGTCTGGCAAAAGTTTAAGGAGTGGAAATGAGGTTGGTTGATTAGTTTTTGAAGAGCAGCACATCTACTGGTGTTGCTGCTGGAATCTTTGAATTCAGCTTAACTTTGTTATGTAGTAGATTTACAAACTCAGTACTTGCATGCAAAAGGGGAAAATAGCAAAGCAGCAGGTCCCCCTTTTGGAGTGTGAATTTGAATTCAAGAAGGACAGGCTGCAGTGCCATTCAGGCAAGTTTGTTTTGTGAGTTACAGCTTCTTTTGACAAGTCTGAAACTCACCACTTTCCATTCCAGGTAGAGACCTTCCTCTGTATAGAGCATATAGTCAATCCTTCTCCCGTTTCCCTTCAATGATGCCTTCCTCCCCTTTTGACTGGAACTGTGGTTCTTGCTGATGGGATAGACTAAGTATCCTTTCCTTCCTTCTTCGCTTTCCAACACCCTGTTTCGTTAAAAAAACAGAAATGTTTGCTTATTCTGTCCATTCATGCATTACCCTGGATTCTCCCCAAATCCCCAGCAAGTGTAATCCCAGTTCAAAAGGACTGTTAACCTTGTAAAACACATCTTCTTCCAAATGTTTTCCAGTATGAGGCTGTTCTAACTGCTGACAGTGCTCCCTGGATTACTTTAGTACAAACCTGAGTACTTTGATACAAACCTCTCCATTCTGATCTCAGAGCAACTCCTGAAATGATCACAAACCAGCTGTACAGACAGGAATGAGGAATAGTTTTCAGGACTGTGTTTGGGCATGTGGTAGTTTGTTTTGAGCAAGCTTCAGCATCAGATTACTGTGTCTGTCTTGGACTCCAAGCCCTTACTTCACTCGAAATGACAGCCTAATTTATTTGATTCTTGTGTGCAACACTTCAAACTCCTCCTCAGCAGGTGTGTTAGAACTGCCCCCATCCTGCAAGGAGATTTCCTGGCCTGAGACCATGTACAGAAGCACTAAAACTGAGAACTGCTTTTCTAGGTACTACTCTTCAGGCAAATAAGATGCAGCTCTCCCACTAAAAATTTTAGTTTGGGTGCTTAAACTGTAACAGTAGGTTTTATACAGAAGACTGTTAAGGTCCTGAGCAACGTGATCCAACTTTGAAGTTAGGGCAGCTTTGAACATGACTTTGGAGCAGATAACCTGTAAAGGCCCCTGTCACTTTATTTTTAGGGTAATCCTGTATTGCTGTGCTTTTCTGTGTTTTGCTGTTGTGTTGGATTTCAAAGAAAACCTGGTTTCCCTCCTTGTGTTCTATTTAAAAGCTCTGCCAAAGGAGCACTGAGGGCACAGACACAGTACCTGCCCGTGCTGGGGGTTCTGCAGAGGAGAAACCAAGTACAGCCGGAGCTGTGGGGCACAACTGTGCCTGCAGAGGGACAGGTCAGGCTGTGGTTTTGCTATCTGACTTAAAACACCATCTACTTTCAAAGCCACTTCCTTAAAAATCACTTTCCTTTACTTACCTGCCAAAACCTGAGCTCAAGGTTCTGTGGTTTCCCTTGTAAGAGTTGATTACGCCATTAAGCAACATCATCAACTGTCGCAGGAGAAACACTGAGCCATGAACTTGGGTCCTAGCAGATACAAAGCCTTTAATTTCACCTTGGAAAAAAATAAGATACTTTTGATCACCTGGTTTTTAAGACTTGACTTGGATGGGTTTTATGGGATTGGGTTTAGGCTTTTTTTAATGCATGCACGTGAGAGTACAGGATGAAGGAAGAACAAGGGACAAACACCAGACTCTCGTGATATGTTTTAATGTGTGAGATTCAGGTGGTTTCTTTGTCAAATTTTGTTCCTTGGAAGGACCTGAATGGTGGCAGAGGAGCACTGGCTACAGGTGACTAGGTCTCAGTAGACACATACAAGAGGCACTTAATGTGCCTTCAGAAGTTAACAATGACAAGATGCTGATCATATAGTTCTTTAATCAGAACTTTTCTTAACCTCTCTTGGACTTTGTGAGGTATTGAAGGTTCTCAGTTTATTGTAATCAGTTTCTGAAAATAAGCTTTCTTTTATGTCTTACTTGGTTTTAATAATAACTCACATGAAATTAGCTTACTCTCTGTACCCCATTTGCAAGCTGATTCTACAAAGAGCTATTTCAAGTTATTTCACTTCCTTAGATTGTTTTTCTACGTTCAAGAAAGCGAGTTCTTTGATGGGACTGACCTCTTTAAAAAATTGTATTTATATTTGGCAAAGATAATTAAGTAACAAAGTAGAAGAAACTGCTGATTAGCACTGCAGTACTACTGCAAAAAAAATCTTATTTGCATTAATTTAAAAGATGAATTTGGTTTAGTTTCAATTATGTCTTTTTAAAAGTCTCTGAATGCTGGGTATTCACTTAACCTGCACAACTGCTCACAGAAGGGAAATGTTAATTTCAAATATATGAAGGAAGCAAATTGTAAATGTGCAGCATCTGCTGCTGACTAAAACTTGTACTGCTCCGTGCACAGTGGTTTGCTGTTTGTCTCTACAGGAAGTAGACACAAGTGATGGACATCTGGCTCTGCCGTGCCAACAGTTAAACAACTTGAGTGAGCATAATTAATTATGACTGAGTTGCACAACTAAACCTGAATTTTGTCAGAACAATTGTCTTGATTTGTTGGATACGAGGGAAGGGAAAACAAAAAGGAACTGGGTCTTTATTTTTTTCCCTGAAAGGTTTTCAGTCCCATGGAACTCCAGAGTGTGAGTTTGATGCCCTGTTGTGCAGCTCGGGTTGGGTGTGTGGTGCTGAGCTCTGGTGCTCAGTGAGCAAAGCAGCACCAGGAGCAGCAAATGCAAGGGGGCCACAAAGCAAAACTCCCTCATCATAAGGCTCAAGAGACCATCTCTCATTCCAGCCACGCCCACCTGAGCTAAGGAAGACTTTTCTCACTGGTATTGCAGCCTTCGGCCAAGGACTGAGTTCCTGTCCAGCTGTGGAGACTGGTAAATATTGCATTTAAATCTTGTTTCTTGTAATGTGCTCTCATAGGCCTGACACTGTTCAGGGGTCAGAGATGAAAATGGGCTTTTTCCAGTGCTTTGCTTGAAGATGACAATCATCTTTGTGAGATGGGATTATTTGTGTGCATTTCTTGAAGCCTTTCTGAGCAGAAGCTTGCGTGGTTTCCAGCACTGTGGCAGGGCTCAGATTGCTACTCCTATCTAATTAATTGTTCTATAATTAAAAATGACTTCCTCATTATTTGTACCAAGTATGTTGTTCTAGTCTGATGTTATACGTATGCTGTACTTAACATGAAAGAGACATTTAAGAACGAGTTGTTCGGCTGCTTTTATGGCCTAATTATTTTACTAATGTGAACTACTTCATTTTATTTATGAACTAGAGGAGAGTGCTGATGAAGAAATAATTCTCTGGATAGCTTACACTGCCAATTTAAATGTCCATAAAGCTTGATCAAGATTTATTATTGAAAAATTTGAGAATAGATCAATTTCAGGCAGTACCCTGGTTTACTGTGTATATGAACAGTATTTGTTAACTAGACAGTGCCCCACAGCTACTGTGCTATTTAACATTTAAATGTCTTTAAAGCCCAGATTCCATTAATTGCTTTAAATTTCCCTGAATTTCTTGGCAATTATCCTGTTTACGAGTCCCTTGCAGAGCGAGGAGGACAGGCTCTCTCACCCTCTCATGGAAACGATGGCTGCTCTAATGTATGAGCACATCTACATAATGTACCCATGCAGATCCCTGTTTGCCTGCAGAGCTGCATAAAAAGCCAGTGGAAATTAAGGTCTCATAGAGGGTTTTTTCATCAGTGCAAAAGAATTACAACACATTGCAGAAAACTGAAAGCCACACTTAGCAGGGAAAAAGTCTTATGTATCTTCTGTTCCCAGCGCTCAAGAATATTTCCAGTTCTCACATCCTGAGGTGCTGTTGGTACACAGAGGTGGCAGGAGTAATATTCTTATACCTTTATTGATCATTTGATGGCTCCCTATCTAATCAGTCATGTATTTTTGTTAGTGGAACATAACTGCTGAATACAAGTAACTCTTCAGGGAATAAACTACAATACCCTGAAAGTAATTTAGCAACAGGTAGTCTGAAAAGGCCTCTTGAAAACACAGGGTTTGTTTGGGGTTTGTTTGTTTATTTTTGAATGGTTTGGTGGGGTTTTTTAGTTTGTGTTGGTTTTGGTGGATTTTTTTAAGAGCTCCAAGCCTGCTTTTGGAACTGTAAAATGCAATGTTACACCCACATAAAGATTTGCATTTGCAAACTTGATTGTAGGGCCAAATTACCTTATTTTTGCATTCCAGAAATCCCTTTCACATGTTCCAAATTTGTGTTTTTAACGTGTGAATAGAAACGTTTGGAAATTTTGCAAGTTCTCAAATGTGCTAAGTGGGACTTGCTGTAACAAATCTTTATTTTGGACATAAACTAAACTCAAACCTGATTTCTAGAATTCTATTTCTTTACTCAAAACTGATACAAAGAAAACTTCAGGGGGTGGCCTCACCTAATCCATTCAACCAAGTGTTCATCTATTGCATGCAGTGTTGAGTAAAAATGCCAGCATAAACTGCCCATAATGTATCGTTTCCATTATCTGTGTCAAGAGAAACATCTGGACAGACTTGCTAATTCAAATAACTTCACCTCCATGGTGTATTTTGGTACTGAACAGCTAGAGCATGTTCTGTAGTTAGTCATGGTGATAATGTATTTAGTCCAGTAAACTCACCTTCAAAGTGTAGAGAAGGTGCAAAAAGGATGGCCACATTCATTAAGTGCTTCTCTAAAATGTACAAAGCTTATTAATTTCTTTCCATAGGCATATTGTTTAAAAAACAGGACAGGTATTCAAGAAATTTATCATAAGGCTTTGGCAAATTAAGGGTTTTTCGTATTTCTCATAACTCCACTACCTGAAACCAAATACAGCTGTTTCTCAATATGAAACACTCCTTAAAAGGAATGCTGCACTAGTAATCACTGAAAGATATTAAACCACATTCCTAGTTATGTCTGATGTGCTATTTAATTCCTCTCTGTATTTGCGAGCTAGTGTTTTAAGGGGTATTGAATTCTGCATGCTTTCTAGAATGGGTAATGTCCACGTAAAGTAGTTGTTGGGTTAGGGGTAGTGTTTTAAACTTTAGGGGCCTTTTATTTGAGGAAAACTACCTTTCCTTTTGTTGCTGTCCTTTACAGTGCTGTGACCACAGAAGTGGCTGCCTGCAGAAGGACTTTCAGACAAGCTGTCCATGTACCCCTTTTGGTAGTGCTTGGAGGTTCCTGTCCTATGGCCTGTCCAGGTAGGGCCAGCTCTGGAGACACACACACACTGGCTGCAGCTGCTCCCACCTCTTCATCCACTGGAGCCAACCCTATTTGACTTAGAGAAGCAGCTACTTTTCCTTCTCCTTATTGTCTTGTCCCCAAACACCCCTGGGTAAAAATTTGTTCATTTTGTTTTCCAGTCCATAAGATAACCCTCCATTTGAGAAATGTTAAATAGCAAGCAATGAACTCCCTTTTTACAGAACTGTCTAAAACAGGGGGAAAGATTAGGAATTGCATACTTCTGTAGGTTATCTGGGGTGCACACTTCTTCATCATATAATCCTTCAGGATCCAGCAAGGTACCTGTGAACAGAAAGGGAGTTGTGACTGTCCCAGCATTGCTCCAGAGATGTGCCTCTTGGGAAGCTTCTGGGGGCACAGGGATGTGAAGAAGGATATGTGTGGGAGAGAGGGGACTTCTCTGACTGAGAGCTTGTTGTGTTCACTTCTCCACTCTACAGGCCTCCCTGCTGTCTGCACCTTTCAAAATGTCTCCACCCTTCCACTTTCTCAGCCCCAAGGTCTTGATTTGTTTTTCTGCTAGCACAGATAAAACCCCACTATTAAACACTATTAAACATTTCCACTTATCTTTAGCATCTTCATAGTTATTATTGCTCCTCTAAGGAAAATATTAATTCTGGATGTAAAACTTCACCAAGTTCAGCAGAGTTTCACCAGGAATTAATAGCTCAGAGTTCCATGAAATCTTTTATAATACAAAACCTACTAGTTTGCAGTGTTTTTGATTTGCTTTGCTACATCCCCACTGACCGTATTTATGCAACACCAAAGGGAACATTCTGATCAGAAGCTGCAGGCTTTCGCTGCAGGCACACAGTGCAGAGACAATAATTTGGCTTTCTCCTTTCACAAGTAAGCTAGAGGTAATTTTAAATGTGGAATCAGTGGGGGAAGGCATTCAGCCGTCTTGAGAGATGAGTTCCAGAATGTGGACTGAAGTTTGAGATCTTTGGTTCATAACTGTAATTCAACAAGATATGCTGAGGTTTATAAAATATAATTATTTGTTCTCCACCAAATTCTTAGTGCTAGTTAGTTGAAGTGCCTGCTGTTCAGAGATGTTGTGTGGGTGACAGACAGGGAGCTGCTGGAGAAGGTCTTACCGATTGCCCACGGTTTGTCCTCCCCAGGACCGATGCGACAGGGGTCTTTGTAGTGTGTAAACAGAGAATGCTGTTGCTCCAGCTTGTCCTCTGCAGGGAAAGAGCAAGCCCAAGAAAAGGTACATCAGCTACTAGTTGTGAACCCATGCACAGCTGTGTGTTCTGCCACAACAGGCACACAAGTCCTCATTTCTCCTCAGTATAAATACAGAGGTGTGATTTGAATCAGTTCAGTAGTGTCTTTACTGCACAGTATCTTGTCGTGGTCAGAAGTCCCAACAAATGCTTGCTAATAGTGCTTTCCTACAAAGTCTTTTCTGTGAAAGATATTTTTGGTAGTTTTGAGCTCTAAACTGAAGTGAAGTTTTCCGATATATTTCCTTTCTTTGCCATTGCATTGGTTACTTTGGTACAAAAACTCTTGTTAAGAGTGATCACCCAATGGAGAACTGGGCTGGCTTCCCAACAGCAACAGGCATGGCTGTTTGTGGGCATAATTACACCTCTCAGTAAGTCTGAAGATAAAACCTTATGCTTTACTTGATTCAGAATAATTCACTGACAATGTTTTCCAGGCTACGGAAAAGATAAAGGACAGGCAATTGATAATTCACTTGGGATGTGATCTACAGCATTAAAACCATTCTAAATGTAATCAGCATGACCTATCAACTTTAAATTAATTTATTCCTAATTGCTACCATGCTCCTTGCATTTAAAACATAAAGCACTTCAAGACCCTTGGATCATTTATAAAATATTCCACAAAAACATAAACATAGCATTTCAGATGCTGGAGAAACAAGCAGGTTCTAGTTCTGTGCATGCTGCTTAACACTGCCATAATTACACCCAGGGAACAAGCACAACTGGAACTTGAAAATGCCAGCTGCTACAATTCTGCTTTGTTAAATGGCAAAGAAACTGGCAACAGCTCCTGAAAACTTCCTTCCTCTCTTTTACAAGGTTAGAACTTGACAACAGTTGAAGGCTCTCTCTTGGAATCATCAGAATATTCACCTGAGTTTGGAGTTGCTGCTGTCACATATTTGTCACTGTCTCTTGCCAAGGCAACAGAGTACATAAGCACACATGAAAATGTAAAATAAAGTCAGAAAGAAAACTTTGAACCATGAGCTGTGTCACTGGGCAGAATGCAGCTCACACACTAGGAATCCCATCAGATCTCCCTCTGTAAGATACTGGTGTAGCCAGGAGAAGCTGCTGCCCTCTCCCTGTCAGGCAGGAAGCAGCAGGCAGAGGTGAGTACAGCAGTGCTGTGTTCCAGCTGTCAGCACCTTTGCCCTGTTGTTATTCAGCCACTAATACAGCTGCCTGTCCTTCAGCTGCTGCATCCACACCAGGTCAGCTGGCTCATTACATCCTTCCAGCTAGCTCTCACTCTTGAGAACATCCGCATAACTGCAGGGAGGTTGGAAAACCAATTTTTCAAGGAATCTTGGAGTTGTGGCAGTACATTGGAGTATTTGCCCTCCCCAAAGTTTGCCAGGTGGGCAATGCAGATAATTGTTCTTTCTGTCTGAGCAGCCAATTCGTTTGTTTAATGTTTATGAAAAAGTAAAAAATGAAATCATTGGAATTTTTGTTTGTTGCATCATATGTCTACAGAATTTCCCTAAAAACCTAGATTAAAAACTATTAATTTGCAACTGTGGCACTGTGACAAGTCCCAGCTGATGACACAAAACTTTATCCACCTGCTTGGAATGCTTTTTATCTTATGCTAAAAGGTTTAAAAACAAAATAGACTTTTACACAAATCAGCCCACAACAACATGACAGTAAGTAACTGTCTAATAACATTCCCACTAAGTGTGAATTCTCTGTATGAATGTTGCCATAATGTTCTGTAAAGCTGGAGCGGAAAACGGAGTTGCAGAAAATTTGTCATAAGCATAAGGTCACTCATGGACCTGAAAATCTTTGAAAACTGTACTGTCAATACAGCTAAGAATAGAAGCTTGGTATTCACTGAAACATTAATTAGCTGTTGTATCAGTCTGTGGAGTGGGAAAGGATACAGAAAATCATAAAGAGAAATACAGGAAGCTGATGATTGCTTTAAAAAACTTAACAAGTTCAATTAACCTATAATGCTAACAAATGTCCCTAAAACAATGAGTAATGTAAAAATGGAGAACTCAAAACACTGCATTAATCTTGCTTAGCACATAAGGAAAGAAAGCAATCTAAAAGTGAAAAATTAAATAGCCAGCTTAATTTCAGTTTCAGGCTGAGTGCATTTTAAAGGGGAGGGCAATGTAAATAAGTGACAGAGATAGCAAAAATTAAATTGATTTTTATATCTTGCTTTTCAACCCACTTTAGCAGTAGTTGTGATGTTTACAACTATTATTTGCAAAAGCAAATAGCCGTTCTTACTTCCCCTTTAAAGACAGCTCAGAATTGCACTAATTATGCTTTGTGCTTCTTGTTCAAGACCTTGGCTATGGAGCCAGAACTTCTCAGGTGGAGAATGCTGACCATATGTTCTGCCTCACAGCTTTGTCTCTCTCCTCCTGCTGCACAGTCCCATTCACTCTGGATCTGTGATCTGCCTGGGCAGTCTTCCATTTGTTATGCAGCCGCTCATTTCCTGGATGGACACCTTTGCCTCCAGGGCACTCCATCTATCTGTCCATCCATCCACCCACCCCCCCATCCATATTGCAAGTGAAACAGTCAAATCACAGCAGCTGTATCTATTTGTACCCCCAGCCTCTGTCCCCTCTCCCAGCACTGCTGCCGGTGCCTCCTGCTTGGGCAGCTGCAGGGCTGTTATTGACCACCCTCCTTTCCACCTTCCCTCAGCAACTCACTACCACTGCTACCATGGTATTTTATCCTAATAGATGCAGCATCCTGTAGCCACTGCACTTCCCAATCACCTCCACCATGCAGAATGGATTCTTGTACCAGCCAGAGCACTTGCCAGCACCTTCTCAGACCAGTCTGAATTTCCTTTGGGTCCTACAGTTGTGATGGATTTACTTTTTTTAAAAACAAACAGCAAATGAGTGAAAGAAGGGCTGGGGTTTGGGTTGATGGTCTTTTCTACCCAAGTAAATGTTTCCACAACTTTGCTAAAATCCTCCATTTCAAGTGTCTGATAAAAGTCATGGGATTAGAGTTAATACTGGGGGTTTTTTTAGATCAGACAATGCTTGCTTATTGTTTCTTAAAATTGTCTTTGGTATAGTTGTTGGTCTCTGCCTCAGTTACCTGAGGCTTCTTATAAAGATGACAGAATACACACTGGATGCTGTTCTGCCACAAACCCTGGTGTGAATCACTGAATGCCCCTTGGGAGGCTGCAGCCTGAGCTCCTGGGTGCCTTGGCCCTGTCGCTGCCCTGTGCTCTCTCTGTGACAGCACTTCAGCTGTGGCCCTTCAGCCCCGGCCCGGGGGATCCCTGTTCCAGCTCCAGGCCAGCTCTGGGGGACACCTGAGCTGTGCTGAGCAGGAGGGCAGGGAGGACACTCAGACACAATGCTCTGTGCTCTGTGCTGGCAGTGTAGCTATTAACAGAGCATAATATTTATGTTTGGAAAAGGCTTCCATCTCTGTGAACTCACCAACCGCTAATTATGATTTTGTGGAGTTCTTTTTCTAGTACCCTCAGCATCCAATTAAAGAAAAAACAAATTTAAAACTTCTTAAAATAAAACCCCCTAAAACTACACAGCACCAGTTAATTTTTTCCAGCTCTGGTTCAGCAATGTTGAGCTCTCTCTGCAGCATTAATCTCCTATGTTTCCGTATATGCACTATGAAATTATTTTTAACTGCTTGAACGTACTACCTTTTCTCCACAAAAATCCCATAACATACATGTCTCTCATTAGTAATTCAAATTTTAGGCCAATAACTGTCTACCTAATTCAAGGAAAGCTGAACCACTGTGTCCTCATTATTGCTATCACAAGTCACAAACTATTGCTCTTTGTGCCTTAAAACCCATCATGCTTAATAACTCTGCAGAGCTCATGGGATGCGCAACTCACACATAAAGCTCATCCCTCTTTTAGAAGTGTCTGGAGCAATTAAGTTTTTCCTTGCAAAAGCTAGTCTTAATATACTGCTATAACCCACAGAGATCAAGAACATTCCTATTCCTTTCAGAACAGGTAGACACCAGGAAAAGGCAAACCTTGTCTTACCAGAGGAGCAGTTATCAAAGTTGAGATCTCCACAGATTACATCAAAAGCCACCAGCTCCTCTGGATTGGCTGTACTGGAGGAGGAGGTAGATTTTCTGAATTCAGACAGCCAATCTTGAAGCATATCCAGTTGCTCACATCGAACAGTAGTGTCTCCTGTAGCAAACAAACACACAAATAACCAAAACAAGGGGTGAGACCTCCTTTTGGCATGTTACTCAGCCATGTATTAGTTGCTAATCTCTTGGCAGACATCCTGAGAAAAAGGATGCACGATAAGAAATGGTGTGGCAAATAGTGCACTCATAGTGCTTCACCTGTTAGAAAGTTCATTAGGAACCACACTTCTTGATGATGTAAATATCTCCTGGAACCAGCCATACCAGCCATGTCTGAAGTCACCTGTGCTGCAGACAAATGGCCCAAACGATGATGTTTCCAGCCAGAGGAGGAGCTGATGCACTATATTTGTAATCAGCAATTCAGAGTTAAAATCATATTTCAGACAAAACTAGACAGTATGTTCTGGGATAAATCATTTGATCTCACTTCACTTTCTAATTTTTAAAAACAGAAAGTTTAACTTTCAAGGATAAATAGTGAATACACATCAATGGTAAATTCAATTGACTCATATTGTAGTAGTCCACCCAAGGAAGGGTTTTATTTATGCTCAAGTAAGAATGCCTTGACTGGGAGCAGTGTTTCATAATTTTAAAGGTACATGTTAGATACAGATTTAGGTAGGCAGGAATTCAGAAAGCAAGAACCGGATTCTTTTCACCAATTGCCAGGGAATTACACCAGGATGTGCCCTGTTTTATAGGAGTGATATGAAAGGGCTGAGATCCACTGGTTACCAAGTGGTTTTTGTTTGTGAAACCATCTGACACACAAAACAGCTCCTTTATTACAGCAACTAACCACACTTAACTACACGCACATGAGGTGACATGAATTATTACTCTCTCTCTCCTAAAATGTTTACAGCAAAAGCTTGATGTGGGGAAAGGAGCAGAAAGAGACACACACTGAAAATCATTCTTTACCATATTGCCTTTCCCTTTTGTTTTCACTGTACCTATAGTTAACAGTGATCATTTTCCTTGGTTCCAACTTGAAAAGATATATCAAGCCAGAACAATATTACTTTTCTTCAAAATAAAAGATGTTTTCAAATACCACAATTGCAAACACAAAATTACTTATTCTGAGTAGAATTTTAACATAATTTACTACTTTGTGCTAGCTATTAAAATGTCACCAGCACTCTCTAGACGTTTAAACTGTGAACTCTGCATCACTGCATCAGCACAGGCAGACTCCAGCCATCAGGGCTTCACTTTCCTACCACTGTAACCCTGGGAAGGCTTGCATTTCCAAGAATGTCTCAGAGCAGGGGTAGGGGAAAAGTATTAAAACAACAGTTATGTACAAACAGGATCAGAAATGTTCAACCAAGCATGATTTTATACAATGCTAAATATTGAAAAGAACATGAGCAGGGAAAGAGTTTTAGGTAGGTTCTTAAACTGACTCATCTCTTCAGGCTGGTAATTCCAACAGCAAATAGTCTGACTTTTTTCTTCTGCTATTCCCAGCAAATCTTTACCAGTTGGGCTGTAATATAAAAGCAGATACAAATGCTTCCCAGATCTATTCCCTAACCTACAATTTCTAGTTACTTGTACCTCAGGTTCACATCATACCCTAATCACACAGCCTGACGCAAATCCAGACCAATGTATCCTTGGCAAGACCCTTTGCTGTGACAGCACAAGAAAGCCCTACAGTAAAAATGGAGCTACACAAAAGCACAGGAAATAGGTCACGTGGAATAAACACAGCCTGGAGCAGGTGACACTCACCACAAAAGGTGTGCGTGACTAACACAGACATTCTGCTTAACTAAAGATAAAGCACAATTACAGATTCAGAGAAAGTATGAGCTTGGGAAAGGGACCTCTGGAGGTCATCTAGCCCAACCCTTCTGCTCAATTGGGGGTCACCTACAGCAGGTTTCTCAGGACCATGAATATCCGTGGCTGGAGACACCATAACCTCTGGGTAGCCTGTTCCAGTGCTTAGTCATCCTTGTAATAAAAAACATTTTCCTTTGTTTCAGTGGCATTTCAGTTTGTGCCACATCCTCTCACCCCATCACTGGGCCCCACCGAGGTGAGGCTGTTGCCCTCTCCCTACACCCTCCTGTCAGGTATTCACATACTTTGACAAGAGCCTTCTCCTCCTGATGCTATCCCAGCTTTTTCATTCCTGGTGAAGCTCATTCAAGTTCATGGACTGTTCTCCTTATAAAGCATCTCAATCTTTCTCTCCCATCTCCTCTTCTTAAACCTACTGTTGTTTCCCCATAACACAATTGTAAGCATTGTTAAATGCTTGTTAATGAGGATGCAGTAACATCTTGTTCCCCATAAAGTCCCAATTATATAAATTGCTTAATTTTCTAAGACAGACTTACATCCCTGAACAGTGAAGGGTTTTTTGGATCATTTTCTGTGACTTATCTGTCATGGCTTCACCAAGATGAGTAATAAAATAGCATGGCCATTACCACAAAGGCATGACACCCAGGCAGCAACTTGTCCCAGGTCAGCTTGAAGAATGCAGCAAACCCACTTAACTGCAACACACAAAGGTAAAATTCTCCAAGATAGAAAATTCAAGAAAAACAAGAGACAGAGAGGCAGGAATATTTTAGGAGGGTGTTGTGTCTGACAACATGCATTGTTGTCACTGAAAAGGCATTAACTGCATAGTGACACACATGTCCCTCACTGAGGATGCTGAGCCTTTGTAACAGCACATAACCTCGGGGCTCTACAGATACACAGCAGAGCTCTGGAAACAGGTGACTTTCACAGCTCTTTAGCAGAAGTGCGGAACGTGTGACAGTCTGGCATCCCTGCCTATCCCCACTAGAGGTCACAGAAGTAATTGCAAGTCAGGGCACTGTGGGGAGCGGCTGGAGCGAAATCAGCTCCATTTCCATGACACAAGATGGGATCCCTCCAGTGTGACTTGTTTTCTGAGATCCATGTTACCCAGCTCACTGCAGCTGCTCGGCAGGTACAGCTGTATCCCTGTGCATCCCTGAACTAGTCAGACTCTCAGAAGCTCCCAGCCATCAAGTGCTTTCAAGATGGAGATCACTGATCAGACATGTAAGGAAAAGAGGAGCCAAACCCACACTCAGACAATCAAGGGAACAGACATGTCAGAAACTGCTACTGAAATGAAATAGCATCAGTAAATATTAACAGAAGAGAACTAGGTAGGGACTCCCAAAAGTTACGTTCAACTTCTTACATATTCAGACAGAATCACTGAGCTGCCTGACTGCCACCAGGGATTAACCAGAGAATACAGATCTGTCCCAATTGCTGTGCACTCTTTTCCTCAGTAACTGGCCCAGAAAAATGCACATAATTGTGTTGTGACTGCTTCCTGCAGTCAGCATTTCCACATTCTCTGAAAGTTGCCTTCAGCTTCAGATTTTGTGGAAGGATGAAAGGGCAATGCAGGAAACCTCAGCCAGCATAAATAAATACTTCTCCTTTGTTAGTTGTAGAATAATCATACTTGCCCTTTCCATTCACATTTAAAATGCTTAAGTGAAACTCTGGCTTTAGTTAGAACTGCAGGCAGGAACTGAGGAAGACTCTTCTGTCCTACTCTGAAGACATCAGAAGGAGCACTACGATGGCAGGACAAAGCAGCCACAGGCCTAGTCAGAGGAAATTAAAAGATCCAGTGGAGGCACTGGTGATATGGGATATACTGGCAGGGAAATTGTGGAAGATGAGCAAAAAAAACCTTGTAAAGTGTAGGATGTAAAGCCTAGTCAAAAGGAAAAATTGTTTCCAAGTCACAAACCAAAGGCTTCAATTTAGACAGGCTGTGTCACACCTGACTGTGTGCAGACCCCTGCACTTGTAACATACTTAATCCAGGGTAGCTGAGGAAACAAACCAAAGTAAGAACAAACCACCTACAAAACCCCCAAAGAAACAAAATCCTCCCTTTATTCTGCTGGGTTACTTTTCAGCTCTGTCAGGTGCCCACTCAGGTGCAGCACAGCCCACAAGGGCCAGGGTAGCACAAGTGAGAGGAGGGAGCAAGGGCAGGCTGCCCTGGTGTGGATATTTCACAAGCGTGTGGAACTGCTGCCTAAGGATGCTTAGCACTGGAGTCCGTCCTGGTTGCACTGCCACAATTTTAAGCACTGAGAGAGCTTTCTGAGAGCTGAGCTGAGCTCTGCTTCAGCTGTGTGCAGGCTCAAGGACCTGGAATGGGTGCCAGAGAAGTGTGGGTTGCCAGTAGCTGTACTCTGATGGCTACATTCACACTAACCAGAACAGGGATGCAAACAAGGTTATGAGGTAGCATCCAGCATGCACAGCATTTGGACTGGGGCTGGAGTAGCTTGAGGCTTACTCTGTATTGATGGCTTGGTGGGCTGTCTCAAAGGCATGACTCAACAGGACTTGGGATGTGGGTGGATTCAAGGCAGCAAAACCTGTCCAGCACATTAATCACTGACTAATCGAAAGACATAAAAGAACCATGTAAACTTAACAGCCCTTGGAAAATAATTACATCAAGTCTCATTAAAGGATCCCTTCATTTATCACTGAAATGCAGCTATTTCCACAGTGGGAAGGAAGAGCTGCTCCATAGTAGCAACCCATGCCAGGCACAGAATTAGGGGAAAAGCAGCATCTAGAGCTAAAGTTTCTTGGGAAAGTTGAGGGTCAGGTCTGAAAAACTAGCACTTGCTCAGAACAGAGTTGAGCCAGCACATCTCTTGAAAAAATCATTAGTAGCTAGTCCCTGATAAGCAGCTAGATCACTTCATTTCATACTCACATGAGAATCAAAACTGTCAAGTTCATGTATCCTAGAAGGGAAACCAGACTGCACTCAGCCATGTATGACAGGATGATTTCAAGGGCCGACCTTTTAAATAGTGCTTGTGTTTATAGATACCACATCCTTACATTGCTGAACTGTGTTTTTTGGATAATTTTTAAATGTGTGAAATGTTATGAATCAGATGATGCAAATCAGAAAGAACAGCTCTGCCAAAATTAATGAATGTTAGTTTTCTATTTCATTACAGAAACAAATATACCTAAAGACAGGCTCTTAAATCATTGTCTGCTCTATTTGAATGTAGTTTGAACCAGATAAGCCTAAAAATGTGAACAGGAAAATGAAAGGTTGTGTTTTACCCTTGAAGCTGAAGCTTTAGGCTGACTGAAAATGGAACATTACTTCCCCATTCTTCTTTCCTTCCCCCATGTTCCTCTTCAGTCTTTTAGGGATTTCAGAACGTGGTTATCAAGGACTAACTGAGAATACAACACTAGATAGTAAAAAAGAACAGGACTGAAAACTAGAAACAAACCCCAAAGAACTGAAAACTAAACTAGAACGGCAAAAAATCTCAGCTCCACAACAGCAATCCCACAGTACATTAGCATAAGTTAAAAATAGAAAAGCAGAGAAGGATGTTACATTGTTAAAAAGTAGCTGAAAAATTCATTAGTCTTTTTTAGAACTATCCAGCCTCTCTAATGTACTTCAGGGACTGGCAGTGCTGCTCCCAAGTCCCTCCCTAGCTGGAGCAGTGACAGAGCAGCACCAAGACATGCCCCCTGATACTGCAGGACTGTCTAGCCTGGGTCTGCAGCACAGGGGCTATTCCCAGGCAGCCTGAAGGGCTGTGCTCACACAGCAATGTATTTCTAAAACAACACGATTTGGTTAAGAGGGAACAAAGAGAAGAAAAACTCTAAAGGGATATTTTTCATTTGTGTCCTACAGTACTTAATTACTCTGAGACTGAAACTGAGAAAGGCTGGGGATACTTGTCCACCCTTCTTTGCAATGCCCCCTGCACTTTGTCAGGAGCACAGGAGGGGCAATGCTCGCTCCTTTTGCACAAAATCCCCCCCAGGCCTGGAAATAGTGACAAACTAAGACATGCATATCAGGACAGTACCTGCAATAGCTTGCAAGTGAGTGCAGGAAATGTATCCCACAATTCTTTGGTCCTGAGGTGTACTTCCCACTTGCACCTGGAAGGGAGGAAATAAAAAGGTGATTAATGGAAGAGCTCACAGAACTCTATTTTCAGCGCTGTCCGTGCAGCCTCTGGATACGGCATCAGCCTTTTCCACCCCTCTTTCCAGCCAGCTCTGTTTTGAAAACACACCTACACACAAAAGCACCAGAGACACACTGGGGCTGACAGGTATTGCTGAGGCTTGCTGCCACCACAGTGACACTTTCCTTTTCCTCTTACTGGTGCCCTGTCCCACTTGTGTTGTCACCCTTTTGTATCCCAGCCCTTGTTCATATGCAAGATTCAGGCTCACCACTCAAGTGCCATATAAAACTAGTATTATCAGCAGCCTAACTGGCTTGGTATCTGTGTACAGCTAGAACACAGAAGGAAAAAATTCCAAGGGAATCTAGGGAACAGGATGAAACATGAAATAAATACTGATTTTGACCATGTTTTCTCAATTCTGCAGCAAGTTTTGGATTTCAATGGATTTTTTCCATTCTTCTACAAAGGTGTTGGGGACTTCTGGTGTTTCTCAGCAGTGTTTACATCCTTCAGCTCACAGCAACAGCCCCCATGCCTGTCAAGCAGATGAAATATAACGTGGGCTTCTGCCCTTACACACAGAAGAGGCAGCACTTCCAGGGAAGCCAATATGTACTGTAATTCCCCATCTGCATCATATGTTACAATCTTCTAAAAATCTATTTGCAGGTGGACACGAAAGCAAATTAAAATCAAGCTCTGGCTTAGGCTTTCAGCTTTACTGAGGGTTTTGGCAGCTGAGGACTTACACAGCTGCAAATCAAAATTCCCAGTGGTATGAGGATGAAGTTTTGGATTGTGGAAAGCAGCTTGTTTGAGCGTATGGTTTTCTTGTTGACAGTTAATGTGGCAGTCCTGCATAGATTAAAGAAATGCCCACAGAGGAAAGCTGTACCCAGGGCTCAGACACCACCACCAGTGATGACTCTCCTTCACAAGGCTAGGCTCACATTTTATCTGACACCTCTAAATAACAAGCAGAGCTCCATTTCATACAGCACAGCCTTGTAAGCTTGGTTTTCTTGTTTTTCAGCTATCCAAGGACCATCTGATTCATTTTATAACTGGAAAGTCAGCTTTGCAGTAAGTGAATTTAGAAGTCATTTGTACTCAACAATGCCTTGTTAACTTTGAGGTTTTGTGCCAGCCAGGGGAATATGTAATAAACAACTGGCATTTTTCTGTCCTCAGTCTGTTCAGTCCTTTTTTAGACAGTTTTCCAAATAGATATTGATGGTGTTCTTCCTGCTCTTCCCATTCAGCTAACCTGCTTCAGGGAGGGTGAAGGCAGAGGAAAACAAGGAAAATAAAGGCAATCACTGGTGCTTGCACCCCTCCATGAGGAGATTCTCCTGAACTCCGGGGATTGCAGCAGTCCCAGAGGCCAGGCTGATCTGCTGGGTGGCTGTCAGTGATGCTGCAGGAGCTTCACTAGGCAGGCTCTGCCATCCTTGGTCTTCACTGTCACGGGTGAATCATATGGAGCATTCTCTCCAACATTTTTTATGCAACATATGCCATTCCAATAGAAAAGTGGCAAACAGTTTATTTCCTCTGCTATCTAGGACAGGCAAGGTGCACAAACCGTATTTTCCAAACTTAGTAATTCAAAATCAGGGTTTCTCTTCAATGCTGAGAACTACAAAAAGTCTCCACCGGTTTACCAGTTTGCAGCATCTCCTGCTGCAGAAACAAGTGTGCCTGTCACACCTTGCAGTGCCATCCACTGTAACCACACTGAGAGGAACACTGCACAGAAAGTGCTCTGCCTTATAGCAGGAATGTACTGCTTGTAATCCCCTTACTGACTAAAGCAGATGGAATCATTGCAGCATCTCTATCCAAAAAGCATAAAAGATTTAAGTCTAAAGGCTGAGCATCCAAACATAAATTACAGTCAGTTGAGAAAAAGAAGTCAACTCAAATTGGCTTTAGACTTGCCTGTGCAGCCTTAATGGAGTGCCTGACAAGGCCTTGTACTCATCAACCAATTAGTGCCCAGGATCATGCTAATTTCCATTAATCACAAATAAATATGTATCACGCGGGGTGCCCGTGTGCACAGATCTGTACTGGAATGGACCTGGGGAGTTCTGCTGCCAGAGCTGCCCAGGAATGGCTGCAAAGGGCTGGCTGTGCTGGGATGGTGAGTGCAGCAAAGCCCCTCAGGGCTGGCACTGCAGGGACAGAGCCCGGGGCTGGGTGCCCACTGGAGCTGGGGCTGCTGCACACACAGTCCTGGGGACAGGATGGGGGCCTCCAGAACACACTGCTTATTAACACAAAATAGAGCTCAAAAGCAAGAGCTGAAGACAACATAATTAGTTTCCTTGGAAAGTGCCGGCATGCAAGTGCATCCAAAGCACCTTTTCTCCCAGATTTCACATTTCCTCCAGCTTTTTTTGACTTTGGGGGATTTGGGGTTTATTTTGAGTGGCAGTATTGATGGAAACCACCGAGCAAAGTCTATCTGGTGTACAATCATAATGGAGGCAAATATTTGTGACAACTACTAGGAAAGTAAATAAATACCCTTGCAGTCTCCTAGTCAGTGCCCAGCTACAGCAGAAGCACTACTGTATTAAATATGATCTGAAGTAAAATAGTAAGAAAAAAATCTGTTTATTCAGTCTAATTTAGTATTTCACAGATGGACAAGGGCTATGGATTATGCAGAGGAAAACTACTTTACCTCTGGAGTATTACAAGCCCTATAATTCTGCATAAAAACATTATTTTGTGCGGCCAAACACTGTAGCTACTTTTAGACTGTTCCACTGCCAAGGTATATTACATTGTGGTGACTCG
Organism: Campylorhamphus procurvoides; assembly: GCA_013396655.1. Lineage (NCBI taxonomy): Eukaryota > Metazoa > Chordata > Aves > Passeriformes > Dendrocolaptidae > Campylorhamphus > Campylorhamphus procurvoides. The sequence continues at coordinate 702,043 of WBMV01000309.1, forward strand.
ACGTGGCAGTCACAGGAAGGCAACGCTGAGCCTTCAGTTCAGCTGCAACGTGGATCTTGGCACGAAGGTTCTGCTTCCACCACACCAAGTCAGCACTTCACAAATGTCATTTTTGCTGCTTAACACAGAAGAACCCTCTAAATGCACATTTACAAAGAAAATACATGTAAACAAATAAGCCAGAATGGCTCCTTCACCATAAGCCTGACTTAAGTTCACCTCAACTGCCCTACATTAGTAGTTCTGTGTCAATAACACCTTCACTGAATTACCCTTCTGCAGGGAACTGCTTCAGATACTGATTTCTAAAAATCATTGTATAGTCTTAGTTGTGCCATGAACAACTCTTCTATGTCTATGGACATGTACAGGAAGGTATTATCTGAATATAAAGTCCCAATGTTTTAAAATAGGATAATTATTACAAGAGGAAAAAGTCAAATGTAAGGTCCTGGTAAACTCTAATGTTACCTAGAGGTAAAATTAAAATGGAGAGAACCTATTTGTGGTTTAATACAGTGTCCCAGTTATATAATTTTCACATAAACAAATTAGCATTTTTCAAAATTATGCTGAAATATGCAAAATATATCCCAACTTTCACTCCATTTGCAATAATCAAACCAGTCCAACACTGGGAAGCTAAGAGTGGATTCAGATCCCTGTCACATCACTGACCATGATATTTTCTTTGCTTTTTGGGAGGAGGGCATAAAAAGCTCATTACAAATGGGAAAGAGGCTTTTTTCCCTTAATGGGGAAAGCCTACTAAGGATGTATTTGGAATCCAAAATACCATTTTCTGCTGCTACATATTTACATTTGTCTTCTGCCTATAAATTAAACAATTAAGTGCAAAATTGAGGGCTCTGAATTTTTATTGACATCAAGTACTTTTTATTAAAAGATTTCATCTCAATGCCATAGCATATTAGTACAATCTGTTGCAAAGACCATGCTGGGACTGTTCTGTGCCATGCAAAATTGTGTATATTCCAGAAACTGTTTTCCAAAGTCCAGTCCTGTAGGGACTACGGAATGGTTTGTCCTCCACTGAGAGAGGTATCAGGTAATAAATTGTTGATGAAAGAAATCAAGCCAGCAATGGTATGGATTGTTGCTGACAAGAAAATAAAAATTAAAAAGGGTAGCAATAGCTGAAATTTGAAAGCTACAGTGAGGGAATTAACATTAAATTCAATTCCATTGCTTGCTATCATGGGAATTTTCTGAGCTAGCTGGAAAACCTTGCACATCTCATGTTTACCATATGCTATAACAAGTATACAAAGCTGCAAACTTGACAAATACCTTGTCTCTAACAGTTTACATTTAGACACATCTGTCCCAGCAGTGCAAAACAGTTCTATCACATCTGGATGTCAAAAGCACCAAAGGATGCTTAAGCAAAAGCCAGGGAAGTGCTACCTCAATACTGGGGTAGTTCAATGCCAGCCTGAAAACCCAGCTTCAGGAATGTCATTGCTGGGTTCGTAAATCATCATGTGCTTGGAAGGAAATGTTCTTTAACTATTATAAATTTGGGCCATGCCATACATGAGAAATCTCACTTGATTAAAAATCAAACTGGAGTTCCAAATGCTGACCAATAATATATAGCCAATAACAAAAGGTTTGTTATAAGGACAACTTTTAGTGACATTTCCTAGAAGCTTTGGATTGCCAGGAGGGAGCCATTCAAAACAATCCAAAATGAAGTAGACAGTTTCTTAAATGCGTACCCTCCCAAACAAAGGGTTACACACAAGTCCAAGCCTATGCCATTGCCCCTTCCTTCAGGGGAAGAAAATCCTGGTATGCAAGCCAGAAGAGAGCTAAAATTTTGGCAAACTCCTACAAAAAGATCTCCCCAGGGTCTGTCACGCCACAGCCTACACAGAGCCAGTGAACCCAGAGCTGGGACAGGTGACAATCCCACTGTGTCACTGACACTCCCTGGGGAGGTGGCATCTCCTGGCCCAGCTCCAGCTATTATAGTTTAATCACATTTTGGGCTGTAAATGAGCGAAACCATCCATTTCATCTGCTTAGGGGACCGTGAAGGTGTCAATTTTGCCACTGAAATAAATGTTACCTGCAATGCTGCTTCCTGCAACCCTCTTCTGAGGAGGGCAAGTCCCCAAAGCATAGAGCTCCATGGCAAACCAATTCACAGTCATGACAAGAACCAAACTAATGGGGTTCATATTACAAAGAAAACCTAACCAGACTGAAAGCACCCCTGCATGCTCTGAGGGAAAAAACCTCTCCCCCTGAAAACAAAAGCATGAACACTGCATTTGTAAAGAACATGATCTACACAGGGGCCTAGAGTAACTCCTTGTGTTGGAAATAAAACACCCCAGACAGAGTAAGAGCAGGGCACAGAAAGAGAATTGACAGTTGATGTGAGAGTGACTTACTCCCACAGAAACATTCATCTTACCATATGTAGCCAATACTGTTTCAGTTCAAGGGAAGCAGAACTAAAAATGCAGGAGCCCAAGATTCAACTGAATTACTGTGGATAAAGCAAATGCATATGCACGAGGAGTGACATTTCCACACACATTTCAGGTTCAGACCTGCGGGGTTGATGCCCCAAGATGTGCTGGTACCAGGGTTTGCACCTCCCTGTTTCCACTGCTGTGGGATATCATTATGTAATCTGATGTAATTATAACGAGCAAACAGAGTGAGGAAGAGAAAAGAAAGAAAGTACAGTTTCTTTCCAGTACTTTTCTGCAATCTCCCACATTGAATCCAGCCTTCCTGGACTTTCTTCCCATTTCAGCCATTTCCCAGTACAAGCAGGAGAGCAAGCAGCAAGAAACGAACTGGAATAGCCATTCAAACTGTGTAGCCCAGCCCTCATTCCTGGTACTGTCAGGAGCAGATACTAAGGAGAACTTGCAGATAATCCCATTCCCAGTTCAAACATTCCGGTCCCACAGAGATTAAGACTTAGATTAGTTGTAACTCCCAAGAAAAATGCAATTTTGGTTTGCTTAGACATAGGGTAAAAAGATCTAGTTTATTTTTAGTCCTTTGACAGCTCTGCCTTTGGCCTTCAGAAATACATAACAGCTTCTAAAGAAGACACACTAGTTAAATTACTAATTTATTATTATAAATATATTATTGAAGTATATTAAAGACATTTAAAATGTTATAGAGGTCAGCTCAAAATTCTGTGTGTGCTCTGCAATTCTTTCTAGCTACATTTGCTCTTGATTATTTCAGAATCCTAGTATCCCCCACCTGCCGTGTGACAACAATTACTGTTCCATGAACTCAGAGAATTTGTTCTTTGGCAAAGCTTCATTAAGCTTACATGTGAGGGAAAGCAGCTGTAAATTGGTGCCAGGAATGGAGGGCTCTTCCTCTTCTGAAGAAGATAAAGCCCAGAACTCACATTCTCTCAAATCTGTATTTCATCCTGCACAATGGTTTTTATTTGTCCCCATTAATAAAGGGGGAAAAGACCACGATTAATAACATTAATTATAACAAAGTGAAGGAACATGGTACAGTGCCATGGTAGGGTCTTTTTGTTCTTTTTAAAAAAAGTCTCAGGCAGTTTATTGGACTCCATCCAATTCCTACATTAACATTTTACAGCAGAAACTGAGCATGTGGGAAATGTTTAGGTTACCCTCCTGCCTTAAATGGCACAGCCTTAAAGTCATCTAAACAAATGCATGAGCAGCACTGGACATTTCTTTTATACACCTAGGGATAACTGTAGTTACTGAACAATGGATCAAGGACAAGAAAATCTAACCACTGAGAACTCTGCATGCCCTGGGGTCAGAAAGAGCCCCTGCCAGTTCTGTGTGACTCCCTCAGTGCCCTGTGCAACTGCTGCCCCTTCACTCCCAGCCACAACACGCTCAGCTGGCTTGGGACAGCAAAGGCAGCTTAAATTACCCAGCGAAATGTATCTGCATCAGGAACATAAAAAAGGCGAATCACGGGGGTTAATTCAGGGAACCCTCATTTTCTCACACAAAGCAGGCTCTTGAAGAGGAGAAAACACTAAAAACTGTGCTTCAAAGCAGTTTTGCAATCAGAGCTGCTGCTCCTTCTGCCATCTGTTACCACCATATCAGCTCTTTTGAAAACAAGTTGAGCTCTGCACACAAAGCAAAGGTTGCTAGGTTTCCTTTAAGCATGGAATAATAACATGCTCTCTGCACAATTACTGTACTCCCTGAGAACAGCATTAATTTTCAGAGAATTTGAAAAGTAAATCTGTTAATAACCCTAGGAATTAATATTAATTAAACACAAGTTCTTTCAGAAATTTAGCAAAATCTACAAGGCATGTTTTTCCTTTTGATCTCTTTTGATTTTGAAGAATACTATTAACTGTTCAAACTTCCCACATCAGACCGTAGTTTTGCTTTGTGTTCACATACTGTGTTTTAAGTAGGAATTCTTATTTTTGCTGAAATTTGCTCTCTTGGCAGATGCCAAAAACCAGAATAATACCAGAAGAATGGTATGAAGAACAGCCTTATACACAAAATACTTCTGTATCTCCCAGTTTCACTGGGAGGAAAAAACCTCCAAAACCTCTCCTCAGTTGATAGCCATTCTGAGAACAATACCTCTTTCACTCACCTCCCTACCCCATGTTTGCATTTACATGTCTTTTATAGATTAGATTTACATTACAATTTAAGGATAAGAGAGGCAAAATTTGTCAGCAGAAGGTTTTACAAGATTGATACACCTGGAAAAACATGGGCAAACTCATCAGGTCAAGTTAAGGATGCTTTCTGCTTTTGTTGAACATCCAGTTTCTGAAAAGAACGTGTATTTTAAAATTCCCTTTGAATTCATCAAACCCACTGTGAATTAACATTACAGGTGTGTCAAACCAAGAGCTGCAGAGTAACTGAGACCACTGCAATCTGCCCCACGGCAGACAGATCGATCCCTCCAAAGCAGCTTCCACTTGGAATCCCCAGCACAGCATCTGTGCCATTGCCACATCCCACCTCTCCCTGCAGCAGAGACAGTGGGAGTTATAAAACCTCCGAAGGAGACTCAAGGGCTCTTCTCTTCGGCATTTTAAATTAATGTGAAGTGCAATGCTGGAACGGAGAGTCACGGCAGAGTCTCCCAAGGGCCCCGACTGTCAGAGTATGAAAATGGATTGGCTGATTTATGTGTTTGCTAACTTCTCCTCAGAGTCTTCAGAGGCAACTAGGAACAGTGCTTTAACACTTCAGACATGAAACTGTCACTTGGATGTGAGGGACATTTCCCCCTTACTATATGCTGTCCTTTCTGTGACTGTGTCCCTCTTACATGCCAGAGAGACCCTCTGACTGGAGACAGAAACGCTGATGGAGTTTGATGAGTTCCAAGTGCTAAATGCAACTTAATCCTCTAGTTTTGCAAAAAATGGACTTTACACTACAGCTAGGCACAACTACGTCATCCTCATGTCTTCCCCCGACCTGGAAAGCATCAGCCTATACAGAAGGGAAAATGAGTCTGTGATCTCTGTCAGGGGATGGCCAACAGTGGCACCTTTTGTGGCAAGTATCTTCAGGAGAACAGAGCAAGGCTCACGAACTTCATTTGCACGGGTCTCCAGGCAGCTGTTAGATGGCCTGAAACAGGGCTAAAAGCCTCTGTAATTTACTGTGTTCCTTGGTTGTGACCCCCTAGGTGTTAAGCCACAATCAAATCACTTTACCTTCCTGTGCTTTAGTTTCTCCTTCTATTAAGCAGATATTGACCTTTCTTCATTATGCAGTCTGAGACGTAGGAACGAAAAGCAAGTAGGTAAGAGCTGATTGTTATTATAGCTACTAATAATAATCCTTGAGCTCTGTAAGTCTCTCAGGTAAAATAATTTTGTATGACTAAGCAAATCTCTCATATCCTTCCAAATCTCTACCTGAACTTTACAATCCAGATAGTGAAGACAGGGCAGGGAAGAGGGCGGTAATGGAAAATCATTTCCTATTCACTGCCAACAGAGCCAACTACAAAATGAAAAAATGTGCAAAACGTTTGTACCTGGGCATGAGTCCTCCAAAAGAGTTTTGTCCTTTTGAAAATATTTCAACTTGCATTGAATATTTGGTTTTGAGATCTTTATATCCTTAACAGTTATATTTATAGTAAAGAGACAAATCATACTTATTAAACAAGAACCAGTTTCTTTCCCTGAACATTCTTCTGAATTGAGTCCTTTCTGAGGTTCAAAATTATTTGAAAAAGGGCTTCAGGCTTCATCCTCCCAGTGAATGGAAACATTCACTGGTTCTATCCATACTTTCAAAACATGCAGGTCATCTCCCCTCAATCACTTTTCACAGCTTTTTGTTTTTAATCAACACAGAGAGGGTCTAAGCAATTGCTCCTTTACTCAGAGATAGAATCTGTGCAGGAGCACCAGTCTTCATAAGTATCCTTCCAAAACAAACCTCAGCTGATGTCTTTTCTACTTCAGAAATGGAAACACTGTGCTTTCCACAGGAGTCAGGAACTTAAAAGCAGAGTTTACACAGGACAGAGAGACTCAACTTCATGCCAGTACGGAATGGGAAGCGATTAGAATCCTCTTGTTCTTACTTCCTTTAAAACCAAACTGAGATGAATTCTAATGGAGGACTGACTTGTATTACATACATTCAAACCACTGTAAGAGCCAGTAAAAGTACCACCCAAAAATGGGGATATGAAGTGTCCATTACTGGCTCCAATGACACCTGCCAGCCAGAGTTCCCACACCCTTGGCTGCTGCCCAGTGAAAGAGCTCCAGGCATCTCAAGTTAATGGATTGATTCTCACTGACTTCAAAACCAAACCAGGCTTTTACTTACTGTAGCTTTTGTCTCTGGAGTCCCCACACACTCAGTTGGTGATTGAGCACTACATCAAGAAAAACAACCTTCAAACCTACTTTATTTCAAAGATAAAATTAAATAGATTATTCCTACTTTTTTCCTTGTTGTTGTCTAAGAAATGATCGATGATCACTTAATGTATAATTAAGACAGAAAATCATTTCATACCAAGACAGACTTAAACCAGAATGAAAAATATTTTAGGTATGAAGCACAGTATGTCAGAATAACACAGACAGGAGGAAAAGTGGTCTTTTGGCTGGGCAGAATTCTGTTATATTTAAAAGAATAGAGTAGTCTTTGAATCTTCATAATAATTGGTCTCTATTCCCTGCTCAACTGTAACATTATTTAACAACTCAGATCCATAATTAAGTTCATCGTCCCAGTGGAATTTTGAAAAGAGGCTTAATTTCCTGCAAGAGAAATGGAGACATTGCAGCCTGCCTAGCAGGGTGGCAAATCAATGACTCAGCAGTGGGCAGTTGAAAACAGATTGGTTTTAATCTCTTAATCCCCAGTATATGCATATGTTGAAGGGTAGTCTTTGTGACCCCGGTAATACACAACATCCATGCTCATTTTTTGCTTGCAGCACTTTATGATGAAAAAACCCCACTGTTGCTATTTATAAACACAAAAAAGTACAGCACAGAAAGCTTAGACCCGGTTTTTGCAAACCTGTATTCAGATATGGATGGGCTTTTGTTTATGTCAAATGTATATGAAATACTGAACTATTATCAGAATGCAAAATCTCGTACTTGCTTTTGGGGGTTTGTTTGTTTTGGGGTTTTTTTACACAATATCAAAACATTAGCCACAATATCGAAAGTTTTTGCTTTGTTTACAAATTACAAACAGGGGCTACAAAACCCCACAGTGGTCCTTACTCACAATCCATGTGCTTAATAGCTGTTCATGGCTTTTGTTGAGGAATTGTGACTAGAAAGTACATGGAATTTGAGCACCTGACATACTTTGCTAGCATTAGAAAAAGGTTCAAGTTTTAGTTAGGGAAATCCATTCCAAACTGTGCCTAAATAACAGAATCTGAAATCCACTATTCCAGGAGATTTTCAGATCTCTGTATGTTTGGCTGTATGGATTTGGATCTCTGCAAAAAGTTTTGATTAATCACAAATTAGAGCCTATTCTCCAGGTTAGAAAGAGCAGAGCCAGATTCTCCCAAGAATTAAGCTCGAACAGCCATTAGTCTTGGAAAAGCAGATCACAGACTTTTATTTCTGCTTTTCATGATTTACACACATATAAACCCAGGCTTCCTGTTCTCTCAACCATTAGTTAATGTAAGTAAACTGTATTAATAAAGCACAAGAGCTCTGTGCTCCCCAGCATCCCAGGCACTTCTTTTCTCTTGTTTACTCTTCATATCTCTCCTTACTAATTCTTTAGCAGCCAAGAGAGAGGAGTAGCCATACATTTCACTGCTATTCTTTCAGTTTTATTATATTGGCATTTAGACTGTTGATTGTCTTTTGATTGCCAGACAAACACACGACTCTCATAAGCTGGTTTCCAATAGTAATGCCCAGTGTACTGTGCTCATGATATGAAGATTAGAATTCGTGCATTTTTTTACAGACACTTCTGCAAAGTAAGGAACTAAAATTACATGAAAACTACTTCAAACTTTGACTCTTGAAATTGAGAGTCCTACCTCTAAAAGTCCCTCATTATTTCACACACCTCCATCATTTTAATACAGTATCTAGACCACAAGACCCAAAGATGGCTTATATCAGAAAATCTAAATCTGAATATTACCTCTTTGAACTCTAACAGGAATGAGAAAGTAATGTAACTTTATAACTTGTCACATATGTGGAGTTAATATTTGTGGCTTCAAAAAGGCTCTTACCTTGAGAAACAAGGCTCCCTTGGAAGCCAAGGAGTCCATTCCTCTTCCATTGGGGTAACAGTGATAGGCAGCATCCATAACAGGATAGCGGCTGGCAAAAAGTAGACCACTGTTCACAAACTTAAAGCTACAGCAGCTGTGGCAGCTGTAGACCCCAACATCATAGACGATGTATTCAAAGTAGTGGTGGAGCTGCTCTTTCAATTTCTCCGCAGCTCTTTTGTCAAACACTTCCTGCAAACACAGAAAGTCCAAGTTGGCAGGGAAGAAAGCAGAGATCTCATGATCAAAGGGCTCATCCGTGTGTTTCTTCTTCCGCACTGAAGTTTTCTTCATGATTGAAGCTTTGTAGAGGAGCTTGTTGTTGACAGTGCTCTGGTCCACTGTACCGTCTCCAACACGGACTTTAACCAGGGACTCTCGTGAGGCAGAGTAGCTGTCTAAACTCCCAGAATCTCCTTCCTTCTGCTTGTGGTTAGGTGTCTTTGAGATCTCTGCATCACCTTCCAATGAGGGCTCTGCTGGGCCACTGGCATGAGCCTGGTCATTGACGTTGTCTGTTTCTGTGTCTGACATGTGGCCATTATCCTCTCCATTTATACGGACAATGCACGTGTTTTCCTCTCCCTCATTTGGCTCTCCACTTCCACCTTTATCTTCTCTCTCCTCGCTGTTGTTTGAGCCAGAATTGTCTCCTTTATACTCCATTGATGTTGTCCTTTTGATGCCAGCATTAACAGTACGATTAGCGTTATCTCCCCCCTGGGGGGAGACCAGGCTGCTGAAACTCGCCGCGCTGATGGATGTGTTGGTAGGAGAATCTATGTATATTTTAATCTGTGGTCTGCTTGCCCCGTTGCGGATCCTCCGGCCGATCTCTTTAGCCCTTGCCTGGGTGTTGAAAACATTGTTGAATCTTGCCAGAGAGTCAGGCAGCAGGCAAACATTGGCACTGCCAAAGCAGAAGCTTTTCCCACTCCCTGCAGCCTTCCATTCAGTGAGCAGTGTGGCTCCATTGGCATGGTTCTTGTCTTCTAGCCTGGAGTAGATATAGGGCCTTCTGGCTGACTGGAGCGGGGACCAAAGCAAGAAGCCAATGAGAGCAAAAGGAAGAGAGGCTACCAACAGGGCCAGGTAGATGGGAGTGGTAATAATGATGCAGAGGGCATGAAAATAGCATGGGTCATCTGCTCTTTGCCGTTTCTCATAGGTGGTTGGAACAAAAGAGCCCACGAGCCTGTCTGCCAGCCAGTAACATGGGAAAATCAGGCCCCAGGAAAAAGAATGCAGAAACGACAGAAAGCTGTTGGGAAATGGAGAAGTGTATAAAACCATTGCAACTCAATTATGACAACACTTCAAGGCCTACTACATGATGTCACTGTGTCAAGCATCCATAAGAACACCAGGAGAGGGTTGGGGGAAAAAATGTCCAGTCAGGAGTTTTGGTTTTTTTCCCAGTGAGACTCAATAACAAAACTTTAGGAGCACCATTTCACTGTGTCAGAGTAAAAATGAAACAAGGCCACTGTTTTCGTCTGGCTTTTTGGCATCTGTATTTGTCAAAGGATGTCATTGTTCACTGGGGACTGCCATAGTGAAACACTCCAGAGGCAAAAGGGAAACCTACAGAAACAAAAGACAAAACATATATAACAGTTATTGGAAGTTTAAAGCAGATTCAGATTTTCCACAACAATTATAAGCTTATTGTGTATAGTGAATACTTAAGCAAAATATAAATTAATCATCATTTACATTATCATTTTTAAATTCCAATTTTCAGCTTTGAAGGAAACAATACTAATCAAATATAAAAAATAATTTCACAACTTTCCTTTGAAGACAGACCATGTCTTTCAAAGTATCTTACCACTTGGGAAATTCTGACCTGAGGTATTTAGTAAATGTCAAGATTAACCAAAGACATCAAAATTTTAGGGGCCTGATCTTCTAAAATGAAGAAAATTCTAGCAAGATAATGACAGGGCCTTATAACAAAAACTGACTAGAGACAGAAATTAAATTTTAAAATAGACTGAGAAAAGTCTGGTTGTGTGGGGACAAAGTTATAAACACCTTCAAAAGCAAACCAAAGTAGCTGCTACCCAAATCCTACAATGAAGGAGGAGGCAGAAAGTGCACATGTTGAACAGGATGGCAGGACCACAACAGAGCTGCTTTTAACTGCTCTGTCCTGGGTGTGCCAGGAACGAGCTCAGAGACCTTGCAGAGACTCTTCAAGACATCAAATGATGCTTAATAAATATATACACACTGATAGCAGGAGAAGATCACCAAACCTGACTAAAAATAAAAATTAAGGGGAGAGGGATAGAAGAAGCAGGAGTTGTTTCCCTGCCACAACACACCCCCAGCCTCCCAGGTGCAGTAACATTTTGCCAACATTAGGCAGTCAGTTTTTTTTAAAAGGGTAGACCCTCCTCTGTAGTTTTGCCCTGATGGTACTATTCACATGGAAATGGGAAAAGTTGGATCAAGGGAGGGGTTTTTTTTTGTTTTGTTTCAATTGTTAGTTAAGCATAACTTTAACAAACTTATGCAACATGTTTGAGTTCAAAGAAATGAGTGACAAGTCAAGTTCCAAATAACAAATGCTTGGCATTTACTCATTGCCAAAGGCATTTTGGGATGCTGATAATAGAGGGAAGCCTAGCAGATTTGTTTTCCTGAATGATTTTTAGGACTTTTCAGTAAAAATGCTCAAAAGAGACTCTGGCATCTACATATCAGATAGAAAAAATAACTTAAAACCCACCCGAATTATGTAATTACCATTAGAAAAGAAAAAACTGTAAATAAGTTATTCTGTTCTACGGGATGCTCAAAATGCTTTATAAAAGCCCTATTTACATAATCACTCAGCAGACCAGAAAGGTTCTTGTTTACAGCAGTGCCAAGGGTAAACAGAACACTGTGTTTGGGGTATGTGAAGCGAGGACAAACTGCAAACCTTGTATTGCAACTTCCAGGCTGACGACCTTCCTGATTAAAGCTGCAGTTGGGTTGCAGAATATCAGGTCAGCTTGACTTTTACTATTTTAACGCAACACACCAGAAAAAATGCAGAAGCACAATGGATCCATAAAAATTTGCCTAATTTGGCTTTCCATAGATAAGGGTTTTCTTACGTCTACGATGACAGGGTGTTACAACTCCTAAGGGAACAAGACATCAAGTGACAGCTTTGTAGACAGAGCAGCTCGGCGCCTGCTCAGTGATGTGCTGAAGTTAAAAAACCCAAACAATCAATCCAACACAACTCTTGCCAGTTCTGTTAGGGACTGCAGTATCAATAATCTACAAGATAAACAGCTGTCCAGCAAACCATAAAATGCCCTACTAAAACAGCTTCACAAAAGCAATTATCCAGATTATGGGAGCATACTGGATCCAAGGAATTCGTGCTTACTGCAGATCCAACATACTATCGGGTGTATTAGTAAAAAAGGAAGAAAAATGAATGCAATCACAAATCCTTTCATGGGATAAGATTGCACAGCAAACGTCATACAGCAAATTGGTTCAGACTGAGGTTTGTTTTAACAACTTTTAGCAAGAATGTAATTCTTTATAAACACTAAAGACTGAGTAATGGTTCAAGGCCACATTGGAGACTTCTACACCTCCTCTGCCTTAAAAAGGGAGAACATCTTTGAAAATGAGGACAGTTTTTGACCAGGTGCCAGCTGCATTCCTCACTGCCAGCCTGCTGAACTGGAGAGGCAATAGGGATTTGAGTACAGACATGTATTCCATCCATTTTATTCCATGAATTCTAATAGAAACCCCACAACTAATGATACAGAAGTTTAAAAACTCTGGTACCACAGCAAGTTTTAAAATATCATAGCTGGGGAAAAGGAAGAATGGAATCATCAGCTGGATGTCCTTTGCATTTCTGCATATTGGAGACAGAAAGCACAGACACATCAAGGTCCTAATCTAAACCACTCTTCTTCCAAGTAAATTATTATCCTCATTTATTAAACTTATAGATGAAGGAAATCACACAACTCACTAAAGCTCTGTTACAGAGCTGGCTCTTTGCTGCAAAGTCATATGCATGCTAGTGCCTCAAAGCCACCCAGAAAAAGAGAATTAAGGGAGTCATGAGAGACAGATTTTATCTGAACAAGATCTTAGGGTGAGGGAAGGCACTATGTGAGTCAACTGGAACTTGGAAAACATGACGTCAGTAACATCCCTCCTAATGCACCGGTTTAGATGGAGCCTAAAGCTAAAGTGCCTAATTCCTTGTGATGAAGGGTATTACTTGGTAATCCAATGCTTTATTCATAGGGGTTTGAGAGATTAAGGGAGAATTTAAGATATTGCAATGAAACAGATATTTTTGTATGCTACAAAGACGTAAACTGCAGACTTGTTTAGTTGTTTTTATTACTTTCTAAGTGTTTGAAGGCTAAAAAAAGATTTTATTTAATTTTTTTTATGGTGGCAGTATAAAACATCTCAACTTTAGTGATAACAAGACATCAAGCAGAAAGGTTTCAAAGATTTTTATGATTATAATTATGCCCAGAAGTATGCTAGAGACATCATAGATCAAAAGAGATGTTCCTAGCTCCAACATTGCTTGCAAACTAAATAAAGGACAATACAAGTCAAAAAGTGATAGAGAAAAACAACAAATGTTGCCATAATAAGGTTATGTGGGCAGTCTAGAAATGGTCAGAAAAGTTTTAACTTCCTTTTGCTTCGGAACTAAAACACACTCTCAAATTTAGACAACTAAGATCTCTTCAAAGCTCTTCAAAGTAACGTCTCAATTGTATGTTTAAAAAATACATGTAAATCACTGGCAGAACAGTTATTTCTCTAAAAACCAAATAAAACTGTGGGAGTGACTGATTTGGAAAGTTACCCTATAGGCAACTTCACACAATAATTTACATACATTCATTAAAACTAGTCTTTCTTGAATCCTGACAATTGCTTGGTCTTCAGTGGAAGTCAGAGCAATATGTATCTGAAGCTGGATCTAGAAAAGCAGTTTATTTAGATTGTGTTGACTTTTTGTTACCTTTATTTCCTTTTTGTCATTGTAAGTTGAAGCAGAGAAATAAATCTTACAGCAGTGCTCCCACTACACCACACAAACCAACAAAAATCAGTGTTTGTAACTGAGGTGAAATGAAGGTCTGAGATAACTGAGGGAATTCTTACTCAGGCTCTCATCCTTGCTTATTAGACAAACCACAACTTAATTTCTGCTTTCCTCATTGTTCTCATCTGGTTTTCTTCCCAGACACACTTCATAAAATCCTCCTTTCTTTATTCAGTGTTTTTCCCCTGATTATTCTTATACATGCTTTTAATTAGAGTCTAGTTCAACGACTAACTAACCTTCTGAAAAAAAAGCCTACTCTAAAAGGACAAAACCACATGCAGAGTTTTCCATCCTTGGTTACATGCCTGTAATTACAGAGAAGCAGCCACCTGAAAGTGTCAGTGGCTCGAACGGAGATGCTTTCTTGTTCCCCTGTGCCCCCTTCACAAGGCCTGACGTTTTCACTGAAATCCTGTCATCCTGGCTGGGACTCATTCCATGAAGCAGTTCACAATGCAGGGTAAGAGAATTTAAGCAGAGCTTTTGGCTCACTTTAACTTCTACTTAAATCAATAACCATTTACAGCCTATGGAAATCTTAGTAAAAACATGGAACCTCCATGGCATGAGAAGCTGAATTTGGTGCATCCTTGATATTTATGAATAAAGGAGGACCCATTCAAACCAGGGAACTGGCAGAGGGAGAAGGGAAGGAAGAAAGTGGTTTTGCAGACTTGTCATTGTGATGTTCATCTACCAGTTTCTGCCTGAACATTCTCCCTTCCTTCTAAAGAAGGCAATCAAATACTGCCTTGCTGCTCTGCACCTTGTCTCTTTTATGCCTATAGGCTGCCATCAGGCAAGCAGTCAGGATAAACACAATGTCTAACTTAATTGAACTAACCTGTAAAAAACAGAATAGTAAGAAGTGTGAATTTACAAGTCTCATTGAATACCAGTGATGTCAGCAGTTAAGTACATGTCTGCTGAAAAAAAAACCCAGACCCCCCCACCCCACAAATTCATGGAGCTGCTCAAGCCTCTGGAGTATTTAAAGATTAGACTTATGATGATGCAATCTCTGTTCAAAACAAGGACGTAACAAGGACCTGGGCTAAATTTTCCAAAGGGGTCTTCGGTATCTCATGATGCCTTTCTCTGCATTTCTGAAAAAGCTGCACACTGAGGGAGATATGGTGCCATTATTAACCACAACCTTGGTGGATTAAGGGAGCTGGAACAAGGCTCTGACCCTCCTGGTCAAATCAGCCCTTCAGCTCCAGAGCCCACCCTACTGGAGCCGGCTCTGCAGTGACAGAGGCACTCTGGCCACCAGTCAGACTGTGAGTGGGAGGCACTCATCCTCCTCATCTCAAAAAAGAGTGGCTGCAGCTGCAGAGAAACTAAACTGGCATGGTACCCTCTGCATCTCCTCACCCCAAATGGGAGCTTTTCTCTCACAGCACTGAAAATTTGATTATGATCACACTGTAAAACTTGCTCTGTGCTTGACAGTTAAGTGTGGCATGGTAACAGATTCTCATTTCCAAAAGCAAATCATCTGATTTTGGTAGTCCCACATCATATTCCCAGGACAAAAACCATTCCCACACACCTTCTGCTACCTGAATTAAAATGGATTAAGTTTCAAACTTAATAAAAAAATATAAATTCAATTATGTTAATGTATGTAAACTCACAAATGTTAAAAATATATCTAAACAATTATAGCCAACTGAATAACATTAAAAACATGACACTTCTGTCCCCTTTTTTCTTTCATAAGGGTTGGGAAATTTAAGCTGAATTCATTAGTGCAGAAAACAACCAGCTTTTCTATTCCTGCAAGCAACACTGATTCTCCCCTGACACAAGAGATATTACATAAATGCAGAAGGGATGCACCACATCTTTGAAGCCCAGGAGAGGTTTATTCTTTACTTTACCCATACAAAGTGACCCCAACAATGAGCAGACAACTGGTGTGTCTACACATGAGCTGTACTGATCGCTCCCTGGGGACCTCACCCACACCCAGAAAACTTCACCACATCAACTCCAAATTCTAAAATACACCTCCAAAACGTGTAAATAAATAAATAAATAAATACATTTCAGCGGATCATTTGAGTAACTTCTTGTTATTCATACAAAGATATCTTTATCAGCAGAACTGGCTCTTCTCATACAGGAGACAATCCCATATTTCCAATTATCAATTCCTGTTTATGGCCTTAGGAACTGATAAGAAGTAGAATCAATAGCATATCCTCTAATGGCTGAAAATAACAGCGAATACTTCAGCCAGCTTTAAGTTTTCAGAAAAGCTTTGCTATCAGGCAAGATTTAGACCAAAAAAAAGTTCCTCTGCCCACTTGGTGATCTCACTCAGTACCTGGAAAGCTAAACAGTCTCTATTTTGAGACCTTATTTGGAGTACTCTGGGAGTGAGACAACTGCAGCACACAAACCCATGAACCTGTGACACTGAGATCTGTTTATACAACAGAGACAGAATGGGCTCTATTTACAAAATCACCTTTTAGTGTGCTTTAGCCTCGTATTTTACAGGAGCTGGAGTAATTCAATAATGGCTAAATAAATCTGATCTTTGCAAATGGTTTGTTTAACAGAACTTAGTGAGATGGAACAGTATTGGCTTTAGGTGCCCAGTACAGGAGTGGAGATAAAATTTTTCCTACTCATCTTTCACCATGTAAAAGCTACAGAAACCTGACTACAGCCATGCCTTGCCCATAAATCGTCAGGGGGCACAGGCTCCTTGGAAAATGAAAAGCTGTACTTTCTCAAGCAGCACTTTGAGCCTTCATGCTTCTGGTCAGTCCAAGACAGCACAAAAGAAGTATAAAATAATCAATTTTTCCTAGAGTAAGTATTTTTATACTGCTGAAATTGTTAAAGCTGGCAAAGAAAAGTTGCCTCAATCTACAGTAAATCCAACACAAATCCCTGCCAATAAATATCAGTTCCTCTATAAAAAAGCCCACCTGCAATTCTCAAAATACTTTATAAAGGAAATTAAAATACAACGCAACTGAACTAAATCACAGCTATCCCTATAAAGGAAATTAAATTGCATTTATTCATGTTCTACTTATGGAAAATTAGAAAAACAGAGCATTTGTAACTTGAAGAAGTTTTCATGGAAACCTTGAGACTAGACTCCTTGACTCACAATTTCCACCTCTACTGACAAAGGCATATTTCCTCAGGATTCAGGGATCTAACTGGTGGATAATCATATAAAAATCAGCATTACTCAAAACTCAGCACAGAAATACTGAATCTTTCCCCAAAAACTTGCTATAATGTCAAGCCACTCTGAAAAAAAAGAATTCAAACTCAAGATTTTTTAAGATCAAATCGTTCTAAGATATGCAATAAAAATACTCAGTCTATTTTCAAACAGTCAAACATAAGTCTATTAAAATTCTCTTTAAAAAAAAATAAAAATGACCCAGAGCACTCCACACTTGCAGCTTTTCAAACCTGGTAACAAATTCAAGCAAAAATATTCTGTTTACTTATTTGTAAATTCATTTCACTGTAATGCACTGGTAGACTAAACAGGACAGCAATATGTTTCTCACTCATCCTAAAGCTTATTTCAGTGTTTATTAACCACTGCATTACACAGAAAATGCTGCTCCTTCCCCCTCCCCTCTGAAGATGCTCCGTGTGTTGTGGCTGCCCCACTGTTGCAGCACAGGAAGCAGTGCTCGGTCACAGAGCAGCCTTTGAAGTCCGATAACACTGTCTGATACCAACCAGGTTTCTGGCACTCTGCACTAAATTGCCCAAGAGTCTCCCATATTTTCTGCAGGCAGAGCACATCCCAGCTCATGCCTGGACACTTTCAGCCTTTCAGGTTCTATGTTTCAAAGATTTCTACCCCACAGCCATCACTGGTTTTGTGCACGAGTTACTGGGGGATTTGGTAGGAAAAAAGTGAATGCAAAATTTGAGGTGGGGCAGGGTAGGGAGAGGGGAATCTCATTTCTGAGCCAGAATTTTTTGTATCTCTGTGGAAAAACAGAAATACAGAATAATCTCATTTTTTTTAGTATATACAAATTATGTTTAATCCACAACACACCTGAAATGTCAAAATAGTGGTGTTGTTAATCAAAGTGGTCCCTGTTCAGAAAAGAAACAAGAATGCTAAATATGGAACACTCTACCATTTCTAACGCTAAATCAGAAAGTAGCATAAACTAGCAAAAGAACCTGACAATAATCTCAAGGAAAAAAACAGTGAATGAGTGAAAATGAGCAGCTCCTTTATTAGGCTATACATATGTGCATACTAAGTTCATCTTACTCTTCTGTGGAGTTTTATATTCCTTAAAAATACTGTGGTTTTTCTGTTATAAAGTACATTTGTAAAGATCAGGACAATTTAGAGCTATTTCATTTTACACTCCATACTTTAATTACTCTTGGAACCACAATGGAACCAGCAGGTGTCCTACATCCAGAAGGAGCAGGAGGGACAGAGTATTTGTTTACATATTTGAAAGGAAGCCCTGCAGTGTTCTTGTGTGATCACCAACAGATGATGCTTCTCTTAGCTACCAGCAGAAAAAAACTTCTTTAAATATTGAATATGCTTTTAAAAATCTCTACTGAGTCAAACTATTACTAAATTTTTATTGTGATGGAAAGTAAAATGTTTAATTGAAACAGCTGTTACTCAATAAATACCAGAAGCTGTGCACACGAGGGCGTGGTATTTCCAGATTAGATTTTTAGGCATGGCATTGCATCCACTATATTTTCAGATACTAGAATATAAGGCAAGTCTAAACAAGATCTAAATCTAAAGAACAAAACTGTAGAGAATCAGAAGTGTTGACTTCAAAACAGACCTAGGCCTACCTCCAGTATAAACAGCATATAATATCTCAGTATTAGGTTTAGGACGCAAAGCAAACATCCCAGATCCTCACTGCTGCTTCTTCTCACTCAGGTAAGCAAGCAATTAATTTTAGCTTCAAAAAGGTTGGGTTTAGTAACCTCTACACAACCAGTTCTACCATGGCAAGTTAAACAGGGGTTTGGTTTTACAAGACCTGCATTGATGTATTTGTCAAGTTTGTTTCATTCCCTGGACAAACTGTGCAGTCCATTATTTTCAAAGAGCATCCTCAAACATATAAAATATATTTGCAAATTATTGGGTTTATACAAGTGCTAAGCACTACAGCATTGACACAGAAGAATTGTTTATAGCAATGTCTAAACTGGAGAGACTTTTGCTACATCTTCCAAACCAATGTAGTCTTGTCCTGCTATTACATAAACTCATTTGCCCTGTGATTCCCTTCAGAATTTGATTTTTAAGAGTCATTTTGTAGAGCAGAAATACCTTTCTGAAAATTCAATTGTCTCTCCCAGAAATGCAGGCCTTCATATATTGAATGTTATGATCTTGGAAGTGAAGCTCTTCAGCACTGAAATGAAAATCATATTTCAGTGTAAGTTTACATTATCTCCTGCATGTAACAGAACAGTTCCCAAAGGAAAAGGTGCAAGTTGTGAAAGGCAACATTTCTGACACTGTTGATTGGTTTGGGGTTTTCTGATCCCCCCTCCATAGCTGAAGATGTCACATACCAATAGCTGAGAGTCTGTGCCAAAAATGGTACATCTTCAGGGATGAAATACAAATGTCTTTTTTTATTTTTTTTTAAATTATCTTTATTAGCTCTTAGTTGCATTTCTACCTCTGCTGGCTGCCCCTTGCCTATGCCACACTTTTCAGGACTACTTTTACTTGAGTATTGCGGGTAGAGATACCATTTGCTTACTGGCCATGGCTTGTACTCCTATATTGTCTTTAGTAGCGCTGCTCCCAGAGGTAAATTGGCATTAGTGATGCAAGTGCAGGGAAAGTATCAGAGAACTGTTAGAATAATATTATTTGTATAAATCTGATTATTATGCACCTCAAATTTTGTAAGATTTGAAGTGATGTAGAAGGAACATACTGTTACTATCTTACATAATTCATCCTGATCACTTAAATAGTTTCTTAAAACAGCATCCCCTGGATGCCAGCTTTTGAAGTGTTTAACGAGGTATACATAAAGAGGGTAATAATTACAATGGGGGTGTAATGAGCTTCACTATCAACGGGAGTCAAAGTACAGTAGATTTTTATCTCAGATAATTATTGTTATGTGCAGTAAATGCACCAGCAAATTTGAAGAAATAAAGTCTTTGGAGTTCCTCTGGTGAAGGGAATTCACAAAAGAGAACACTAATTTTTATTCTTATTTTACCATATGAATCTGACAGGTGTTATCTGCTAAATCCAGAGCCCAGGAGCCTCGTGCAGTGACATAAAGCTGTACTGTACAGCACACAAAGCAGAACTTCAAACTCCTCTGTGTCCTGGCTACAGGTAACAAAAACCCACTTATTCCTATGCAATTAAACATCAAACTTTTCACACCAATGGAGAAGTAACTGCCTTGGCTGTGGGTAGCAGGCTGCTATCAGAGATACCCAGGGACCAGCATAATCCACACGCTGCACAGTGACTCTAAAATGAATGACCTTTTCTGAGGGAACAGAAGGCATTCATTTCCAAGCCATGTTCATTCACTCTTGAGCCCTACAGCCAAAACAACCACAAAGTCCCTAAATATTGCTGATGCATTTTGTAGTAAGTGTTGTCAAGCTGAGCAAGGCCTGGGCTGAGATTACTGAACTCACACAGAACACTGAAGGCAGGTACCACCAGCTGGTTACTCTATTCACTCTGGTTGAAAGGATTATTGATCTGTTTTGATGGAAAATACTACTGGGCAAAAGCCAACAGCACAGTACATGCAAGATCCAGCCATTTCATCCTTCCAAAGACAAAAAACTCTTCTACTAAGTTTAAAAAGTTTGTGTCCTGCTTTTTTTAATATGTATGAATAATTTTTCCTTTGTATCTCAGACTGTTTTATGTATTTAAAGAAGTAATTTTGTAGCTGAGATCAAAATTACTCCCTGAATTTATTATCCTGAAACTAATTGAGAATTATGACTGGTTCACTAAGGCAAAGAAGCCCAACTGGTGAGCACTGAAGGCAGTACAACTTTGCAGCTCACTCAGCTGATAACACAACTTGATTTTCAGCATTATAAGAGACTAAGTAAACAGCTCAGATAGGTCAGTTGGAGAGCTCCAGCCTAATCTTGTAAAACTAGTGTTGGTAAACCCCAAACTTGTCCAAGTGCCTTCACACGCTGCTCCAGCATACAAATTCTGTTATTGTTATACCATGTCTTTATATACACTGCTGATACATACATGGATCAATGAAATTACACACTAACAGAAGAAAGGAAGGCATGAATACAAGCTAGGTAAATTCAAAGCAAATTCGCTTCAGTTCCAAAACCACTCCTCCAGAATCAAAGACGTTCTTTGAAGTCAACTGTTATTTAAATGCAGGTTTACTCATTTTTCATTTTCTACAACCCAGGATTTTCTGTGCTGCAACATTATCTGAAAACAAACAAAGCAGAACAACAACAAGAAAAAGCACTAATTCTATGTTTGTGAGTATTTCTCAGAAACCAAATAGCCGCCTTGTTTTATCACATTCATCCCTCTTTTCAAATGCAAGAACTCTGACAAACAATTTCTGAGGAAACAACTGCTTTTGTAATTAACATTGATCTCTACAGGCAAATGTGTATGAGCTGTCCCAGGCCTCTCCTAAGCTATTTGCATTCACCAGCTACATCACAGCTGCTTGCTGTAGTTACGTAAGGCATTTATACATTACATTTATGTAACAGGCATGCACTGGAAACTGAAGTATTTAAGTGAGGGGACTCTCTTTTGAAAGTCCACCTACAATGGCTCATACCCACAAATCTAAACAGCAGATTTGCAGCAAGTGATTCAGCCAGGTCAAAACCTTTTTCAGACTTTCAGACTTCTCTTTCAAACCTTTCTCAGACTGTAGTTGTGGCTTTTCAAACATGCCCTTCTAAACACGAACTCCCAAACCAGTTACAATCAGTGTCCATCTCTGATGAAACTCATATCATCTCTTTGTGACAACAGCTGTGTGAAAAAGTCCTTTGAAGGAAAACTTGACTGGGTAGAGGGGAAAATAGATCAGGAACCTCAAACTCCACAATACTCTGCACAGACAGATTATCTTATAGGACAGAGCCCAATCCAATCCATTTCTCTACTGTGTTGTGTTTAGTATAATATTTGAAAAGTTGAAGTAACAAAAAACTTCATGGGCTTTTTACATTTCCATAATTTTTTTAAAAATTTTAAATCTTTTTTTTTCTGACCTCCTACTCATGCATGGACCTCCTAAGCAACCTCCCACTGAAACTCATAACAAGATATTTCCTTTGCCATCTTGGATATGTTTTGAAACAATATATTTGAAAATGCAGATTAATACTCATCAGTACCAGTGCTATATTTTAAAATAAATGTAGAGTAAGAGACTTGAGTAATACTGAATGTAAAATTCTCACTTTCCCTTTTATTCCTACACATGAAAGTTGATGCCACCTGCAAATTAAGTGGTTAGCACAGCAGCTGAATGCCAGCTTCTGTCACCAGGACACAAGGGACCTGGGTACGGGTGTCAGCTGCCACAAACTCCTCCATGGGAGATCTCCTATTACTGACCTTTTCTTCCTTAATTTGACTGCCTTTCAAAAAAACAAAAAAGGCTTGTTAAGAACATGACAAAGGCTAACAGAGTAACATGCAGAGAAGTCAAATAGAATTGAGTTTAAGACAGCTTGTACATATCACCTGCAAGCCCAAACACTTGGAAGCACTGAGCCGAATGACTTGATCATTATTCCACTGGGTTTTTGAAGTCTAAATGTATAAGGATGACTCATGTGAATCTGAATTAAGAATTCACCTATAAAATCCTAGGCTTCAGTATGCAGCGCCACAAATAGAAAGAAAAAGTTGCCATAAACAAAGCATTTGGAAGTCTTTATAAATTAATTTAGTGATTATATTCCACTGTGTAGAATGACCCTTTCTTAAAGCCCATCACTGCAGCAATCACCTATATGGACCCCTGCTGACAGTGACAATCTCAGTCAGTGATTTATATTAAATTACACTGATCCAAAGACTGGATCCTGTGTTTACCATTCTGGACATGCTCCTGGTTGGAAGTGAGACAACTGAAAACAAGTGACTTCTGCATGCATACATTTGGTTCAAAGAACCACTTGTGACTACAAACATACAAACTTCTGGCTTTATTTAGACGGCAGAGTGATGGCACACTTTAAATTGCAGAAGCTTAGAATGCCAGTGATCATGTTGTGTCAGCTTGCCATGTATGCATTAAGAGTTTTCAGTGTCCAAATGCTTTAAGTACTCACCAGAAAAACTGCATTTTTTTTCAAAAGAAAATAATCTCTGGGATTATATCTCTGGGATAATCAACTAACCATGCATATGCTGGTTACCAACTGTGCTGATATTGTGGTGGTTTGGCACTTCAGCGGACTCACATTTTTGTTAAACCCAGTCATCTCCCTAAGCTGCAGTGTAAAGAGAAAAGAGCCTCAGCTAGTGCTCCTTTAACTACAACTTTGCTTGCTTTTACAAAGCATACAATGCTTCATGTTAGAATACCACCAGCAGAAGAATCAAAGCAGAACTCTCTCACTATAAAGTGATCATATCCCCTTACAGGCAAACTCACAGACTGCAGCGTGTTTGTCAGACAGTCACTGAGCAGTCAAACCCTCACATGTCAAACTATCACTGTCATCAGCACACACACAGTTACAAACAAAATAGATTTGTATTCTGAGTACCCTCAGTCTGAACTCTACAGTAAAAGAGATGGTCTCAGTCTGAAGCAACACCAGAGAGCTCTGAGGAAGCACAGCAGAGCAGCCATGAGCTGGGAGTCCAGCAAGCACTGGGAGGCTGAGGAACTGCTGAGGATTATTCCATATTGTGCCTCATGCAAGGAGGCTGAGGCTGATGAGGTTTAACTGCTGCAATTCAGTTTCACATGGGGAGGCTAGGAGAGACTTTATGTTGTAAGTCAAGGAGAAAAAAAGTCTTATTTATAAATGACTAGTCTTGGCAACTTTCCCATCAACTACTCAAAGTAATCATAATGCAGAATGTATGACTTAACTTTCTGTTTTGTTTTATGATACAAACCTGTTTGGCCTAGTTTTTAGTGATTTGCTAGGTATGGGACATATTTATCCTCATTTCTCTTTCCCTATGAGCTGTGACCACATCTTTTTTTACTCTTCAAAAAACCCTTTGAATTACTTCTATTTCATCTTATTTGGGGGAGTATAACTGAATTATTATAACTACTATTACTTTATGGAAATTCCCTCAGCAGGAACAGGTTAGGTATAACCACACAAAAAAAGCTCATCACCAACAAAAGGCTTTTCAATTCACACAGCAGGAAACCCAAACCTTGCAATATGCCTTGCTTTTAAATCTGTTTAATTTTCTGTTTCACAGTTTTCTTTCAATGCGTGCAGACATGTAGGTACTGCTAATACAACTTGTTTCTACTCATCTGTATTTATACAGCATACATCTGCTTTCGATGTAGCACTTCTACCTGTGTTTAGGTTTAAAACCCTACTTTCAAAACACACTAAATTGAAGAGAAATACTGCAGGAATGAACCATAAAGGGTGGCCTCTCCACAATAGCCTAACACGGTAATTCTACATAACTTGCATTCCTTTTTTCTCTATTGTATCAGGAGGATAAACTCCACCAAAATAATGACCAGGTTATGGCAGCCAACACAGGACAAAGCACCGATTCATAAACTTTATATAGGCTTCACCACTTCTGACATCTCTGCACCATCCAAGGTCCCAATCAAACCCTATCCTGTTTTGTCTCCTTGCCACTGCACCAGCAGCTGAGACAGGGTGATCTCAAAACTTCTCAGCAGCAGGGGCTGGGGCAGAGGCACAGAGCAGAATTGCTGCTCCTGCCTCTGTCACCTGGCCCTACACAGGCCTTTGGACATTCCTCATGTGCTGCCCCATTCCCAGTCCAGGCTGACTTGCCTGCTTGAGTTCTGTGCTGTGACAGACCTTGAATTTAGGCACAGCTTCCTAGGGAGGAAAAAGCCCAATGAGGTGGTGAACCTGCGGCTAGTCATGCATTAGAAGACAAGCTGCCCTCTGGAAATAGGCAATTTGACTCTTTGAGGCAACAATCAACTATGGAATGTTAGTCAAGCAACTTTCCCCTCTCAGATGACTCAATTTCTTACCTTGTATCCTTCACACCATAAGATTTTTAGGAGTGCAGTAACTGTCTATTTTGGTGTCTTTGATGGAAAAATTACTATTCATTGTATAAAATTTCCCAACATATATAAAAAATCATATATTTCATACTCATCATATTAAAAACTGGTGCATTTTCATCAATATAATTAATGTTTGTTGTATTATCACTCAAATAACTGCATACAGTTGTAGCTGGAGAACACCACTCAGCTCTGAAATAGCACTCTTCAGCTGTAGATCAATGCAAATGCAGCTGGTAATTCAGCATTTGTGAACAGGTCATCAGCATGACTAGCATATTAACATCTCAGCCAAGGAGCAACACTTACAGGCTTTCTTTTAAAGGTTAATGAAAGGGCTCAATATGTACTTCAGCAGTGATTATTTCCAAGAAATTGGCCAAAGGGAAATGGGCCTCACTTGAATTTTAATTCTAATTTTAATCTGAACACTTAATATAGGTGTTGCCTGATTGTTAAGAATATAGTCTTGCTCCTGATCCCAATGTAACCTGCTTAGATTTGCTCAAATTAATTGTGTATGGTATTACTGATTAAATTCCCTGGGAAAGGACACAATACTCATATATAATGACTAATTCTCTCAGCCTGTGATTCTAAGTTCAGAATCATTATGTCAGTGCATATGCAGAATACAGGAAAGACAGATGCTATACTTGGAACCTAGAGAAGGCTCATATCAAGAGCAGCAGCTCACAGTAGCCATAACTATTTAACAGATGTACACTGTTATCTACTTAATTTTGCACTAATTTGTTCTCCCCAGTCCCCCCCCCCCCCCCAAAATTCTAACAACACAAGTACACACCCCCAAATATTCATTTGGAAGCATTGAGCATATTAATATAGTTTTCACTATAAAGACCCACACTGGAATTCTCCAATGAACTGTCATTAGAAACACATGAAAGAGCATCACTTCCAATGACCTAAGGACTAAGGGAAGATCAGATTCCTGCAGACAGCCCTACCTGCTGCTACACAAGAATGACAATTATTTTTCATATTTCTTCAGCTGGGCTTTATGTCTCTTGTAGGGTGATCTTCACCTTTGCAGTCTGAAATCTTTAAGGCCGCCTCAGAAATGCATCCTCAGAAAGATCAGACCCTTGAGGCAGAATTGCATAATTCCTGAATTCCTAATATCCCTGCTAACTGAGCCTCATTCACCAGTTTTCAGCAAAGGCAACCAGCTGGCAGCTCAGCTACCAGGAGAGCGGAGACCATTGTGCAAAAGCAGAGATCCAGAGTGACTCTTTCAAAATTAATACCGTCTAATTGCATGTGAGAATATAGTAAACTGAAGAAGGAATTAAAAGAAGTTAATTCTTCCAAATTCTTCCTCTCTCTTATTGAGGGAAAATGTAAACGTTTGAGTCAACTTATTCTAGCCTCATTATCTGCCTAGGACAGGGTTCTCTCTGCTCAAGAGCGCTTCTCAGTCATTTCTGAGGGTTTATTTTTAGCCAAAGAAGGTTTGTTCAATCCAAGTCTCCTGAAACTGTTCAACTCATATCTGGTATCACACCCTGAGATACTGGAGATAGAATTTAAAGCAGTGTTAGCACTCAGCACAATATTGTCAAAGGGATTATTGAAAGCTACTCCTTGTCTCCTGCAGACATAAGATGGGAACTTCACAAGAGATAACCCTTTGCATGCAAATAGCAAAGCAACATGAAACAATAAGAAACGACAATAAAGAGCCAAGCAATATCATACTCATAAAAATAACACAAGAGGCTCCCAACAAAGCAATAACACTGCTTGTTTAACCAGCAGGATTGCTGCCTGTCTTTCACAAGAACAACAATATTACTCAGAAATTCTGTGTTAAATGCTTGTTTAGCATTCATTAAATCTTCAGTAGTGTGCATTGTTTGTCATGTTTGTTGGTTTATGTGCTTGCACTGGAAATGCTAACCAGAATTTTTTCTCCAGAAGTACAGGTTTTAAACCAGATGTCGATAGTAACAGGCTAAAACACCCCTACCAGTACTGAGGTTACACAGTGTATGAGAGATAAAACAGTATCTGATTCTATTTCTGTTGTGGTCTATTTCTTTGCAAGGGTTAGGAAAGAACCAGCCTAGACAGAAATGTTCTGCATAAAGAAGGAAAACTCAGAGCTCCAAAAACACTGCAGAAATACACAGGGATTTTTATGTTTTGGCATTCTTTTTTACTTATTCTGCTTTATTTTTTAATTGTCCTTTTAACATTCTGGAATTTATTATCTAATGTTCTGTACTTCCTGTATTGTGCACTGGCTTTATGGAAGCATGAAGTAACCTAAATCATTTTAATTAAAATTTCTGTTTGCAACTACAAAGTTATTTAATAACTTTCCATCCTAACTGTATATTATCATAATTTAAAAAGGCATTTTAAAAGTCTTTAGATAATTTGTTATTATTGTAAATAAAATAAGTATGGGTACTATATAAATTAAATCCCTCACGAGGGAACTTGCTCTGTACCATGCTAACCACGCTCACGACTTTAGGGTTTCATCTATATGGACTGATGAGCACGTAGGTGTGCAGGAACATTCACGGATGTATTTGCATATATTAACATGGATTGCCAGAACTAATTGTTAGGCTGTTTTCATCACTCATATAAAAGCTGTAGGAAAGAACTGGTGGACTCACTGTAGTGCATATTTAATATTGCCAGTTCATTCTTCTTCATAGTATGAAATCATTTCTTTCATTCAGGTATGGGTAAAATATTTTTATTTTTTGATACAAAACCTTCTTAAAAGCAACAAAAAGGAATTTAAAATAATCACAGATAATATGTAAAGCATAAAAAACATACCTAAAACTCAGCAGGGATATCTGTCTCCTGTGTATAGAGAAGGAGAAAGGGCTGGGAAAGAGGAAATTCCCTCATGTGTAATTCTCTGATGAAGACTAATTCAATACAGTATGCGCCCCTGTGGATTTAGAACCTCCA
The DNA here is from genome assembly GCA_013396655.1 of Campylorhamphus procurvoides. NCBI lineage: Eukaryota > Metazoa > Chordata > Aves > Passeriformes > Dendrocolaptidae > Campylorhamphus > Campylorhamphus procurvoides. The sequence continues at coordinate 730,189 of WBMV01000309.1, forward strand.
AATACATAAAGTAAACATTCACATGTTCGCTGTCTCCCACATATGGAAAAAAGAATACATCTTTGAAGAGACACCAAGACAGAAGCAAGAACTGCACTCTTTTGAACTCATTAAGGAACTATACAACTGACTGCCCCCCTCATAGCAGGAAAACCTCCTCCTATTAAAATAAATGCTACTGTAATGGGTACTGATCTGCATAATGTTATGGTAACACATGCAGTTTCTTTCTCGGAACAAAAGATGCTGTTTTTTCAAATTAACTTGAAATCAACCCACTAAAAATTGCTTACAATGAATAGCTGCATTACCAGACTATCTTTTCATAATTGTTGGTTTATATTTCTCTTGAAGATAAAGATAATTTATACTATGAAATGAAATGTTCCTTGTAGCTCAGAATGGTAGTTCTGCTTTGGATATCTGTTCTTCAATAGCTTTGATGTCCCTTCCAAACTGGTAAGAGGTTTGCATGCAACCTGTGTGCCAAATAGTGCTCATTTTTGCTTTCAGAAACACAGCTGGCAATAAGTAAACTGCAAAGATTTGCAAGTCTTCTGAATCTTCTTCACAGTTAATTGTAAGTGCGTTCTTTTTTCTCCCACCTTGTATGCAATTCATTACACTTTAGCTTTTCTTCTTGGTCATGATAAAACGTGACACATTAGTTTTCTTTCTTCTTAATTAAACATATTTTTTACTTTGTTGCAAGGTTTTGGGAACTACTTTATTGTCTTTGGCGAGGGAGGATACATGAAAGAAAACTACTCTGTGGGCCTTTCTGCACCAGGTCTGTCTCTGCCTGCAATTGTGAGGGGTTTGTGTTTGATAGCCCAGACGGTCCCTCCTAGTCTTGCACTCCTTAGAAAGGACACCAAGTACTGTAACTGATGCCACAAGGCATACAAAAAAAATCACAAAATTCTGTAAAATGTCAAGTCGCTAGCAAGCAAGATTTTAGCCCCATTAATGCAATCTCACTAAAGGAAAGCACCATTTTCCAATGCAGTTTGTGTTAACCAGCTCTGAAATCAGATAATTAAGCTGATTCTGCCATTAAGCTAAGGCATAAATGCAGCATATCTCTTCCCTAGATCTGCAGCAGAATAAATGTGCTTATTGAAAGTAAATGAAATCCTGAAAATACAAAACCTCCTGACATTTAGTTGGACATGATGATCCTAAATATAGTCACCAAGATGTATTTTTGTGTGGAGAAGGGTATTTGACAAGTACATGAAGAGCAACTCTCCATCACTACTGTTATGATCTGCATCCTGTCCTCAAAAGTCTGACACCTTTCTGCAGCAACAACTCTTTTAGTGCCCTGTCAGGACTACAGCCAGTGCAGTCAGGTACCAGCCCCACAGGAACCCCTCACAGGGCATCCAGGAGAGGAGAACAACACAACTGATTTATTATTAGGAAACTGAGTTTATAGCCCAGGAGTAGCACTTGTTCCTGGGCATGTTCTAAGGAATAACCTTCATGGGAGTTATGTGTAATGTGTAGCTCAAGACTGGTAAGAACTTTCAGACAACCCTGACTACACAAACCCACCATTAACACACGATGCCAAAAAGACAAATAACTTCAGCAGGGATCCAAGCCAACATGGTTTAGAAGCTAAGAACAAGCTGGTATGGAAACATGAAGAAAAGCACCAAATGCAGTTTGAAATAAATATGGAGATGCACTATGCAAAATCTAATACACAGTTATGTAAGAGCCAAGAAGGATCTGAACCACTGCTCTCTGTTAGGCATCTCCTTCAGGGTGCACTGTACACAATTCATCCTTTCCAAGGATCCACATCAGGTATCCAAACATTCACTAGGGCGTTCTTACTACTAAGAGAGCAGGAAAGCATGCGTTCGTTTGTAAGCAAATCACTATTAAGAATTAATTAAGAATGTTTTCCTGAAATTCTAAAACCATTATGAAGTGTTATCAAAGATTTTCCAACTTCTGAAGTTGGATAAGCCTTTTTAAATCACCTTTGCTTTCACAGAATGGATTTTTCAAAAGCACAAAGAACAGTTTGGTGCCTTTAAAAATATCTTTGATAGGAAGTCACCAGGGAAGTGAGTTAATGTTACACACAGTCAGCCCTTTGTTTCTCCTCTACAGAAAGAGCAACAAGTTTCTTGGAATTAAGAATTAAATGTTCCCCTCCTCAAAAAGAAAGCATGGAAGGAGGGATTTTCTCGTCTCCACAGAAGGCAGTAGCCCAAATTCCATCTTTGCCTCAAAGGCTTCACAGAACTCAAGTCCTCGTTTGTAACAATGGTAACAACCCAATCCCTCCTTTTCAGATGCACAGTGGCCTATTGGCAAACAAAAATCAAAAATTTCACTCCTCTTTTCATGTTCTGAGACTACTCTTTTACTTATAGTAAAAATGCAGTGAATTGCTATTCATTTTCATATCTTAGTCTCTTACATGTGCTCTCAGAAGGGTATCTCATCTCAGGTGCTTTAAAGTTATCACCAAAAGCACCTATTTTATCAGAGTAGTGGGGAAAGAAAGAGATTATTAATCAATAAGGATGATTATTATCTAAGGATGCTCTGGACAGATAAAGAAACTGTCTGTGATTTAAGAGACAACTTCTGTTATTATAGACACCTGAAAGCCATTGTATTTTTTACCTTTTAGGTACCTGGACTTTAGAGAGGAACCCTCTGAACCTGACACATAGGTTTGCCAGAAAGTTCGTACTGAAAGCCACCTTTAGAGCTCAGATATAACAGATAACAAGAAATTAGCAGGAATTAGGTGTTTAAAAGTATTCTGTTACTTGGTTAAATCCCTGACAATCATCTCACAAGCCTGCAGAAATCTGTGTAGCCCCAGGTTTGTTCCCCTGTTGCAGACAGGCACTGGTGCCCTTCCCAAACTGGCTGAGCAGGAGCACTCACCGTACAGTCTCTGGCAGGAGACAGCAGAACACCATCATCCCTCCAAACAATCTCTTCTAAGCATTTCTATTTAAATTCTCTCCTATCAGCCCACGAAAGTTATTTAACCAATGATTTACGTGCTTTCCCCACTTCTCCCACTGATTTATCAACATGGTAAGATAGCTTTTTGCCATTTATAGGATGAAGGAAATACCAAATCTCCCCAGTATACAGCACTGCCCATACGATACTACTCTAAACAACTCCAAAATACAGTAGAAGACAGTAAAATCACTTAAAGAAATCGGTAAGGAAGAAGTATAATCCCCAATTTTGGAAAGAGTAAAGATTTTACAAAAGTAGCAGCACTCATAAACAGAGAGATGAGAGGTCACTGTTTCCTATCACTAAACAATAGGACAACAGAACAAAGGCGTAACACCAAGGTTATCCAAAAGACACCCTCATCACAACCTTCCCCTGTTTATGTTTGGGGTGGTTCTTATTCATGCTGCTAGCAGGTTTTTGCTGTCACTCACCCAACTGCACTTACCCTAATAGGCTGGGATAAGATAAAGGTCAGAGGACCGGCAAACAGAGTTTGCCTTAAAAGGATCCTAAAATAATGACTCCAACTGCAAGGGGTCTTTCCTAATGCATATATAAACTAAGTAACACTTGAATTATTACAGTACATGTTACTGAAGTCCAAGCTTTGCTGTGTCAGACATACAGATAAGCACCAGCTGCTGTCTGGATCTGTCACACTGCAGCTCTAGATTTGAACAGGGGTCTCACACTGTTCACTACAAGCCTTTCGCATTCTTGGCTGCAACTTTCAAAAATGTGCTGTCTTTTCCTATCATATTTGTTCTCCTTTTTAATATTTAATATTAAAATAATATTAAAATTATGATTATGCTATAAATAGAATTAGGCAAGCAGTTAGATATGGAAAAAACTGTGCTATTACAATTGCACTTGAAATAAGAACTGTTAAAATATAAACAAACAAACAACCTGTGACTCATGTAGTTAAACCTGCTATTCATACACATTCCTCAAAAGAACACTGATACATTTGTGAAGGGGTGAAGGAGTGTTAGGAAATAAATCAACTTAAAGAATTTTTCTCCTAACAGACACTCTGCATATAGTTACTTCACTTACCACATCAGCCTTTCATTTTATACACTAATTAACTCTTTGTGTTTTTCCCTTTACCCTTCCCAAGGAATCCACAGGTTCCCACAGGAAAATATGCTCCAACTGGGGATTGTGATTACAGGTCTTTATATGCAAGTCTTTCACAGAAGACACCTGTAAATGTCCTCCAGTTATATTCCATAAACTGTGAATCTACAGAAATGTGCTGCAAGCACCTCTCTCCCTTCTGAGAGAACATAACCCTAAACAGTGCTACTGCAAGATTTTCTCATGGCTGAGACTTTCAAGGAAACAAGCAGAGATTTGGAAAAGTAGAAAAAAAGCAAAGGAAGACAATGAAGTCTAAGAGATATCTAGAGGAGATTCTATAGATGTGGGAACTAAAATCTGGGTTTAAACACTTGAATTTTTATTTATTGAGCAAGAAAAAGCACCCAGCATCCTATGGAAATCCTTGTATCATTCACCTAATTTTACAAATAAATATTGCAGGAGAAAATTTGTTCTTACATATAGATTCCTGATTCTTTGGCTCAATAAAAATCATTAAACATTTATTGATTCATCCACCTCTACTTACAGATAGAATCCAACTGTTAAAAATTTCACCTGGTGACAGCAACTATGAAAGGCTTTGGGGAAAAAAGCTCAGCACATTTCCAAGATCCATTGATCAAATGCTTTCAGAATCCAGCAGCAAAACCCAGGAATCTTGACACGAGCACTGCAGTCAGAGTTGCTAATGGAACACATGTTGCCATCACAGTACAGACAAATGAGGTGAAATGCTATTATTATTTGTTATTGCTGAACCCTGTATGCCTGGATGCCCATCTGTGCCTGCAAACACTTGCACAGCATAAGCTTTGAGGAAAATAAAACTACCAGAGTATCAGAAAAAAAGCTGTAACATAAAGGAGAAAAACCAGGCAGCTCAGACTGTCCCTGGCACTTTACATCATCACAGAGAGTGAAACCAAACCCTCTGATAGTTTTCAGCTCAAATGTTGTTGTGTTTTTTTTCAAAGGTCACCAGCATAACTTTCACTCTCTGTGCATTCATGTTGAAGTGTTTTAAAGAATCCCTAAACAAAACAGAGAATGTCTAATAGCATCTCTTATGTATTTGTTACTCTTTTTATGATGACCTGTAGGTGATTGCACTTGAACTGCTCATCCCCTTACCTTGATCACCTTGTATTCTGCATCCTTTTATCTCATCAGCTCTCCAATCCAAACAAAATATTACTTTTACCACCACTATATTTTCATTATTTATATGTTTCCTTCTCTTTCTCCACTACAATAATTCATATTTGATTTAGATATTGTTGCATATTTTGATAGGTTGCTAAACAAAGCTCCAGCTTAGCAAATGACTGAATAAACTTGCATGTTAGGACCAACCCTACCCAACGTGTTGATGGATTACATTGATACTATTCTATGTCAATTTTTCCAAGATGAGCTGCATTAACATTACTTTAATTCTTGAATCCTGTGACTATGCTCTTCACAGCTAATCGTGTTCAACACCATTATGGCAAAACAGCATTAAAGAGTGACAATTAAAGAGTGCGAATCTCCAGGTACTCTGTCAATTAACACTACCAAACTGAAATTTTAACTGGCGTCAAGACAACACCTCCCAAAAAGAAACAATAAATAATTTGAAGAATTTGGTGCTTCATTAAATACCTAATTACCAGTACCAACGTCAACATAAGACATTGAGTTAAGGGATTTTTCATCTTTGTCAATAGCTAGTGAGATCTGCCAGGAGGGCTGAACCAACCAGCTTTCCTAATAGCAAAAGCAAGAACAAGCAGCACTGAGCCCTGCCAGCCAGCACCACAGGAAAACTCAGAACTACTTTCCCCTGACATCAGAAATTACAAGCATATTATAGAGGTCTTAATTAACATTTTTTTCTCAGACATATAGTTCAACTCTAGCTTTTTTGCTTGGGCAGTAATTAAGTGAGGTGAATTTTATTCTTAGATTTTAGAATTGCATGGAGATACTCAACAGACTTTACTATCATCTTGGGAAGATCTAATCACACAACACTGCTGCACTGGCTTTAAATATTCAAAGAGATTCCTATGGAAGACATCCATTGCCAGTTTTATATGGCTGGTAACATTTTTACTATAATCCCCACTGCCAGCACTGGATTACGCTCAGCTGTGCCCAGCTCCTTTTTAGCTCATTCTTTGACTGAGATTTTCTCCTTCACTCTGCAAATCAAGGCTTATTTGGTAACGTACAATCTCCATTTTAAGTACATCTTCCAGGATTTAAGCTCAAAAGCAGCTCAGCATATAAAGATTAGCATAGGAGCACACGCTACGATCGATCTGCAGACTCCAGCGTTCTGGTCTTTATTTGACAAACAAATCCACTACAGGAAAAGTCAAGTGCCAATCTTCTGAAAACATTCCTGAAGAAAATGGGAGCGGAGGAGGGCTAACACATGCTAAAGAGAAGGCATCTGTCTATTAACTAGATGTTGTAATAGGGTTTCTATTTTCACAATGCAGTTAGAGTTAATATTTATAAGGCACACTTTCAATCAGGTGGTTAATTTCCACATTCAGACAATCTGATGGGTTTAATTCAGAGGCATGTCTTCACTTATGCATCAGCATACCAAGCTCATTTCCTGTGTAGTGGAAGGTAGATAGATGCAAGTACACAGAGTTACCACTCAAATCATGTTTCCAGGTGCTCTGCCTGACAATGCATGATTAAAGTATCCTCTGTGAGCTGATTTCCTGTGATTCACAATCAAAAAGCTTTGCTTTAAATTTCAGTTCAAATTCAAGTATACACAACTCACCTAGCTGTCATGTCCCGCTGTTGCCTGGCTTCTTCCATTAACATGGCTGCAAAAGTGGCATTACTCCCTACAGAAATGTATAGATTTTGTTTTACAAAGTTATTACATTGGAGGCCAGCTCAGTTCATTAGCTAATATGACCAAATGAAAGTTTATCAAAAAACAGAGTTTTCCTCCAAGCTGGGTCACAAATGTAATAACAGTTCTTTTTAATAGAGTATCAGCAGACATTCCAGAGTAACTCCAAGCAGTCATTCCATTTGGCAACAGAAGCTTCATTTGAGTTCCAGCTGCAAAATTTGGCTCTACGCAACTCAGTTGTTAAATGACCAACAGAAATCTAATGTTGATGATGTAAGATTAGAGCCAAAGGCTTCTTTGCTTACAAGACAAATTCTGCTAAATTGATATATGCTTATAGAAGTTTTCAAGTGAAAAGTTCATTACATTTATACAGTTGATCAATACACACTCCCAACTGGCTACCACCTGAAAAATATAATCACATCAAGAAAATTCTTTAAAAATAAGACAATAGGAAGTTTTAGTAACTTATAGCTCCAAATCCTTCCACTCAGCTTAATTAATCATAGGTTTTACAGGAAAGGACTGAGGCTATGAAAATCTCTGTTAATTCAGAATTATAACTCCTGTGGTTTCCACAGCCAAATTTTGTGGACAAATAAGTAGCCAGCCGCAACTGCTCATGGAATTTCTTCATCACATGGAGTCACAGGGAAGTAGCCTACTATTCAAATGAAGCAGTCCAAGACAGACTCTATCTGTCAGACATATACCCAAGACAGGCACTTATGTGCATCACACATAAAATATACATATATCATGCAAAATTAGTGTTCTTCATCTGTGTTTCTGTATCTGTGCTGTGTTTTGATGTAACAGCTGTTATGCAGTGGATCCTAATTAGGTTTACTGCTCTCTTCCACCTTTCTGTACTTCAGCCTCATTCACACTGTGCTTGCAGATGTCAAGAACAAATTCATCAAGCCTGGTACAATGTAAAGACTTAAACATGTGAAGCTGTAGCTGCCATCTAAAAAAAACACTTGCAGAAGAAACCACTGTTGACAGGAGTCAGATGTGTTAGTGTCTTATTTACTTTTAAATTTTAATTCCTAAGTCCCAGTATACATAGCTGCACCCAGTAGATCTAAACCACAAGCCATATGTTTTGGTTTGATGAGTTTCTATCCCATAGCAGACCAACTTCTTAAATGTTATTGCAACATTTATTAATCCCTTCTATACTTCCACATAACTAACAGGAACAGATTCAGTTACCTTTCTGGCTGAGTTCTTATGCTTTAGCTGCTTTTTGAATGTTAATTATTAACGCTAACAAAGTGCACTTGCTGCTGTGCTGAACATTTCTTAGTGTAGCTATGGTCTGGAATGAGGGAAACCTCATTGGGACATTATATAAGTGCAGTTACCAGGAATTCCACTTTGTTGTCTTATGACTTCAGCAAAAACCAGTATGCAAAGACATTGCCATTTAGACATTTTTAATCAGCTGCTATTAAGTTAAACACAATTACCTTTAATATGACCCACAAAAAAATCTAAACAGACTGTAAATTTTAGAGCCACATGAGCTTTATGGTGCTTTCAGTTTCCATGTTCAAGACTGACATTTCTAGTGCACAAAGTACCCTCTAAAAGACTTGAAAAAGTGTTAGTTAAATACCCCACAAAATTTCCACTTACATAACCAATCCACAGTCTTCCAAGAAAGTTCAAGCAAGTAAACCTGGCAAGCTCATCATGTTATCAACAGCACTGCCTGTGCTTTGCACCTATTTGTGAGTGGAGGATTGAGAAACAAATAGAGCAGGAAAAAAACCCAGCCAAACAAAAATAAACAAGCAGAAAAAAATCCCTCATATCTTGAAATCCTAGAAAGGATTTGCTTCAAGAAGCAAGTAAGTTTGTGAAGGCATTAAAAAGTGCTTTTCAAAGCAGTCACTAAATCAAAATATTTGAATGGGACAACACTGTATAATTGTAACATACAATTCTAATCAAGGTTCGTGACGGTCACAGAGATTTACGACCAGCTTAAAAACTTACTGAGAATGACACTCCCTAATCTTTTGCCATGTCCCTCAGTCCAGAAAGCACAGAGTAGGAGAGAGAATGTGGAACAGTGCCCTTTTCTTGAATCTAAGGAAGGAGTGCTTATGTAAGGAGGAGCCAGCTCTGACTTCACAGAATGATGCCGCATGAGGCAAACACACCATGTATATTAAGAAAAAGGAGCTTTGTCTTTGATATTTGACAAATTCCTAAGGATCAGCTATAAGCAAACAGAAAAATCACATACAAGCAGAGAAAACAAAGAAATTTTATCTTGCACCAGTCTCATGTGTGAGTTTTGCTAGTGGTCCCCTTGTGACCTATTTTGCTCATCCCCATAATGTCACCACCAGTCCTGTGCATGTCCAAAGCGAGAGAGAGTAGAGTACAACTCCAACAGCTTTACAGACAATTAAATAGTAGGCAGAATTCAAGTCAGAAGCCATTCATTCTTCATCACATCTTATCCATTTTATAATTCATTTCTCATAGAACTTACTATACGCACTGTATGTGTTGAAATGCCAGATTCTCATACTCGACAAAAATAGGAAACTCTAATGTGCACACAGAGAGAAGGGAACAACAGGAAGACCAGATTAGTGCATAATGTTAAAAATAAAAATGGTAAAATATAACGCACATGAAAGCTTCAAGTAGTGCACAGTCACATGCAAAGGTACCTCCTACCTATCACACAGACCTTAATTTCACAGCATCCATCTCTGTGTGGCTACACCCCAGGGAACAGTGTTGGCATGGTAACTGCAGGCTCCATGGCTTTCTTTTTTTCCTATTAGCAGTCATATGAGTTTTTTGGTAGCTTCAGGATCAAGTAAATTTAGACTGATAGCACTGTTTATTTGAGGAAAAAAAGGAAAAAAAAAAAAAAAAAAGAAGAGGGGGGTTGATATAACCAGTCCTGCAGGAGCCAAAAACAGAAGCACAGCTCAGACTGAAAAAAAACCCAAGCCATAAGGAAAAGTTATACATCTGTAGTCATCAAAATGGTGTCAAGAAAGAATATACATCAATAGCTTTGTCGATCTGACCAGAGTCACACTAAGGACAGAATCGGATAAATTTCATTTTCACTCTGATGCCTTCATTAACAATTTCAGTACAAAAGCAGAAGAGTGGTCACAACTGGAAAAGGCCTTTAAATCAGTTACCTTAATGGCCATCATATTGATAGATCTAATTTTATATACAGGAAAAGTTGTCATTTAAAGAATTTTAAAACAAAGAAAAGAGTGCCTCATGTTTCCATTGTTTTTATCACAGAAGAGTAACTTGCAGACTAATGAAACACTACATATTAGAAGACTATCAGGAAAAAAGTCTGGAAATCACAATGCATACAGCTTAACCTTATCTGTACCAGTGTCTCTGGGATTCCCTCGTGACCAAGGGAATGATTTCTCATTTAACGTAGCCACTTTCTACACTCCATTTGCACAACATACACTAACCCAGTCTAAGACACGTGGTGCATAACAAATTAAGAATTCATTAGACAATGCTTGTAGCGGACATGCTGTGAAGATGCTAAAGGGCTATAATATATCCTCATGGCAAGTATTGACTGAATTAAGTAGTCTTGTCAATCTAGAGGTTTATGTAACTCTCTCTTTTATATACGAAAGAGTTTACCCAGAAAATGCTCTGAATAAAACTGTGCTCGAGGCATTACTGGCACTTATAGAATGTGATGCCTCTTTGCACCACCATGTAGGAGTGTTGCCATCTCTTCTTGCAGAAACAAAACAGATTCTGATACCTTCTGGAAATTTCTGTGATTGTGAATTAGATGTGCTGTCACACTGGTATCTCAGCTATGTTTTGTTCCTCCAAAGTGTATCTCATTTGCCAGACAATGATGTAAGAAAGAGGGAACAATAACAGATTATCTTACTTTTTTAAAAGTCAAATCTGTTTCAAAGGGACTTTATCCATTTCTTTCATACTGCAGTCTAGGCAACCATTAATCAAATTTCAACTTCATTCTTTTCCAGCTCCTTATAGCTTGTGAAAAAAAAATAAAAAAGCAATATAATTAACAAGTGTCTTGGCTGACTGTAAGATCTCTCCCATCTCTCAGTTCTTCCACTTTACCTCCCCTAACATTAGATCTCTAAAACCACTGCCCTTTTCTGCTACCCACCAATAGAGCTGACCTTTCTCAAAGTCAGTGGGACAACTAGATGTGGAAATCCTTCTATATTCATGTTCACATAATCTGACAATTGCCGTCTGACAAAGGGAAGCTGTAATGTCTTGCCATTCATAGGTGCTGTGTGCCTGATCTTTGCAGAAATGGCATTTCTATTGATTGCAGGTGTGTGAGGGGCTGATCTGTGATGCTTTTATTTTACTGTTCGATTTAATAGAACTCAAAGTGCAACCAATTGCAACTCAATTCTAGTGCAGTCAGAGTATTGCAGATCCTGTCTATGAGAAAGGTAAATACAACAGGCAATTCTTCTGACAAAGAAAATCCTGCTATTAAAAGCAAGAAATACAAAAGAGTGGGTATTATCTATGTTTCAAAGGAATGTTTATGAGATGAAGAACTGCAGCATCTTCACGCATTTACACTTTTACTAACAGGAAAAACACACAGACCTGTTCTGATTAGTACCTTCAGTCCCTGCTTTTCTGGAGAGCCCAATTCTCACCAGGAAAGGTTATTGGCAGCACACTGATTAAAGAGCTATGGCCAAAAGCCCCTCAGGAACTCAATAAGTATTTAAGAGTTTTTCTTCTTGGCTGAACAATAGCGTCCTTCACCTCCACCTGAGCTCAGTTCAGATTCATAAGCCTCACCCTGCAGAGTCCAGACTAGTTACTGGGTTACCCAGTATTTCTGACTCACTGACAGAGTAATGTACAGTTGCTCTACAGCAGCTTGGGAACAAATCTGCCTTCAAAACATGTAATTTTTATACAGACATGGAGAGAGAAAATTAGAATAAAAAAAATTTAGAATTTTTTGCCCATAAAGTTTAAGTGATATCACTCAATTCCATGGTGTTCCCATTGACCAGAAATACCTTTACATTTTATTACAGAAATTAATATGATCATCTACTTCCTTTTGTAACTAAGCATTTTTAATGACACTCACACAGTCTGTGTGAGAGAGAGGACACCTTTGATGCCCAAAATGGAAGTGCAAGATTAACTTTGAAGCACCTAAGAGTGCAAGAGTTGCTCATTTGCAAATAGAAAATATAGAACTTGAAGCAAGTGGGTGCAAATTTATGCTTTTTTCTATTATGAATTTCTTTTCAATAAAAGTTAGAACTGTAGGCAATAGCACTCACTTGCTTCCACAGCTACTGTAGTTCCACATGTAGCATAGTGTGTTAAATTGAAAAATCAGCGCATTTCAGAGTTAATAAAAAATACAGAGAGGCAAGTGAACATGAGTCTTAAAGACACAATTTCTTCAAATTCATTTTGGAACTATATCTATGAAACATTTGAATGACAGAATGGTAAAAGACCAAGTTAAGTATAATATCCTACATATAATATCTTACATTTCAATGCAAGATAATCAATAAGCATTGCTTTTTGTTTTGTGGCGGTTTGGGAGGTTTTTTCCTCAAACATTTAGAAGTGTTTGTCACACGGGAGTTACACATCTGTCTGTATCTCAGAAGTGAACTGAGCATTGTGTTCTTATCTTTCTCCTACAAAACCATTTCTACCTATGACTAAAAAAAAACTACAACAATAAATTCACCTAATTTTTAAAACCAAGCAACATACACAATTTTGAAACAATACTAAACCAGCTAATATTTAAGCACTAGAATTGCATAAAACTAGATATACGGAGAATACTGAATAGAAGATAATCTTAAGTCTGGAAGTTCTTGCCCAAATTACTGTTAGACCAGATTGTTTATCACCCTGTTATTTGACTGCAAATGACTGTCCATAATATATAATACTACAAGTTATTTGTAAGCATTTCTGTGGTTTATATGTAAAGATTTCTTTTCATATACATCTAGTCTTCACTGCCTAAATTATTATGATCACAGTCATTCAACACAACCCTTTACAACATGGTATTTCATAGCATGGCCTAATCATATGCTATATCAAAATAAGATTTGGTAAAGGCAGTACAGGAAATAAAGGAAATAAGATTACACTAATTCAGACACTGAATAAAGAATGGAATGACTGTCTTAATTCAGGCAATTTGAATTATTAATGAACTGTTTGCATCTGTAAAGATTCTGTAGAGACTTACTCTATTAGAAAGATTTCCTCAACCATCTGGATCAGGAAATTGGAACCTCAGCTTCTGAAAGGTCAGATGCAAGATGCTGGAAAGGGCTGCTCTTTTCCAGAATTTTCTTTATTGCCTCAAAGAATATTACCAGGAAGCCCATCCTCTTAAGTGGGTAACAAAGTGCCACAGTAAACAGGGTGTGATGCTGAGATAGCAAGCTAAACACCATGAGAGGGTGGTATTTCTACCACTGACATTCCACTGCAGGAGGGCAACAGGTGCAAGGGCAGTTTTGTATCTGAATTTCTTATGTCTGTCATCATTCATTACTCAACAGTCACAGCAAGAAGAGAATTCTCTTTTCTCCTGCATCTGGTGCCCTCACCTTTCTACTCCTAAAAAGAACATTTGCTTGAATGTTCATAGGCCATACCAGTTTTAGTTAGCCCATCAACCACTTTGAGAACAGAGAGAATGATTTTTACTCATGAACAAATGCTTATTATATTTGTTTGTTCTTCACACTGGAGAGTTCTAAAACTTCAAAGAATCATAGAGGTAAAATCATTCAGAATATGTACAGTGATGTACATATTAGTAAACCTTTGGGCTTGCAGAAATAATCCAATTTGTTCTCTGTACCTAGCAAATTCTACCTAAAGCACAGCACTGTTTGTCACTGTCTGGAATTGACTATGACTTTCCCTGAGAAATGTGTTATTACTGACAACATAACTAAAATAAACCACTTGTCCTTCACATTAGATATTTTATTCCTTTCATCTTCCTTAATTATGTCTTTTATTAAGTCTGTTATTTATTATTTTTGACCTCTCTGCATGTCATCCTTTTGGTAAGTTGCCAGTCTTCTTTACAGACAGTTACTTAAACTTCAAAAAACACCCTCTTTCCTTCTGATACTGTTCTTCCCTTTTAAACTGAAACCAATATCCAAACCTTATAGTGTTTAGGAATTGCAACAAGAGAATTCCCTCCTAGCAAACCAATAAATATTACAGAGCTTCAGGTAAAGAAAAAGAGATGATCTCTTAGGAATTGCTACTAAGATTTTCAATCCTGACCACAGACTGTCTCTTCATGATAGTGTAACAGATGCTGTTAGAAAAAACCCAAACAGGTAACTGCCATACACACTATACAGTGTGCTCTAAATAAGCCACAATATTTCCACAGAAATCTAGTAACAAGCCTCAGAATTTTACATACAAAAGTTAATAAATAACCCTGCATTTATGTCTCAGCAGTTGGTCAAACACCACATGGCCTGTAATCATACAACCTTCAGAAGGGATGCATAAAACCAGAAAACGCTGTCATTGATTTAGGCATATCAGTTGGTAAATAGGTATTAAATGCTCCATAAGAGAGTTCTGCTACCATCTGCACTAAAAAAAAATAAAATCACTTTTTATGATGCTTTAAAGTCAGGTGACTAATAGCACAGGAATAATTTTCCCACCCATATTGTAAAAACCCCTTATAGGTACAAGATCCTGCACATTCAAGCACTGCAGCTTCTAAAACTATGCAAACAGCAATCTTGCAAGTCAGACAGTCAGAAGATAAAGGCACAGAAGGCATTAGCAGTCTGGCATCACTGGGGCTTAGAGCAACCACTTCCTTAATAGAGATCACTCACATCTCATCCTATCCCACTGCATCTTTTAAACATCTATTAAATGACATAGCAATTCTCATTATGCTTTTGGCAAATCTTTCCCATTAAATCAAGTATAGTATTCCCTGTAGTAATCAAAAGTTTATTTCCAAGCCTGGATTCACCAGCACATTTGTCATACATAATAGACACCTTTGATTTTCCTGATGAGTGCAAGTCACAAAAGCCAAATAAATTGCATTACATTTGTTTTGTACTTCCAACTGCATCACTCACTCAGCTCTATTTGTTCCTGCCATGACTGAGATGTTCCCAACATTGTCCTTAACATTGTTAAAACAAATCCACAAAATAATAAAAAAATCCCCTGAACTAAACCCTACATTTTTACCACCAGTATGCTTGTATTGCTATCATTCACAGGAGACATGTTTACTATTCTTTCATAAATTTCAGCAATGCCTGCTGAAGAGGAAACTGCAAGGGGAACACAGCAGATCTCTGCTGAAAAAGAACTGTGCAACAAACAGCGGCATTTTCAGAGCTGTACATACCTCCCTTTGCTAAGCAAAACAGGAGAAAGGTGTGTGCCCAAGCACAGTCATTAGAGCTGGTTTTGGTAATCAGAGGTTTAACTTTACACCAATGCATCATTCTTGACATTTTGCTGCATGGTTTTGTTCTACCATGAGGTTCCACAAAATGCTGGAATTACTGAGCACCTCGTGCAGTCTGCAGTAATCAGGGCTTTACAATTAATATTTGTGAAACAAAATGTGCTGTACTCACTTTACAAACCTCTTGTTAAAAAAGTGGCAAAACCAAAATGGAATGTACAACTGAGTTCCAAGTTCAACAGTTACCAGAAACACTTGTCAGAAGAAGTTTGCTGTGTTATTCTGTTAACATCAACAGGATTCACACGGGTAAATATCCACATACACTTCTGATTTTAGCAATACCAGAGTAGCAAAGGGAAGAACAGTTCTCTAGCAGGTATTAATAGGAGAAAGGTTGTATATAAATTATTATGAACACATAATAATAATGTGGTTATTCAAATAAGGCTTTAAGGAAGAAAAAGTTTCTGCAGTGCTATTAACACAGATTTTTATCTTATAAATACTCACCTCTACTTCTGCAAGTCAATTTACATGTATAAATCTTTCTAGACTCAATATAAGCAGCTTTCTAGACAAGTAAAAAGCCCTTTTATCAAGATACCACAGCTTCTTGGTGTAAATATTCCAGAATACATTCCATTATCAACCTGTTGAGAAGATTTGTCAAACAAAGCAAAAACAAATTACATTCCCAATCCTAATAGTTTGGTGTTTCCTCAAAAAAACACAACTATGGTATTGGTCCCTGAAAATAACAATTTCTCTCTCTGAAGAGCACTGCAGCATAGACAACCTAATGCTTCACAAACTATTTCTAATGCAAAACTTTCAAAATTAATATCAGAAAGAACTTTGTACAATTTCCCAATACACATATTGCTTTCTAATTTTAAAGACCTATTTGAAAATCATTAAGCTGCAACCTTTTTGCCTCAGTGGGATTCAGCAACAGATTAGCAGCAGTTAAAAACCTGAGATTTGTACCCTGTGGTTAAGCAAAGGGAAAAGCCACACTGGTTGCTAATATTTTGATCAAATCTGACTTTGAAGTAAGTAGGAAGCTTGGGACTACTGGCTGTGATTTAAGTACTATTCTACATGGGACCTGTTGAGCCTTTGCAATAATAGGACAAATGTTCAATGACAGACTTTCTGCAGGGGAACAGCCGGGCACTGAAGAGCCGTGCTGCTGCCCGCTGCAGCCACGTGGGAACCTGGTTCACAGGCAGGTGAAGCCCCTTTCCTGCTGGCTTCCCTACCAATTACATTTGGCTTTATTCAAGCAACACCTGCAAGTACAATTTTAACATTTGACTGTGAGTATGGCTGAGCAGATTATTAATAACTTGAGCCCACAGTGTCTGTGACTTTTGTTGGACAAGAATCCCCCTTATATACATGAGTGTTAATAGTTTCCAAACACAAAAAATACTTTAATATTGTGAAGATTTTTGCAAAACTTTGACAAAAAAGTAGTAATCTCCTCAAACAATATAAAAGAAATAAACAAGCCGAGTGGATCATTTTGTTCACAAAAATATCTAAAGATGGCTTTCATCTTTCTCCATATGTTCAGGAAACAGACTTCAAACTTCTGTCCCTTTCAGTAAAGCAAGCATTCGTACAAATATAGTATGGTAGTCCTAAAGCATTAACAAAGCCCTTCATATTATGAAAGGCAGATTTCCTTTCCAGGTTTTATCTCAGACTTGTCCAGAGACTGGTCTGTACTCTCTCTGGGCAAACAGCCTCCAGGCAACCTCTAAGTTCCCTATTCAGTACAAAGTGGGCCTCTAGTCCAATTCCTTCCTTTCCCCATGCCTGGCTGGGCACAGCTGCTGGGCCTCCACACTGAGCTGAGATCAGGCTTAGGCTTCAAATTTTGCTATTTTGACTCATCTGATTTTCACATTTAAACTATGAAACCTTTGGGACATACCTCATCTTTTGCTTATCCTTACAAAAGTTATCAGGAATTATTCTAGCCCAGTAGCAGTGAAAAATTATGAGCAAAAAATGGGGGGAAAATTAAGAAAAAGGGAAAAGAGGAGGAAAGTGGCTGACACACAATGAAGCAAGCTGTGGGAGAAAATCAAAAAAATAGTAAGAAATTTGTAAAAAAACAGCATTTCCCAAAAAAAGTAAGCATACATATCCTTCCCCACTGCCTCCCTACAAAAAACTCACCACACTGTAGGATTCAAAAGACAATCTACACTAAAAAAGGTTGTTTAGGTTGTGGTTCTGCCCGTGGCTCTTGCTCACAGCCCTCTCACATGGTGGGTCATTTCCCCCTCCATCCCCCTGCCCTGCTACACGCTGGTGCCAACCTAAATGGACAGCACACACTTGGATGGAGCAGACACTGCCTTCATGCATTTTTGGACAACACCAGCCAAGATTACAAGTCTCTAGAAGATCTACCTAATTAAAACTACTAATACATTGTCCAGAATCAACATTTTAGGTTTATTACTGCGGCAGACACTGATCTCACTTTTATCATCTGAAAATATATTTAGGTCTAGGTTTTAAAAGAAGTCTAAAATATTCAATACTGTCTTCTGTGAACTCCTGTGAAAAATTCTGTATGAAATTATTTTCTCAGGTCAGCAAAAGGTCTAAAACACTGAAATATTTTCTCAGAAGTGGAAAATTTTCAACCGTCTGCCCCCTTCCTCTTAATTTTTGTTCAAAGTCGGTCATTTAATATTAAATAATTCTGGTTTGATCTTAGAACTTTTCTTCTCCGAAAAATAACTGAAAAAGATTTTTAGTGAAAACCCTAAATATTTAATTTTGAAAAGATAAAAAATTTAAGTTTCATTAATTTTGGTTCAAAATCCGTTTTTCTTAAGGTGGGAGATTAATGGAAAAAAATCTTATTTGCCAAATGATTTTGCTTTTAGCTAATCCATATTCTGACATACATGGTTTATGTACAAAAATCATCAAGAAGGTCTATTTCCTCTGTCTACAATATTCTTCAGTAGGAACTGACGATGATTCAGAGTTTGCATAATCAGATTTTTAATCCACACAGAGGTTTCTGCCTCTTGGGGAGAAAAAAAAAAAACCTAAACCATTATTTGCCTGGAATACAAAATGAATAAAAAAATCACTAACTTCTAAACGCACAGTATAATTTGGTGGAGAAGAAACATGCAGGGCCAGTAACCCAAAGGTATGGGGACTAAGACTATTCTCAGCCATTGTTCAGCACCTTCCCAGTCTGGAGACCGGCTCTTGGGTAGTCGCCGAGCCCACAGCACAACGTGTGACCATTTGCAACATCTCCAGACACCAAAGTGCAGCAGGGCACCCCGGGGAGGTCCGTATTTTTTGAGGTATTAAGGAGAGAACGTGGGTACTCCTGCCCTCCACTCTGTGCTGCTGCTGCTGTTGCTGAGCCCACCCGTGCCAGGGAAGGCAGGGCACACACAGCAGGGGGAGACTACACTTGGCTGAATTGCATCAGGAAACCACCCTCAGGGATAACCAAACTCTGCTGCCAGCTCATCATGGTGTCACTCTCAAAGTCACCCATCTGCACTTTCCCCACTCCTTCTCTATTAATCTAATCTGACTTCGATACTTGGACCTGGATTTAGTAAGAATTGGTAACTTCCACTTTTCTCAACTGTGCAAAGGCTGAAAAGACAGAGCTATCAAGTACCTGGAGATCATCAGCTGGGGAACAGTCAAATATTTGGACCAACAGACCCAGTTTAAATTTATACTTCACATATGCAATCACCCATACAATTCCATTTTTATACTACATGGGTATTAGTGACAATGTTACAAATTTAATCATACAGTTTGCTTTACTGCATATGACTTCCCTGCATATTACAGTTACAAAGCAGTGATAAATTCCGGTCCCCAGCTAGGAAGATTGCCTAGAATGTGGGTGTTAGCCCCTCTTCCTTTAACTACTAGGTAGGGCCATCAAGAAGAGTGCTTACCAGTTTCTTTTGTTTTTTCAAATTTATGAATAAAACAAAAACACAATTTCTTCAGGAAAAAATACCCTGTTAACTCAGCCTGTGTCCCAGGCCTGCTTCTTCATGCACTGTTACACAAAAAGACCATGAAAGGGAGAGAGAAAACCCAGGCCTAAACAGGATGCAAGGTTAGTGCTTGATGTTCCAAGCTTTCTTTTAGTCCTCTCTTGTTTCTGTATAAGTAAGACTATTGTTTCTTAATCATAAATTAGATTTACATAGTTCAAAATTATAGAAGAATAACTCAACATAATTTTGATCAAACAGAAATTAGTGCAAGAATAACAATCTAATATTTGAAACATTTTTAAAAAGTCTGTGTGTAAAATACTTAAGTATGCAACCTTTTCCTCCCTACAGGTCGAAAGAAATTTAGATTTCCTAAAATCTAATTTTAGAAGTAATATTTTGGTACAGTACACAATAGCTATGCTGATAGAGAATCAGTAGCACATAAAAGATTTTGCTAGTAGAAAATAAATTTAAAGGCTAAAGTCACAGAACAGGAAGAGTGGATAGATGTTCAAGTTCCTCGCTGCAGTCCTTAAGATTAAAATTTTAAAAAATTCAGAGTGAGAATGAGCAAACTTTTTATTCAAATATCTCTGGCTGTTCAAATTTAGTCTCCTGTTAAAGCTCTATTAAGAGCCTTTCAAAGGCAAACAATGGGCTTTTCAAAACTGAGACAGCAAATCTCTGATAAAAAGAGCCACCTCTGAGTCAAACAAGTGAAGATTATTAAACATTTTTTTAATAACTGAAAGCATGAAAGGATTTTTTCTCCTTAAAAATGTAAGAATTCACACATAGCTAGCAGTCAATAAATACCAATAGATTTAATGAAAAGCACTTATTAGTTTTCTATTTTAAATCGGCTTGTATGTGTCTAAAATAATCCAATTGTATATTACATAGTTAAAACAGCAAAGGGCCTTTGTATATAATTTTTTAAGGTGACTGCCAATTTTGAGAAGTGATTCTATTTCACATAGACAGAAAAGAGTTATAAAAGAAGTTATATAATGAAACAGCTTCACTATATAGGTAAGGTTTTTCCTGTTTGTATTAAGCCTGACCAAAACTCTCACCACAGTAAAATCAGAGAAACCACCACCCAGACCCATGGGCTCCAAAACTCCAGCTGAGGAGCTGCCTCAGTGCAGCTGCTGCTTCAGCCAACTGGCTGGAAAACTCCCACCTTCTGAACCTTCCCTGCAGCCTTTTAAAACAAGGAGCAGTAGAGGCAAGGACCAGCAAAGGAGCGAGCATCAGCTGCCTGACAGGGACTGAGCACTCTAGTCTTTAATTCCAATTTCTGATTAATTTTTACAGTAAGTATCTACACACATGCTGTCACTACAAGCTAAAAGGTTATTACCAGAATTTATTAGCCAATCTTTTCCCAATTGAAGGGAACAGTGAACAACTTCCATCAGTGTTAATGGAGACAAGAACAGCAGCTGCTGCTGCTGTTCTATCCCAGCTCTCAGACTGCTCCTTAGAAGAAAACGATGCAGTTTCTGATCAAGTTTAGTACCACACTGGCTTCTGATCAATTACCATCCAGATAAATGCAAGTTAGATATCTGGGGCCTATGAACAGAATTCCCCTGTTGTGACCCATTTGCCAGCTGCTGTCTATGAGAACAGAATGTCATCCATGAAAGGATCACAAAAGTTGATTAAAAAACAACACTTTGCCCTGCAACACACACATTCATAAACATCAAAAAATGGGAGGGAAGAATGAAGATGGAACAAATATTCAAGTATTAGTCCTATTTTTTTGTAAAGGAAAGCCTTTGTGATTGGATTTCGAAATAGCATATATGGATTTTTCTTTCAATAAAGTAACATGACTCTCAGCTATTTTTTTATTTGCTTTCCTGCAATCAGTAAGATCACTTTATATTAAAGAAGGTGCATACATACTACAATAAAAATTATGTCAGCAAGTATATAGCATACACAAACATGCCTGTGATCACTAATACAAACAAAGCAAGAAACAAAAGAAATTTCAGTCTGAGAATCCAAACTTCTGACACTTCCCAGGTCCTTCAGCAGGATGACAGGCAGACAATAATAGTAAGCTTTGTATACTCTAAGAGAAATTGTTCGATCCCAAGAGAGACCTTCAACTGAGACAGTGTATTAGATACATAAAGGTAAGTAGTGGAAGATGTGCTATATTTTCCATGAATAAAACCTTAAGTATCTTTTTACTTGCAACTTCAAAAGTAGTTTCCTATATGCAATTCATTTCTAACTGTAGATCTTTTTTCCTCTTCTCAGAAACATTAATGCTTAAGTCACTTCCTTTAGCATACAAAAATATCCTAAATTTTGCCATTCAGTCTCTTTGAATTTTAATATCTATAAAAAATTCATGCAAAGAAAACCATGTCTAGCATGCAAATTCTGGAATTAAATCACTTTGAACAAAACTTGTACTCAATTGTGCTCTCCCAAGGCTAAGCCTATCAGCTGAAATTGGCATATCATTAGAAATTAAGAGAGTGAAAGCAGTATGGAATTGCAGATCCCATCCTTTCCCAGCAGCATTTTCTGATGCAACTCCCAAAAGGCTTGAGGTTAACTTAGAAGCACAGGGCAGAAGCAGCACGACCTCCATAGTGGGGGCATTCCTGTCCCTACCATTCCATTTAGTTATTGTAATTCTGTGGATCTTTTATGAGGTCATGCCCCTCCCACAGTTAAGCAATGAAAGCATACTAGTTGAAGTATCAACAGAATATACAATTATGAGGCATGGGAAAGTAGTTGCCCTATATCATCAAGTTAATTCCCTTTAGTTCAGCAAGACCAAGCTATGCACCAGCTTGCATATTTCATTGTTGTTACTTCTTGTATTATTACCTAAAATTGTATATACACACCACTTATATTGTTCAGACTCCAATTATACAAGTTGATTCAGGGACTGCACAAAAAACAAGTCTACCACATGCAGTTATTACTAAGCTATGTCTAAAAGATTTCAAGTGCTTTAGTGCTTATATAAACTGGTCAAAACCACTCAACTCATCCCAACAAATGAAAAGCAGCACAGATTTTCTGGAAGATGGCAGTAATCATGCAAAAGTCTTGCATTTCACTTGTAGAAATGGGAAGCAAAGAAGGAGCCCTCTTAGTAACCAGCACTCCCAGAGATTCTTTGGATGCAACTCACATCTCAAGGCAGTAACACAATTTGCTCAATCCAAAAGAGGGCTGCAAAGTCTTAAAACCCAATACAAAATCTGCTCAATCCAAGACAAGCTTTTAAAGTCTTAAAACCTAACACACATTTTTACATTCTGTATTTTATCCTCCTGAAAAGGCTTTATTAACACAAACTGGGACTGGAGTCTAAATTAATAGACACAATAAACTTTAATAGAGAGCTGCCTCTGCAATGGAAGAGGTATATTTTTGTTAAGTAACTCACTCAACTATAGCAAAAAACAGATTTACAGCTCTGAAAAGAGGACTTTTGACTTTACAATAGACTTTGCAAGAGAAGAGGTTGCTTTTTGCTATGTAGCTTACTAGTGCTGATGAAAGCCTGCATCAAAATGTAAAACGTTTTCAAGGTCATGCATTTCAAGCCCATGAAAAGCAATCTGGTTAAACTCAATTACCTGTTTACTACCATGTTCATTTCAAACAACTCAAATTTTGTATCTGAAAGCTTTAACACACACTTTAAAAATATTTAAAGGAAGACAAATACAGCTCTACCTACTAAGCAAATTATTAATGTTGAGAGCTCACGATTATTTTAAACCAGCTCCAGATTTGATTATTCATACTCTTAATAGTTGACCTACAGTAGCAGAATGAAAACCAGACTCTACCAAATGCACACAACATGATTTCAATAGATTTCAATAAAATCAGAAACACCACACAA
This sequence comes from Campylorhamphus procurvoides, assembly GCA_013396655.1. NCBI lineage: Eukaryota > Metazoa > Chordata > Aves > Passeriformes > Dendrocolaptidae > Campylorhamphus > Campylorhamphus procurvoides. Next base: position 753,636 of record WBMV01000309.1, read on the forward strand.
TCAAACTGAAGGCTCTAGAAATCTCATATACCACAAGTCAGTAACAAGAATTAAATGGTGTTACAGCCTTTTAAACAACACAACACAAAAAACCTTCTCTACAGCTTGCTTCCCTGCAAAAAGCTCTGAAATGTTATTTCAGTTAACGAAAATAGTCTTGTAAACACAGCCAGTCCTACGATGACAGAAAATCATTGCAAAGCCCAGACTTAGGGTACTACTGCACTAAAGTAGATTTTCTTTACAGAGAATCATGCTGGGAAGGAGAGGGAGCTACAGAGGGAAGCTGCAGAAGCTTCTTTTAGTGAGGCAAATGCTTGAAGATATTTTTTCCTGTCTTCTACTCCCCAACTAACTCTAGTAAAACCATTCAGGACAGAGTGATCTTTGTGCTTCATATTAGTTAACACTGCGCCATATCAAGTATCCTCATGGTATCTTGAAGACAAAAACACCCCAAAACCACCATGGCCAGTGTGAGAAATTGTCTTTCTAACTGAAATGGCTCAAAAAACCTCAAACAGCACATAGATAATGTAGAAAAAATTAATTAATGACCTAAAGAGTTTCCCATTGAAAATACAACCATGAAGATGGTGTCACAAGGAAGAAAAATACAGGTGACATCTGTATGTGTCCAGCAGTGCCTGTATAAAATATACTCCAATAAAGAAAATTTCTTTCCCATTGTGCTGCCTGGCAATGTGCCTAATTACTGTGGTAAAAAATAAAAATGGATCAAAAATGATTCTGCACAGCTTAGAAAGAGCTTATAGAGCATTACAACTTGAAAATTTTATTTGTTCTAAACAAATGTTACCACTTAAAATATATCTATCTAGGATTGTTGAGAGATTAACAAGATATATTTGAAGTAATATTTTAATATATTTTATTATAGCAAGACAGTAATTACACTTTATTAATAAAAGATAAGTAAATCTAAAGTTATGCTTTTTATGGACTTATTCCCCTAAATACCTACAGTAATTTTGTATGAATTAACTCAGAGCCTCTACTCAAACAAATTTCCAAGTGGAATCCAGCTCCCATAGTGTTTGGTTATGACTCCAAAAAGCTGATTTAGTGGTAAGACAGTAACTAACAGGAGTTGATTTAGTTCTCAACTCTGCATTTTATGGGGTTCTTCAAGTTTTGTTTAATTAAAAGACAGACACTCAAAAGTCTCTATACTGCATTTCTTCCTTCTTGGTCTGAACATGCTGCTATGTCCATTCAAAAGATTGTCTGCTGGTTTGGACATCCAGTCAGTTCCATAATTTAGAATTAAACCTATTTAACAGGTGATTCAAAATAGGGTCTTCAATGTTTTAGCTATCATCATAGAGCTAAGCAGGGAAAGGAAAAAAAAATAGTGCTATAATCTTACAAGTACATCCACAGAATTTAACACCCCTTTAAAGCTCCCAGTTAAGTCTAACAGCAGGCAGGCAACCAAGTGTGCAGGACACTGAACTGAAACAGGTAACTCTGACACCAGTCTAGCAACTCCAGTATCAAACTCTTCTTTTTTTTCTCATTAAAGTGAGGGAATGGGTAACAAAAGCTACCTATATTTCCATTAGAACTTCTGATATAAACTTGAGATACAATTAAGAAATTGACAGCTTTACCTAAAGGAATTCACTTTGAGGGCTATTGCAGGACATCAACTTATACTTGCCTTTTCATTGCTCCCATGATGCATAAGAACAGTTTTGAAATTATGCTTGTTCTGTATCCTGTCTGCATTCTATTTCATTAATTTTGCCAGTGAGAAACAGATGCTATGTTTGTTTTTTTCCTGACAGCAGTTCAATGGGGGAAGGCAGCAAACTCAAAGACAACTCCAGAATGTTTAAGTGCTTTACAATGGGACACTGCAGGACTCACCCTGAGTGCACAGCTGCAAATACACAAAATTGCTGTCAATAAGTTCAGGGCTGTTCTGTAAATCATATTCCTATTACACTGCATAGTGACAATGCTCTGTGGGAGGAGGCCAGCACCTCTATTGAACAAATGACACACAACAGACATGAGGAGCATCACTGCGACTGTGCCCACCTCTGAAATGTCAGCTATAACATCAGCAAGGGACCCACTGAGTTATTCACTGACTGTGACAAGTCCATATTGGCAAGTACCACTCATACCAAATCAACAAGCAGGTGGATTTCTCCTTGCTCCCAGATTTTGGAAGCATGGCTTTCCCCCCCATTTATAGTTGCTAGCTATAATAGGTTTATATGGATTAGCTGCATTAGTGTTGTGTCCTGATAAGCTCTGATGCTGAGTAGCTAATCATCTTCTCTCTCCTTTACATGACCCTTCTTCAAAACAAGTTGTTCTTGAGTTTGTTTGGTTGGTTTTTTAACTGCCCCACTCCCTGATCTTACACACCTATTGATCTCAGCATTTCAGGAGACAGCTGTAGAATGTATAGCAGGCTCTTGGTTGTCTTGTTGCATCTTAAGAAATTGATGATTCTGTTACTGACTAAATCAAACATAATCAGGTATATAATTCCCATATTGTAGCTTTAAGTGACCATTACCAGATTGTAAAGGCTACACAGTTAAATCATTGGCTCTGTTTCTGAATCACATCCACAACTAGTGTTAGATTAAAAGAAAGCAAGAAAATAGAACTCTGGTCACTATGGGTAGATTTTCTTACCTTGTTCTTCCCCAGTTTTCAAGCCAAACATAGTTTTTTTCTAGTCAATATTAGTCAATTTGAGAGAATGAACAGATGGCAACAAAACTTTCCCACCATTCTTATCGGCAAATTACAAAGGAAAAAGTGTTGACTTGTGGAGTAATCACCTCCTATACCAGACCATGCTTGTGAATTCTGGAAAGCATAAGAGCAAGACAGATAGCAGAATCAAGTAGACTTATTACTATTCTTCCCATCTAAGTAATTTCTAAGGCAAAGTTTACAAAGAACCAACCAAGCAGCTATTTAAAGGAAGAGTTTTCTCACTACTATAAACCATAGTGAAAGAGCCATAGTGCAAGCTACACATTTCATTGCAGAGATAAAACTGCTCTGTATGGCTGTTAGGAGGGTTAAGTATCATCTGGAAGATTTGAGCACTCTCTGTTCTTACAGAATATAATTTTGTACAAAATAGCAATGGAAAGGATTTTCCTCATTAACAAACCATGATGGGGGAAGAACGAAACTTAAGCCAGCTAATTTTTCCTGGTTCATAATGTTCTTCATTTTTAGGTCATTTGAGTTCCATATTAATTCTAGCAAGATGGAGACTTTGCAATCCCCTGCTCCCTCTCTCATTACATATGTAATTGTAAAAGCTACCCTGCTGTAATAAAACATTAATCTCTGTACTTCTTATTATGGGATCACAGACTCACAGTGATGGATGACCATGCGGCAGAGCACATTGCCACAGTGCACTGTAATATCTCTGAGTCACCATTTGGAACAGGAAAGCACAAGTCCAGAACCTTGACTACACCTTTTTGTTTGCTGGTTTTAAACCTGCACTGAAGTAACTTCTGAGTCACATCATATATCTGAGATGTTATTTAGGCAGTTGTAGCCAATTGAATAATTCTGCATATATACAAAGAACTGTAACTATCTTCTGAAACGTGCCTTCCTTACAGCGTTAAAGACAGAATTCATTATACCCAGGAACAGTAGTACATGACATGGGCATAAACATTATGCAGATTTAAACAAAAAAGACTGGAAAGCTACTACCTTGTTGCAGTTGATATGACATTACTTGCTTTGCAATGCAGTAAACCTATTCAAAGCAAACCTGCTCCAGGTTTAAGCACACTCAGTTTAAACACCATCCGAAGTGAAACAAGACACTGCCAAGTATGTTGTGCTTCTTTCCCTTCAATATATCCAAGAAGTTTTGTGGGCATAGCAGGGCAGACTGCCCTGACCTCTTAAAGGAGCTATTTTTACTCAGACTTACAAAGCCAAAATACACTTTGCACAGAGGCGCTCATGTCTTTCCAGTGAAAACGGAAAATATCCAAAAGTTGTGCATATGATTAGCTCAGATGCCACATGCACAACATGTTCATGCTGCAGTTGCACAAAACTGAAGTCTCCCCACAGAAATGTAACCTGTATGTGTTCCTTGGCCTTTGAAACTACTTTGAACTATTCTGCTTTGAACTTTCTGCCAGAACACCTGTTTCTTTGTCCTTGTTCTCTTGACGATACCAGTGGAAAAGGTCACTTGTACTATTAAATTCATGCCAGTTTAAAATTTTAGCTATAATTAAACTGTAGAAAAACACTATCATGAACAGAAAAACTCCTGGGTCTTAAAAGAATGGCTTTATATGTACAGATAATACTGGCAGCTAAGAATATTCAAATGCAAGTTTTCATATGCAGGAGGGCAGCACAAGGTCTCACACAGCTCAAACACCTAAAACCAAAGCTAAACTTTGTGTACACTACCTGCCATCTGTGAATTGGCACATTTTCTGCAGACAATTCATAAGCATTTCTAGAGGCAGGAGGAAACAAGATCTCAATCTGTCACACAGAGAAAACATGAAGAATCCAAACCTCCCAGTTCCTAAATTTTACATTCAATACATTAGTCTTCATTTTTTTAAGGAATCATAGTTCAATATCAAGACAGTCTAAACTGAGTAAACTCCACTTCTCAAAACTTAATTCAAATGAAATTTCCCCATTTTTAAACTATGAAGACTAAGAATGAAGGTTCCATACACAAAAGGGAGAAGAGAAAAAGGCAGAAAAAAAAGCTGAAATTATTACTTCATCTTTGTCTGGAAAACAACAGGTTTTTTTTCACAAGTCAGATTTATAGCAAAGGAAAATGAGGAATTATGAAGTTAACAATCAGGCAGAACTAATTTCTGAAACCAGCAAAATCTTTCAAACAGGATTTATTAAGGAAAAGAAAGCATGCTACACAGAATGCTATCTCGAATAGGGATTAGAAATAGGAGACCCTCATGTAAATCCTACTTTTATACAGAGACAGAATGAACAGTAACTAGAAATCTGCCAGCTCTACACCAGTTCTATGAGATGCCACCATTAAAGTCAGAAAATATGTAATACGTCTTAGGTAAAAGTACTCCTCTGCTGATGTGACACATGAAAACATTTGCATTTCTGATCCTAACACAGTACACTGAAGACAATGAAACCAGTAAGAACACTTTTAATATTATCTTTTTTGTTTTGTTTTGTTCTTCAGGGTCCAGCAGTAAAGAATGGTGAAATATTGGTAAAGTTTGATATAGCTGTAATTAAACTTTTAATACTCAGGAACAATTAAAAAAAAAAAATCTCTGCTACAAACTAAACATGTCTTATTTCCCCATGTATTCTCCTCCCCCTCTCTAGAGTGTTTGCTATCCCCTGTCAAAGTTTCTGATAAAAACATAAACCAGATTTGTCATACAGGGCAGTTCCACAGACATTTCAAAGAACACCTAAAACTTAAGAAGCTGCAAATACAGTCTGGCAACACACACTTTTAAAAGCATTTATCACCTTTAATCTTTTGCAAATTCTTCTGCTTCTGAAAGTTGGAGTGCAACACCAACTTATTTGAAGGTTTTAATTGGCTGACTATTTAACTTCAAAAGCAAAAGGCAGATTTAGGTCAGACAATAATTTATTATTTCCATTATTTAAAACTTCACATGAAAAAAGTCATCAAAATAGTCCAGGAGAGAAAAACTCAGTCAAAAGAAATTCTATTTTGGAATCCAGATCTCTGATAAACAAGTTGCATATGGCAAAACAGATGCTACCTGCACATTTAAGTGATTCAGACCTAGCTGCTCATGTTATCCATCAGGTGCACTTCCTCCAGTGCAGATTAAACCTGGAAGTCAGAGTCATCTCACTCTTAAAGCAATACTGTCACCCTAAAGGATTCTACACTATTTCTATTGCTAGTAACAAGGTACTGTTTGCTGCCAAACACCAGCAAAATAAGCATTAACCAGCATAAGCCACATCAGAATCGGCTCTGTCTTCAGGCAAAAACATCTGCAGTCTTCACTGGTGCCCAGCTATCTCAGGAAAAGAGCATAGCTGAGCACGAGCCTTAGAACAAACAAAACCATAATGCAGAAAGCAATTAGTGCTTTTCATCTGAGTTCCTCATCCCTTCACTGTTGCAAGAAGTTCCATGGACTTAAATAGTAGAAGTCTATTTCCAGTGAAAAACCGTAATTGGGGAGAATATCTGTTACGCACAATGCAGCCAGGTCACAGATATGCCCAAGAAGAAATGAAACCACTTGTCAATATTTTCTAGAACCACAGAAAACAACCTATAGGCATTATATTCATTTATTAGGACCCAAATCCCACTTTATTTTATCACGAGTTATTCAGGCAACACCACCAGAATGCAATAAGACAATGAGATGAAGACTCTGTTTGCCAAATAGGTTGGATTGCTTCTTCTACCAAAGTCCTAATGGAACACAGATTCTTCCAGAGAAACATCACCCTGTATTAGTCATTCCCCGGAGGACGAGATGTGCTTGGCAAGGAGGAGGAATGACAACAAACAAAAACACTCGTGCAGGTTATCATTTATTCCTGCTTTACTAAAACAAAGTCGCATTTTGTAACAGCAGAATTTGAAAAAAAGAAAAGTAAAACCACTAAAATATTTCCTTTGTTCAAAAGCATCTATGCACAAAACTCTGCTTGTACACACACTTCTGAAGATACCAAGAAACATCAACCTTTTGTTTCAACCACATGTGGCAATGGAGTCTCAGCATAGTTTCACTTTCCTGATGGCAAACTCAAAAAAAAGTCTAACATTCTTTTTAATTTAACTCCTAACATACTTTTTTTCTTCTAAGGTTCCAGCAAATTGTAGGAATTATAGTTCTCTTAAAATAAAATACAGTCAAGTCAGGAACTTTACTCCCCGTGCCTGAAGAGATGAGCTGAAAATCTGTGCTCTGTAGGCACAGATAAGGATAGATGATACAGAAAGAAAAACTAAGAAAAAAATCCAAAAGCTAAGTCACTTATTTAGGGCTGTAAAGTATAACTTAGTTCTTAAAAGTTAATCAGGTCCATAATACTGGAGAAGTGTATATTTCTTACACATTTTAATCTACCTACCTGTAGGTACTTCTGTCTAGGAGATCAGTAGGAGTTGTTCTCTGCTGATCATGGTTTATGTAAGTCACTCATTAGCAACTTAAGCTTTTGAAGTTGTGAATAATATTTCTGTACAGTCTTAAAGAGCTAACAGTACTTTTGGCTAAATGATTGTTTAATATTTTATAAGGAACATAATACAAATAAAAATATATAATACTTCTCACATCTTGAATTACTAAAAGCTACAGGGATTCTCATGGTATTTTTCAAGGTAAAAGAGCAAGACTGATGCTCATAGCTCCATAAGAAACATTTATATGCAAAACACTGCTTTTTCCAATCATGAATTTCTTTTAGGATTCATTATTGCCCTATAGTACTTTTGTTTGAAAAGAGACTCTGGGGAGATGACACTTTCTTTGGTTAGCATTGTTGTAGCTGACAGAATGCATAAAAGGCAAACTGCTTTTTCTGCAGCTTTCAGCCTGAGCCAATCAAACGCAGAAATCCTCAGCCTTTTCTCATCTTGAATTCTGGATTTTGAAGTTTACAGAATAATTGTAGCTTTCCAGCACAGAATCATTTTGTCACACAGCCCAATCTAGCTCACATAAATGCTGCTGGTGCCCTAAATACCATTAATAAAAAACGCTTGATCTTTGCATTGTAGACATGTCAACCTGATTAAAATTATTGCATATTGTTAGCATTAATGTACATTTCATTATGAAGAAATGATCCCTAAAGGCACCCTACACTTACCTTCCTATCAAAAAACAATTTACCTGGAATTCAGGGTTTTTCCTTCTCTCTTAAGCTGGTGGTGTAGGCCCCTCCCTGGATTTCTGGGCCCTACTGTACTAAACACTTATACAAAAAGCCAGTCCCTCTACTGAAGAGCTTGTAGAATCTTTCATTTTATTTTTAGACATCTGAATAGAGTGACTGGAAAGTACAAATGAACATCATAATAAGCACTGTTTAATCAGTCTAAAGTCCTCATAGATATCACAGAAAATGAGAGTTTCAAAAGGATGGGCTTGAAAGGAAGAGAAGTGACCTCAAGGGATATTTAGAGGCAGCTTCTTCTAAACACAAGGAAATCTAAAACAAAAGACGCTTACTAGAAAGCTTGATAAATAACTATCACGACACTTTGAATGCTCATTTGTAGTTCAGGATAAAAACTAAAAGCAAATGAGGTGATAGATAAGGCAGAGCAGACCACAGCTAAGCAGCTGGAAGTAGTTAGAAAGATCCTGACACTAGTCTGCTTAAGAGGCAATGAGAACCATGCAGAGGCTAACTCAAGAACCAAGCAAATGAACTCAGCAACAGAGTCCTGCATTGATGTCAGCTGCACAGAACTGGATTCAATGTTCAAAGAGGAGGGGGTTTTTTCTCAGAGTGAGGGAAAAGTCTGGAATTTGGGAAGCCTTTTTGGTGGTACTGTTTCTGGTTTTGCTTCAGTTCAACGCAAGACACTGTGGCAAGTTATTAAGGGCAACAGCATTTAACATCACCCAAGAGTTCAATAATAAAAAAAACCCAAGCATTTATTTCATTAACAGTGGCACTCCAAGCTACACCTATACTGTCTCTTAACCCCTGGCTCATCAGGTCTTTTAGTAGCCCCATGAGTTGAGAGGCCACCTAGAAAATAAAGGTCTACAAAGGTCAAGACAACGTAAGTACCAGAAAGATACTTCATTCTATACAGGGACAGAAGAAAAGCCAGTGTTGAGCAGGCACTGTAATCTGGCCCAAGTCTGCAAATAACACAGACACCTGAGCTGGCATCAGTTCGAGCTAATGCAGCCATATGGTGTGGCTCACACACAGTATGGACACAACAGGACACAAAACCCTGAGTTAACACAGCACTGGGGGTGAGGTAACAACCTCTGCCTCTCTGCAGGCTCCACCACCTTCCCAGCAGTGTGCCACATGCACTGCCAGCTCAGCAATCCTGCACTGCACTCCACTGCTCTGTTATGCACCAACAACCAACCATGGTCACCAATAACTGCAGCCATCTGTTTCCCTTTTCCAGGCCCCCACTGAAAACATTTCTGACATCAACACTGTCTCCATAGCACCTAGAAAACTTCAGTGATTTTTTGTCCAGTATTAAAGCAAACCAGAGCAAAAAACTGGACAAATTTAAATGTAAGATGGCATTTAATAATTTAATAAACTACTCCAGATGGCAAGAAGTAACTATGTGCAAGTCCATTTTTCATCTCTTCACAGAGATTTTGATTCAGCCACTGTGAACCTGCACCAGGAAGTATTGTTTTGCAGTTCTTTTCACCTGCTCTGTGTGTTTTCACTGTATCCTTTCAACTACACTTGGCTCCTCAAGTAGCCCTGCACAGTCAGCTAAACCAAGGAACTGATGCAGCTAAAAACTGTGTGCAGCAGCACTGATTTAAAAACCGAGCATGGGTCTGCATCCCCAAAGTACTACACTGTACCACAGAATGCCACACTGCAGGTGACTACTTGGGAATCTTTATGTGATATCTGTAGATAAATCGGTAAAAGGGCAAAATGAGTATCTAAATGACATTTGCTATTACCTTCCACTCTGCCAGCTGGCAGTCTTACTATTCATATTCCTCCAGATCCCTGCCTATCAGAAGTACCTCCAGTTTGAGATACATCCTCTGAAAACAATGTGCAGTTTTTGCCTCTGCTTCTACCAGTTTTTCTTAGATTTCACTCTTTGCTGTATCAAAAGGAATTATTTCCTTACTGCACAGGTTTATTTCATTTTTGCTGGTCACCAGTCCTCTGTGGGTCTGTTTTTCCCTCAGAATGAAAATACTCATCCATTTGAAGCAAAATTAAACTGTTCAGTACAATGTAACTTATATGGACTCTGCCTGCTACTGACAGTTATTATCCTGCTGCTTCATCTCAAGCGTTCAGTTTACTGCAGCATATTCAGAACGGTCTCAGAAAAGTCATCCCACAGCAGGTAGCAGTTTCTCTAAAAATGTGTCCTGTAAAATCCCGTAATAGTCACTCTCATAAAATTCTACTCATACAAGAGAAAGAACATTTTAGAAAGGCAGACAAAGTTAGTTTCTAATCTCTTAAACCACAGAAGACAATTAAAATGATCAAATACCAAATATTTACTTTGCTAGTAAGTATTTGTGTTTTCTGGAGCACATTTGATGTCAAATATTTTATTTTCAAAACCCAAAGCACGTTAAGCTCTAAAGCAGAAAATATATTTCCATGCTAGATTTTTTGAACTGTAGCTTAGACATTATTCTTAGAAATTCAGTAAACATTAGGATACCAAAATGCTTGACCTTATTTCAGTACAAGTGCCGTGCAGTACATGGAACTATAGAAATTGTAGATGTCTGCATCTGAGACAAATTCCAGTGACAGCACAGGGATGCCTAGCACTGCTTGGGGATTCTTTCAAAGCAGGCACTTATGAAAATTGCCCTTTTGATAGATATCAAGTGTAGTAAATTTTTTTTCCTTTTGCCTTATTTAAAATTCTTGCTACACTGCTCTGGGTGTGTACCCTTCATTACTAGGTCACTTCTTACCTTCATGCCTGTAATTGGAGAGTAATGATGCCATAATGGGCTCACAATGTCAGTGAGGTGCAAGCTGAATCAGATTCAGTGTATTAGCTTCACCAAATTAAATTTTCATTTGCAGAAGGACATTCAAGGGATACAGATGTAAAACAGAGCTAAGTTAACCCCCCTGCCCCAAAAGTATGACAAAGAAAGCTAAGTCTCATGACAAGCACATCAAATAGTCTTTGTCCAAAATAAGGCTTGTGACTGCTGTGAGATTTCTTTAGCCTTTAGATTTTTTTACAAATTTTCTAGTATCTTCAGTCTTTGTGATGAAAGAAGAAAGTTTCATAAAACATAGCCCTTCCCAACCTCATGTATTCACCACTGTGTCCACTACATAGATGCCACAAAAGGCTGAGGGGAAGTGCAGTGATCCCATGATGACCCTAGGAAAAGAGTTGCCTGAAATACAGAACATGTACTGGCTCTGCCCGGCAATTTTGATGTTCAAGTTCTACACTTAAGAAATAAACAAGACAGGAGATGAAACATCAGCAACTGCTACACGAAATTGATACCAATAATTATAGAGTCTGTATGTCACACTGACTTCAGAACACACATTACACGTTTATTAGTGTATACATATGCAACAGAAGGATAAACTCCAGAACTTTGTGCCCACAGCTAACGATGAATACAAGAATACTTCTCAAAGCCCAATCAAAATCTTCCATATTAAACTTACTTGCACTTGACACCAGCAAAGTCGAATAATGTCATTTTATCACAGCTAAGCATCAAGTAAAATACAGTCTTCGTTCAACCTCCCAGACAGGCTCTGAAGCAAATGGAAGGACCTGCACCTGGAGCTCACTGAGGAGGGACTGTGCTTATGGGCGGTTCTCTTTGCGCAAGTTTTTCAATCTCTACAATCACTGCACTATTCTAACTTACTAATTCTTTTAAAAGCATAGAATTTGCTCCAGCTGATACTGGTAACATACCAATAACATGATGCCTTAAGTCTCCAGTTCAGTTTTATGACAGGTCTGTAAAGCAGGTACTTCAACAACAAGTCCTCTGAATCTTACTGCTCTGAGAGTTATTGACTTAAATATAACCATTTTCAGTCTATTTTTATTTGTTTGTCACAAGTTCACTCAGCTATAAGTGCAACATTAGCATATAGACAGGTACCCCACACTTCCTACATGAAAATCACAGTACTGCTATTTGCTTACCCTGGATTATTGAAAGTCCTTATTTCAATTGTGCAAGCCCAGTACGAAAGAAGTACACGTGTGCAAAAATACAGCTCTGTTTTGATTTGGTTTGTCTTTTTTTTTCCCCTCAAAAGTCCACAGAAAATGATTGGTTCATTTCTTCAGTTGCAACAATTAATAATTCATTTTTCAGACAGTGATTTTTAAGGAACCAAAGACAAGGCCAAAACTTTGCAAAAAAGGACACTAAATTAATTTCAAATAAAAGGAATTATTAAAAAAACATAACTAAAAATCTTCTACAGTACCAAAATCTGCAATAGTAAGGTCACATAACTAGCCAGAAAGACCACATCAGTATTACCACCCTGTAACAGCTCTGCCAGTACGAAGGATGGCTGATAACTGATTTAAATAAGTTTCTTTTCAACACAAAACATTCATTTTTTTTTGTATTCCAACTATTTTAACGTAAGACTCAACACTGGTAAATCAGAGTCCATAGGAATTGCTACACTGATTACATGGACAGAGATTCAAAACGTTTATCCCAGGCTCTAGGTCAGAAGGCAGCACAATTCTAGAAGCTTTGGTGGTATCTGAGAACTCACAATATTACTAACAACTACTACAGTAAATTTTCATTAAAGCATTTTTACTCTTGTATTTTCCTAAACACATATGACATTTTTGCAATCTTATAACCTGCAGCTTTCCTTTCACAAAAGTTTATACTTTAAATAAACACAGCCAGAACAGAGGTAACATAACAATAGCTATTTTCACTGTTAAGTCCTTAAAAATTATTTGCCTACCTGCACCTACCAGAGGGCTCAACCCTGTCTTACTCTTACTCTGTGCTGGGTGGTAGTCTTGGGGTACTGAATTGAGTGGGAGTTGCTGCATATATTTTTTTTTTAAGTCTTATTACTGCCCTCACAGCATTCTAAGAATGTCACGCCTGGCTACAGAGACCAGATTCTCAGCAGTTCAGTTAGGCACAAAATCAAAATGGACAAATCTTCACAAGAGCCCAGAACAGTCGGTACTAACCTCTTTTGAAAATCTGCCCCAATTATAGATGCCAAGTACTTGAAAACCTGGCTCCAAGCTCTTAAAAATCCGTTTTCATATGCTCAAAAGCAACACTGCAGTCACTAAAGGGACTCCTGAGACTCTTTTTCTACCAGGGAAGAGTAGGGCAAGAAGCAACCTAAAACAGAGAGAGTAAATCTACTTAAAATGACAAAGCTTACTACTACTACATTTACTGGCATTGTCCGGATTTGGGTATAGCCCCTTTTTTACTTAATATATTAGCCTTTCTGAGCCAGAACTGAGCACCTCTTCCTTTTGCCATTTCCTCACTTATGTCAGCCTGAGGTGTTGCTAGAGACAATAGATAAGTCAGAACAATGAGCTGGCCTGAAAGAAAATGTAGCAATTCCTCACACCTTTCTTTTCCTGTAACCAAATCAGGTTCAATGTATGCAAATTAACCGAGTTTACACACCATGGGAAAAAAGGCAAAACCAGAATATTCATCCAACTGTAAATTCATACACTTGTGAAAGAGAACATAACCATTTGCTATTTCAGTGGGCTAGGATGGTATCACTTAGCTTTAGCACTCACTCCAGGAATCACTTCCTAAAATAAACTGTTGTGCAAAATGAGACTGAATTATACATTTTGAAGCTTTCACAGTTTTGAACTTTAATATAAAATATGAAATAACAGAGACGAAATTCTGCCCTCAGCACAATTCTTTGTCCTACAGATATGAATAAAAGTTGTTCTGTTATTGCAGTTTCTTTGAGGATATTTGAATTTAGCAGTACAATAGTTGTTCACACTTCTATGTTCCAATGTAAAACTGAAATGACAGTTCTGGCCGATTCATACACTTATTACACTAGAAAGCCAGTTTCCATTAGTTTCCTGAACTGCCATACAGAAAAAGTAGAATCATCACTTTTTTCTTGCTGTGATCAGAGCTGTACAGAGAAGTCTCCATGCATCTGTTAAGGCACTCTTGCTTTTAAAACATGTGCATGACATCTAACATAGAAGAGTTTGGCTTTTTACTTCCACCACCTGCCCTGATAATTTAAACATGCTGTTTTCTTAACACAAACTATCTTTACCACAGTTACAAAATTCAGACTTCTCAAAGAGGTAATGTTAATTCTAGCTTATCTAAACGCAGATGATTCTTAAGAGAAAACAAAAACATCAGGGACTTAATGTAAAAACCTTCTAATACCCTAGCGAATAATTACATTATTCATTAGCAAGTGACTTCAAGAGGGTGCAATTTAATGTTTCCTTCCTGTCCCTTGAGCAAACAAAACGCAGAATAGTTAATCAATTTGATCCCTAAAGCCTCAATAAAATCTGCTAGAGGCTCACCCCGGACTGCCCTCGAGGATCAAGGGTGCTTATCCAACTTACAGGTTGACTCACTGAAGGTGAAGCATGGCAGATCCGTGTGCTTCCTGCACTTGCATCGTTTCTTAGTAAAGTCAACGCAAAGAAATTGTCCTGTGACACTTGCTGCTGCTTTTGCCTAACTCCACGTTTTGTGCGCCGGGCTGGTCCCTGCGAGGGGCCCTGACCTTGGGCACATCCACCCTGAGCCTCACCTCGCATCTCCCTTCCACAGCACCTGCACTGCGGGAGGGTCTGCACACTGACACACTGAAGGCAAAAAAGAGAAAAAAACCCCACAGCCTATTAAAACAACGCTTATTTAGTAGCGAACTATTTAATGAAACATTTAATTAGCTAATAAACCTTCTGCCACTCAAACACCTTTTTTTTGCTCCGGCGGCGTTAATTCCCAATGGCAACACCGGAGAAGGCGAGCTGAGAAGTTTACCGAGGGTAAACCCCACCCTGAGGAGCGGGGAGACCCACGAGAGCTGTACAGGCAGAAACCCCACCCTGAGGAGCGGGGCAACCCACGACACCCGCTCACCGGCCTCTCTCAGCTGCCGCAATTCCTGCGCTGCTCCGGCCTTTTCCCTGCCCCTCCCTGCCCCTGCCCTTCGGTGTCCCTGTCGCTGTCCCTGTCGCTGTCCCTGTCCCTCGCAGTGATGGCCGCGCTCACGGTGGGGGGGCTGCTAACGGCGCGCGCGCCCTGCGCCACGTGCGCCCGCGCGCGTCCCACTTTCCCGCCGCGCGCCCTCTGATTGGCTGCCGGGCTCGCGGCGGGGGCGGGGCCGCGCGGTGTGAGGGCGNGGTGGCGCCGAGGGGATGATGTCTGCTCTGAGGGGGCGATGGTGGGCGATGTCGGCTCTGAGGGGGCGATGGCGGGGGCCGGGTTCGGTCGGAGATCCCCTCGTCCCTGAAAAGGGCGGAACGCCAGCTGCGGTTCTCACCCAGCTGGTGTATACTCGGTATGTTATCGTCCTCAGCGTTGTATTTGTTTGGAGGTATCTAACGTCAGCCTCAGAGGTAAAGTGTCGGTGCCCTCTTGAGGAGTAGCTTCGCTTTTACCTGACCTGTACCTTTCCAAAGTTTTAACAACACGGTTTTTAAGCCACGGAAAAGGTGCTTTAACTTATGATGAATAAGCTCTGCCATCTCTCGCGGTGCCAAACTGGCTGGCTTGCTGGCTCTTTGCCCGCTCCTGCCAGGTCCTGAACCGGGGAGTGACTAAAGAAGGGAATGTGAGGGCTGGGCGTAGGTGTGGCAGAAGAAGGGTTGGTAATTCTCTCTGAGGCGTAGCAGAGCTGCTTCTGTAATGCTGTTGCCTTCTGGCATTTTCATTACCTGGCATGTCCTTGTGGCAGCAGTGGCTTTCCTGCCCTCGCACTGTTCTTCACGCTTCTGCCTCCTGACACAACTGGGATGCAAAAAAAGCTAGGAAAGGGAAACTCGACATGACCTCAATGAGAAGGGCAATACCATGAAACTATGTGTTTAATTTCTGATGTATCTGTAGCTAGTTAGCAGGGTTTGGGGGAATGGGAGGGGGGTTGAGCTCTAGCAGCTCTCTGTAAGCCTGTGTCCACTTAATGGAAAAGGCATCTAATTGACATACGGGTTCTCTGTACTTTTCAGAGAGAATGGTTTCATCTAAGACTTGCACTACCTGCCTCCCTGAAACAGCTTACGAGTAGATTTAGGTTGCCTTGCTGATGCTGACACTTAAACTATTTGAACTGTAAATGTATTCATTATTTTTGTCAGTTACACTGACTTCTTTTTGTCATCCAAATGATGAGTCTTATACTCACTGGTTTGTTTGCATCTACTTTGTGTACCCAAAAGTCTGAGATGGGTACTTCATAATTACGTTGGCTTTTTGCATTAATGTGTGATCTATAATATTTTGGGGCAATCCCATACTGTTTATTTAATTAGTTTGCCTGGCCTGTGTATTAAAAATCTTTCTGTATCTTGGAAAGTAATCGAATTTTCTGAATACTGGAAAGATAATCTTATTCTGTTAGGAACTTGACATGATTTTTTAAATTCTACTTGTCTGTGCCATAACCATTTTCCTTCTGCAGTAGTGGTCAAAGACTCATCAGTGCTTCAAGAATCTCAGGAGAGCTGCCTTCCGCAATGAGGTTTTTTTCTTGAACTGTACAGCTTAAACACTTATTATACAGCACATGTTTAATGTAAACAGCATGCATTGAAGTGTGTCTGTGTAGTAATGCTAAATACAGAAACAGCATCACAGAACTCAAAAGAAGGATGTAGTTTTCCTCTTGTTCTCAATGATATGCAGCAGTAATGGGCTGGAAAAATAATAATAATAGGAAGTAATGTGGCTAACAGAAAGTCAATATAGAAACTCTTTTTATTTTAATTTACGTGCTTATTTTGGGTATTATTAGACACCTCCTTTTTGTCAGAACTACTTCTTCTTACAATGGAATCCAAAGTTGAGACCAATTTTCATGAGATCTCATGACATCTCCCTGTGCCTGAAAAACTGTTCAGTTCTCAAACTTGTTCTTCCTACAACCCCCTCCTCCCATGCACTTAAGGCACTGTATTTCTATTTCCAGCAATATATTATGGCCAAATTTTTCTTTTCTTTTTCTTTTTTTTTTGTCACTGTAAAGAGAAGTGGATTGTACTAAAAATATTTGAAAGTATGTGGAAACTTGACTGCAAATATTTAGTGGGTCTCCATATGCAGGTGTTGGAGTTGACTGTTATGAACATCAGAAATGTTACTGATAGTAAATTTGTAGCTGTGAGAAATGCAAGCTTTGTGGTGATGTCATAATTTTTAGCTTCTGACAACGTTTTGCATATTGAATACTAAGAGCTAGTTTTTTGCAAAACAATTCTAGGTCATAGATTTATCTTTTCAGTGCTTATATCTATTGGGCATTTTCTGTACTCACATGTAAAATCTCTTTTCTTGTATAATTTGATATCTCTGTACTATTTGCTGCTGGTTTTATCACGTAATATATGATCTTTGAATCATTTTGTTATCTGTTTGCTTCTGAACTGTCAGGCTTGGGGCCTTATACATTGCCTGCAGTTCAGCACATTGTCCACATTTTTACAGAAATTGTTGAAATTGCGTGATTCCGCTCCCTTCAGTTACGTGCTTGGCAGCAGTTCCTTCATGGGTATAGCTGTTGTTTTTCCTCTCTACTGAATGTTCCAGCTCTTGCAGTGTCAGTTCCTTCACCAGCCATCTGTCTTGCTGGCTCCCTCACTATCTTAACAGCTCTCTTTCTCAGACTAGATGTAAGTCCTAGTGAGTATGCCATCAGCTGTTAATTTTTTATTCAGAAGCTTTTGAAACAATTGTTGCTGCACAAAAACACCCTATATGTCAATCCTCTCTGTTCAGTCCTTGGTACTTAATGGTTGCTTTCTTCAGCCTCCTCCCTTTTTCCAGGTTCCTTTGCAACTTGTTTGTGTATCACTTAATTTTTTTTCCCACAATTTTTAAAGTAATTTTCTCCAATTTGACAACCCAAGTTGCCTGCAAATTCTATCTGGAAGTACATGTCTGAATGCAAGGGAAGTCTAACCCAGTTCTGTTTGTTTCCCAGTAACTCTACAATCACTGAAAGAAGCATCTAAGTACTTTCAGATATTACAGAAGTCAGTAATAGCTCCTGAGAAGCGTCAGATTGCTACCTTTTGTCAATAAGTTAGATAATAACTTCTTTGTGATGGTATCAGTGTTACAGATGGGATAGATTGTCTTGTAGCTCAGGGGCTGGCATATTGCTAAACAGTCTAGCAATCTTTTTGATGAAAAGTTCTATTTGCTTGTAAGCCAGTCAGGCCTGGATGCAAAATTGCTTTATGAAGCCCCGAGAGTATAGTATTCCTTATTATAGTAGCAGATTGTTTTATTTTTGTACTCTATACCTGCTTTATAATCTTCCAATAGCTAAGATTGAGTTAGATAGTGTCGAGAGCTTTATAAACCACTACTTGGGTTTAGTGCAATTTTCAGTTGTAAAAATGAATCACACAGATAATAATTTCAATAGAGACCAACCAGAATTTTTTTTAATGTATACTGATAATCCTTTCTCAGACCCTCTGCTCCTTTCCTGGACAAATTCAAACATTGTTTATTGCCAGTGCCAATTAGCCAGCCGAGCATCTGCAGCTGGCAGCTGTCCTCATGAAGAAGGTCCCAGAAGATTAAAACTCCTGGGACGCTGATTTGCATGTTAGATGTTACTGTTTGTCATCTTCTAGACATCTTCCATATTGTTTCTTAATGATAAAGAAAACTGAGTATGCTTACAGCAGCAACTAATAATCAGTAGCTGGATTTTATTTCCCCACTGTACTTATGACCTTCAGTATAGATTTAGACCTGTCATGTTATGCTTCTAGTGAGGGACTGTCCATCTGAGAAAGGTTTGTTCCAAGATAAACTGTTGCCACTCAACCAGGTCTTGTCCCATAGTGATACACTTAGGCTGGCAGAAGGTGTTCATAATAGATTAACCTGGTCTGGGCTAGAAAGTTAAATCTGTATAACTACATTGTAATACAGTATATTACTACATGGGTAACAGAATTTATGGCAGTAAAATAATTCCAGTGATACAGAAAAGTCTTACTAAAAGTTACACTGTGTCTTTCTGGTATTTTTTTTGGTGCAGTTTTTGTGCACAGAAAGTGAAAACAGTCAAATAAGACAGTAGCATAGAAGAGAGTGTTAATTAATTTCTTTTCTGTCTTTCTCTCAGACAAGTTAGCTTCAAGACAAGACTTCCAATAGGAAAGTGACATAATGCTAGTCTTTGAGGCAGCAGAAGTTGTCTCCAAAACCCTATTATGTGAGGTACTCAGGTGTAGTCATGACGAGCCTTTTGATTAAGTATAACCATGAGAGGCAAACAAATTTGAAAATGTTCAGAAGTCTGCAGATGTGAACAGGTAACTAATATACTTTTTCTCATTAAGTGAAGCTGCAGGTATCTTATGCTAAACAGAACAAGTAGTCAAATCCAAGAAAGCTGGAGACACAAACTGGTGAGCTACAACTTATCTTCCCTGCTTGTTACTAGGGGATACTCTGTAGTCTGGGTTCAAACTGACCATTATTCCATTAATATTAAGGATTGTCATCATTGTTAGGTGAACACACTGTCTGTGTTAATTTACTGTGCTGGAAATAAGATGTAAACTAACTTCAGAGGAATAAAACTATTCACCAGGATGTGATTGGTAGGGTATTTTAAGAGCAGACAAAATCTACTTATGTACTAGGCTAGAAGGAGCTAGCTACTACTTAGCACGCTATTAACTAAAAGGAATCTCAATTCCCTCTGCAAGGAGAAAAAAAAAAGGTTAGGCCTCTCAAGATTTCAAAATTTTGTGTTTTAAGTAATCTCAGTTACCAAAGAGATTTCCTGCTAGCAAACCAGTCAAAATTTGAGCGAATATAGTTAAGGAAGTATGAAGTGAATAAAAACTTAATGTTTGTATTAGGCTAATAAAATCTTTCCATCATGGAAAAGGCAGGAGCTTCAGCTTCATCATAATTTTTACATTGTATTCTAATTAAATGGATTTACATTTTATCAAAACTACCTGAGTAAGTCACACTTCCAGCTGGCAAGACATTCATTGCAACATCCTAAAGTAATAGGAACATTACTGTGTAGAGCTTAATAATCTTTTCCATACTTTTTAAAAGAAGGCATACTATTCTATTTACTTACAGTGTGTTCAATAAAGGTTAGGTTAAGTGATTTTTTGTATTCTGTAAAAATGGCTGATATGATACAACTTGTGTTATGGCACAAATATAAAGACTGTGTATAGGAAAGTTCTGAATGGAGAAATCTGGAGCTGGGCCTTGTGGTCTTGTCAGAAGTAGTTCTTCAGAGGCAGATTATGAAATTAGAGCTGTAATCTCTGCTTGACATAGCGTTAATATGCAGCCATTTCAGGGCTGAAGCTGTTTACTGGTTCTTCCATCTGTTGGGATTTTCCTAGGTTTTATGGAAAAGAAATACATACATTGAAACTGAGATTGCATAGAGGAAACCTTTCTTTGTGGCTATATTATGGAGCCTTTTGGAAGAAGTGTGGGTAGCTACTGGCAGACCACAAGATGAAGGAGTGAATGGTTGTAATGGAAGCAGTTATTTACAATAACTAAACAAACTAAAAATAATTTTTCTAGTCTTTGATATGACACTTGGAACTTTTTTGTGGTAGACAAAATAGTGTAAAAAATAATAGTCAAAAGCATTAAGACATGAGGAGGAGGATAGACCTGAGTGAAGTTACATGGGTTGGGTTTTTATTTTATATCTCTCTTTCTTCTGGGGCTGGGCTCAGCTTTTGCTTTCTGAATAAAGTTTAGTATGCAGAATCTTCAAGGTTAATGTATAAGCTATACTTGAAGCAAAGGTATCTGTTCAATAAAGATTTAGCTGTGCTTGTACCTTTTCACCTTATGTACCTTGGATACATAACTGTTTTCCTTTGGAAGAAATAAAGAGGAGAATATTAGGCTACAGCTGGAGGTTCTGAGAAGTGATCAGGAAGTTGTTTTTTTTAAGAAGTTGCAAGTTGTCTCTCATGTTATTTAAAAGTTAATACTTTAACAAGAAAGGTGAAATTACAAGTTTAGGGCCTTCTTCAGTGAATAAAAATCCTTTTACACCCAAGATATGCCCATCTGTTTACAGCAATATGCAATTGGAATTAGCTTTGCCAGTCTGTGGTAGCCAACTTCTGCTTCATTTCCATTGTACATTGTTCTTTAAAAGGAATGCTTATCATATAGCTGATACCCTGACAGTAACTAGAGTAATTTACATAATTGCACCTTATCAGGACAGCCTTTTTTCAGTAATTTTCCCACCTTTGGTGTGGGAGTAAGGAAAGTTTCCCAGGACTAGAAACAATGAAGGGCTGTTTTTAGACTATGGAATCATCCTTACTTTTGCACTCTTTGCATGTTCAAAGGGTAAGAGCAACTTAAAGTTCCATAGAGCTCTATAATGAAAAAGGGATGGTATGTGCATTCTCTGTGATTACAAGGATCCTCATCTCCAGTGTGTGTGTCAGCAAAGTGTGTATCCACATGCTTAGGAATTAATTATGCATACTCGTTGTCAGGGTCTCTTCCTCTCTTTCTCTCTCAAAGAGGCACTAAGGGATTCCAACATGGATTTTATCCTTCTTTCCTCTCACTCATGGGAACAAGAGAACATAAACTTCTCTCTATCCTCTGAATAGATCTACTAACATATCCCACTCCACAAAACGAGTAATAAAATTAACAAGACTCTTATCTTTCTTCATTTGTCTCTGGCAGTTCTTCAGGTTGGGTAAGAGACTCCTGTCTATGTTGTGTTTTCTAGACTCTCCTTGTCTTTTCCTTCTGCTGGTGGAGTTCAGCTTGGAGCTGGATGAAGGACTTCCACAGAAAAAGCGAGTAAACTCTGATCTCTCACCTGTATGACAGTACTGATTTCACAGAAGTAACTGTGATGAAGTCAGGGATTGAGTAGTTTTTCTGCCAGTCTCTGCTATTTGAAGCATTTTGGGGCACACTCACTATTTGATATACTTTCATTTGTCACTTCTCACTGAGACAGAATTTCTCATTGTTTTCAATATCAATGACAGTTCTGCTTAGTAACACAAGAAGGGTGGAGTAGCCTGTATGGAAAGGTACAGCCCCTCAACAGATAGCTGCTTATTTTTCTTAAATAATATTCTCTCTTCCCAGAAAGGGTTAAACTCAGATTTTTCTCCATCCAGTAACTGCTTAGTAAAGAAAGGAAACAAAGTTGCACAACTTCCTGAAGCAAGTGATCGCAGGGTTTTCTCCTAGCCTCTTTGCAGTTACCCTAAAGAAGTCTATGGATTTTTACCCCATTTTGCAATGTGGCTGTATTAATGTCTTGAGTAAGTGAAGGGAATAAAGTGACTACTTAACTCTTCTTTTGGCAGAGAGGAGACTAAAGCAAAGAAAAAAAAATCCTTCTTCAAAGTGAATAGCTTCTACTGTACTTCAAGCACAGTATAGGTGGGAAACAACTAATAAAACCACCAAAACCTGTGTTGAAGCAAAACTGTTAATCAATTTTAACTCACTTAGAAATAGTTAAGGGGGACAGATGGAATCCAGTGATTCTCTCTCTTTCACATAAGACAGTTTTAAAATATATTAAAAGCTTGTGTACTTTTGAGTGACAGATATAGCTTGTCACTTTAGAGGTTATTTTTGCTATTGTTAATATTGAAATAGATTGTACTTGAGTAACACTAGTTGACAGAACTCTTAACTACCTCAGAGAAAATACTTGTCTTGCATTTATTGTTTCAGGTTTAAGGAGCTGTATGTGGTTAAACTTTGAAATTATGTAACAGTGACAGAATCCTGTTGAAGATGATGCCTTTTAGAAGACAAGGGAGTGAGGGTGAGAAGTGGCAGGTGTGACTGTACAGTAACCCATGTTAAACTTTTTCCATAAGTATATTCTTTGAGACAGCAATCAGCTACCCAAAACAGAGCCCAGGACGTGATCTCTGCTGTTTGCACTGAACTTATCGTTTATCTTGTGGTATTTCTCCCATGAGACACAGAGGGGCAGCTCACAAGCAGAGTGCTTACTTTCCGTTCTTTAAATATACTTGTTAAACCTCAAAGTTGTAGCAGAAGATTCAAGCCTGAGAGATTCCTCACTCTCTCTCATCTTCACTGAGATTTTCTATAATCATGAAGTTGTTTGCTGGTCACTTCACTAAGGTATGGCAGCATTCTGCCTGCTTTTAGAGTAAATGCTGAGAGACTCTTACAGTGTAGCCATCAAAGGGCAGGATGTGCATGATTAAGTCGGGAGTCACCAAAATTTGGTGACTTCCCAGTGGATAAACACAACCTTATGTGCAGGACTTGCCCTGTATCCCATCGTTTTAATCTTCTTGCCTTCTTCTGAAGCACTAGGAACAAAACTGAGTAGAACTTAGCAAAGCAGGAAAATCTTGTATTCATTGCAATTCTATATAAATTCTGTCCCCAAACTACACATTTCTCAGGAACTAGTTGGTCAAGACAAAATAAAATGAAAGTGAATATTTCTGCACAAATCTTTGTCCGCATTGTGTTGTCAGCTCAAATTAAGGACTGTCCCTTTTTACAACAATGACACAATTCACCCATAGCCTAACATTTTCCCAGATTTTAGAGTGACATTGACCTGTGAGACATGAAAGTACATGATTACAGCAATAATGCCTAGAGTGAAGTTACAATTTCTTCTGTTTACTACTGAGTGTTGTGGAGAACTTACTATAAATGCTTAAACACTATAGTTAAATATTCATAAGTTAGAAACTATACCTTCAAAAATTACTGAATACATTACTTGTTTCTTGAAGGAAGACACTGGGATTACTGCTTTTGAGTTAGCAAGCCCTCTCTTGTAAGAGGAAGCAGTTCAGTAACTGCTTATTGCATTGTGTATTTAAATATCTTTTTTGAAGAGTAGACTTGGGAGTATCATATAACAGTTTAAAGGCCTTTATGGGGATAAGTAAAATCTAGTTATGTTTAATGCCAAACATTGCTAAAATTCAAGTAGAAAATTGTCACTATACAATACATAAAATTATTTTTTCTCTCTTCAGAATTGCAGAAAATACATAGACCATCTCAGCCACAATCCAGGGAACAAAAGATCATATTAAAAAGATGTTTTGGCAATACAGGGTACTTTGGTTCTCCCTAGTAAAGGTATGTGTCTTGTCATTCTCCCTCATATAGATAAGCAGTAAAAAGTCTCTGCTTTTCAATAGTACATACTGATTTTTAACTATAGTGGTTTTGTACAGATTGTGCTTACAAGGATTTTTTTTTAATCCTTTTGTTACTGTATAGTGTGATCATAACAGTGGCTCTAATGTTAAAAATATATCCAGGTCAGTTTTTTGTGCAAGCCTTTTTGAAAAATAGACTTTTACTTAAGTATAATGGAAACATTTCCATGACTTCAGCAGTCTACTGTAGAAGTTAAAATAAACATTTCCACAAAGAAATTGTAACTTGAGATTTAATATACTGTGCTGAATGCATGATAACTGGGAAAGTTGCAGTGGATCCTACATGAGGAAAATATTGATTGTCTATTGCCCAAGCTGACATGCAAGTAATTAGCATAAATGTTCTGTTAGCAATAGCCTTTAGCATAAACAATGTGGGGAACACAAGTGTCCTTTTTAATATATTTTGGGAAGACCAGATCGTTGGCTCTATTAAAAGCATGCTGCCCCAGCTTCATTAGTACAAAGCAGCTTTGTCTTTGTCCTGACTGACCAGGTGGAAATATGGATGTGGCAGCAAGCACAGAGTCTCAGTTTATGAATTATGGCAATGTAGGGGTGTGGTCAGAGCATGCTGCTTAGCTTCTCTGATATTTTAGTGGCTTCTTGAGGGCTGTTACAGGCAGCAGAAACTGAAAATATACTGCTGAAATGTCTGCAGTGTTCTTCTGTTATTAAGCCTCTTATTCCTACCCAAAAATGAGAACCTATTTTAAAGTTTAACAGTGTCCTTTTAAATTAGAAGGAAACTGCTACAGGGAGAGATATTCAGAGTGGGTTAGGCAGTGGTTACTATCACTAAACAGAGCTGGATTTGTTAAGATCAAAATGGTTGACTTGTCACTCTATAGTAATTGTTCCCTGTGGAAAAAATTCAATAGCATCGCTTAAATCACACATAGCTGGTCACGTGCTCTGAGTCTTTGGTGGTGCTTAGACTAAAAGGCAGAGGTAGGGAGGAGCTGTGTCAGGAAATCTTTCAATTCTGCTGGTGAGGGGGAAGCTTGCCTTGCATGCGGTCATGTGCCCAAATTGATTTTTAATTTTACAGTAATGCACTATTATAATTGTTAACTCAATTGATTCCTAAAAGGCTACTGTTAAGGGCCAGACGTTATGCCCCTGCATGTCCAAGGTGCCTGTTGGAAAGAGAGCTTTTGAATGTACCGTGACTGTCAGATAGTACCCAGTCTGCTCAACTTCTTTTTATTACAGTAAAGCACAAAATCTGTTAATCTGCAGCCCATATAAGACAGATTGAATGCATGCTATCCTGGAAATGAATTACATACTGAACCTTACTCATTAGTAAAAAAAAAAAAAAAGCCAAGTCAATGAATATGAGGACAAATATGAGAAGTACTATGTTTCTATCCAGACTGGAGAAGCACTAATAATATGGGAACTGATGCATTTAAACACTTGCCTTACTGCTCCCAGCAATTGTCTTTCTGGCTCTTTTTCTGGTTTAATACATGATATAGTAACATGGGATGCAGGAGATACCTTAGACACAAAGAAATTCTAGATACAGGGCAAAAGTAAGTTGAGGCAAAGTGCTAAGTGCTAAGACTACAATAATTAGACTGCATTTGGTTTTCTAAAGGAAGCAAATTTTTAATCTTAGTTTGGTTCTTCAGTTTCTTTTCAAAACTAGCATGGAAACTCCAAGTTTCTGGTCTGGCTGCATGCAGTCTCCTAGGTTAAACTTTCCTCACTCTCTACACCCGAGAAAAGTGCTGAGCTTCTGTTTTGCCAGCCTCCCCCTTCCCATGCCACAAGAATTTTAAGTTAACCTGTATTACCAGCATCACAAAAAGGTTACAGCAGTGTGCTTCTTCATCTAGGGTAAAACACACAGTCTATTGATAGCTAAGGAATACTCGCTGGTCCTGTGACAACAGTACAGCTACAACAGTAGCTACGACACATACAAGCAGTTAAGAACACTTGCTGCTTGATTATGCACGTTTAATAGGCTTGCTCAATTCCCCATTCATCACCCAGCACTAAGAGGAAGCCTGAAGCATCAAGCATAGCAGCACAATGCTTGGCTGTAAATGATTTCATGTAGGATGCAACTTGTCATTTGGCCTTAAATACAGTGGAATTTTCTCCTCCCTTTTTCTGACACCTCTTCACAGAAACACTGTGTCTGCTGGTCTGTCTCTAACCTTCTGCTGCTTGTCCTAGCTCTTTAGTGGGGCTGGTGATCCACACAGAAATAAGTAAGAAATTATTGCCATGCAAAATCAATACAAGCATTACAGTTGAGGAGGGTACTCAAGGAAACCATTTTGCAGTCTTGATTATAGCACTACCTTACCTGTATGACAAACACATCTTTTCCACTGCTGAACCATGAGAATAGGAATATAATTCCATAAACAAATTAATAGATTTATTGGGGTCTTTTCCCCTACATTTAACTAAGCACAGACTTTTGCGGTTAACCAGCCATCCTGCTTTTCCTTTCCCCACTCCCCAGAAATTAAAATAACAAAACTACTTAAAAAGCATATGCACCGCACCGCTTTGTTCCCCTGATCGCCTCGCAGGGCTCGCTCCCCGCCGCACAACTCGAGTCTCTGGCAGCCGCCGGCTCTCGGCTCGGCAGAAGCCGCCGGAGTCGGCAGCTCGGAGCAGAGGGCGGCCGGGGATGCAATGCGGATGGGCGGGGAGGGAAAGGCTTTACCTGCCGCTTTCCCCCGCGGAGCCGGGGGCGCCTGGAGCTGCTGCATCCACACCGGGGCGCGGCGGGCGGGCACTCAGAGCGCCGGAGCCATGGCCGGGGAGCGGTGCGGAGGGAACGCGGCCGGAGCCTCCGTGAGGCGCGGGGACACTCAGCACCTGGGCGCTGAACAGCTCCACGGAGCGCCACGGGCGGGGCCGAGCCGCGCTCCCGCNGGGGTGAGACCCCCAGTCTGAGTCCCCTCCCGCAGCCGCCCCCCGAGCGAGGAGCTCCGCCCTCCCGCCGGCCCGCGGCTGCCCCGCACAGGGGTGGTGTCAGTGCGGCGCTGCGCTTTGTGTGGAGACTCTCCAAAATGTTTGTCTGTCCTTTTTTGTTTGGTTTTGGGGGAGGAAAAAGAACTTATTTTATTACAGTAAAGCACAGAATCTGTTAATCTGCAGCCTATATAGGACGAATGCATGCTCTCCTGAAAATGAATTGCATACTGAACCTTAATCAGTCGAAAAAAAAAAAAAAGCCAAGTCAATGCAGATGAGTAGTACTGTGTTTCTATCCAGACTGGAGAATCTCTAATACCATGGGAACTGATACGAGTCCCATCAGTACCATGTGAGCCCCTGATTTTAAACAGTTGCCTTGCTGCTTCCAGCAACTGTCTTTCTGGCTTTTTCTGGTTTAATACATGATATAGTAACAGGAAGACCATTTACAAAATGTTCAACTCTGTCATTTTTTGTTTGGTTCGTTGGGGTTTTTTGAGGAGAAAAAATAAAGTTATATTAATAGTTCTTACCAAGAAAGTCTTGAGGGCTGTTCTATTTCCCTCCCACCAAGATTCAGAAGAAAGAAAACATGTGGTCAGCTAAATAGACTTAGGATTCTGTCTCTTCAAAAGCAAAGCACTGTAGAAAATGCTGCAAAAAAATACTGTAATCCATTTGCAGCTGGCTTTTAGAAAGGCATGTCTAATACTAATGTTTATATAGGGCTTTTCAGGTGGTTATGAAGCATTTTGTGAAGCAGGATGTGTTATTAGTTAACTTGCAAATAAACTGGTACAGTATTTCCAAATATTCTCTATTTACTTGCTCATCAAAAGAAAAAGTCATTATTCAGTGTAGTTTTAAATTAGAAGTTAATTTACAGTTTTGCTAATAACCACAATAGAAGAATCTTTCAAGTGTTGTTTAAAAAAAAATACGGCTAACAAGTAAATTTAGAAGTTTGAGCGCTAACCCATCTCACCCTGAATTATACAGCATTGAAAGGCTTGCACAGAGGATCCTGTATGTTCAGGTTCCATGAATGCCCCTGCTGTTGATACTTTGAAATCCTGTTGTCCAACAATCACCCTCATCTAGGAGATTTTTAGCAACTATACTGCCAGCTCTCAAGCAATATGACAGAAAGCTGGGGCAACCAAATTAAGCTGAGCAGTATGTTTTATTTATACTCTGTTTCTAAAACCTTCCTTTGGGTTGTCTTCATCCCTATGTGGTTTATTCTAAACTAGTCGTGCAGTTAGATTTACTGCTGCTTTTTTTTTTTTTCAGTGGGAGGTATCAATGATTTCAGATGCTTTCTTGGATAGTTCTTAAATGTAACAGGTTTCCTTAGTAGCAAATGGATCACACAGCCACACCCTATGGAGCAAGTTCATTTCTGCAGCCGTCCTAAAAGGGTGAGAAGTTGATACTGAAGTTACATGTTGAATAGTGATTCTTGGATTTAAAGTCCCGTCAGATTTGTGTTGTAATGGATGCCTTATCTGATGTGACATTCTATGCCACCAGCATGCTAACTGGATCACAGCATAAGTCTGTGGAATATGTACAGCTGCTTGATAATTATTCTCATCTCTGCTACATGCTGACTGCTAAATTGCTTCCTGAAGTACCTTCCCCAGTGTTTTCACAAGACTCACTTAGATCACAATTGTGTATTCTCAGTTCCCTACCTTGCTGAACTTTTCAACACTAAAAAGTTGTAGCAAAGTATAGTAGAGAAGATTAAAACAGCATTTACCTTAACTTTTGTTTGAGTGAAACACATTGCAGGTGTGGAAAGCATTTATGAAACTAAATAGCAAATGTTTCACTTTGAATAACAACTCTTGATATTATTTAAAATGTGTTCTTGATATAGTGAAGAACAAAATCATGGAAAACAATTTCTTCCATTAGTCATTTCTTTCACATTCAAGTGACAATAGAATGTTCTTCCTCAAAGCTGGGGCTTTAGTGTGAGATTTGGGTTCCCTCTCCAGGAGCCATGTGCACTCTCTGAGGTGGAGGAAACCTGCACTGACAAAGAGCCTGGCTGAGGTGAATTCTAGAGCTGAGGAAAGCCTTCTGTATGTGTACCTGTAGGGCACTCCTAAACTACAAGACCACAAATAAGCAAATGTTGTGGTGCTAATATGAAGAACAACCAACACTACTTGCTGCTCATTGCTCTTTGTTTCCCCACCCCATTAATCTTAATGAAGCCAAGTTTGTTCTTGTGTTAGCTGAAAGGGTCCTGCTAAAGCAGCAGCTCTTTTCTGCTTTGCAAAGCAGAAAAATTGAAATATATACACAACCAAAATACTTTCAGAATAGCTGTGAATAATCTAAATATATAGATTCAAAGAGTAACACAATTCATATTATCTTTCAATTAAAAGATTTAGTGACTGAAGCTATTTTATACAAGGTGCAGGTAACTTAAGTAATCCAAACCTCAGATTGTTCCTACTCTCCTCTTTCATACCCACAGTTCTGAATTAAAACTTTCTGGGCACCAAAATAGAAGAGCAAACAACACTTTTGTTTCCCAGCTCACATAGAAATTCCTGACAACTACCTTTTAAACTGGAATCAGGACTGCCTACGTTGAGTTTGCTACAGTTAGACTTGGTTCCAGACAGAAGTAAAGGTGGAATGTCTTTATCAAATCAAATACGCAAAGTTTTTTAAGGTCTTACATAGACAGTCATCAGCCATTCAAGTACAGCTGAATAGCAGGATTCATGGATCCTGGTTTCTGCCAACAGCAGCTGTAGTGTGCTGTTGTCAGCAGCAACCAGTCTGCTTACCCTGCAGACAGTGACTCGTTTTCCTGCGCACATAAAATAGATTCAGGGAAACCCAGATAGAAGATTAAATTTCTCCCCAGTTTCAGCTAAATCCCTGCATTTACCTCAGTAGGTCATCTATCTTATGAAGGAAAGCA
Organism: Campylorhamphus procurvoides; assembly: GCA_013396655.1. Classification (NCBI taxonomy): domain Eukaryota; kingdom Metazoa; phylum Chordata; class Aves; order Passeriformes; family Dendrocolaptidae; genus Campylorhamphus; species Campylorhamphus procurvoides. The sequence continues at coordinate 783,743 of WBMV01000309.1, forward strand.
AGAAAAGATTGCTAATGTTGTTTTCAAGACACCTCATTGTGTTGCTTCTTTTCAATTTTTTTGCATCCAAATTCTTATTGATGGTCTTAGTAAACATGTAATTAGACATACTGAAGGATCACTGATCATTCTGTCTAAGGGTTGCCCAATTATGCTTTCGAAGGTTTTCTCTTATTAAGTAGAAGAACAGCAGATGTGATGATTCACCCTCACTACCTCCATTTTCTCCTCCTCAGTAAATTATAACCATACAGGATCAACATTTTCTTTGCCTTGAAAAGAAACAAACTGAAAAATTAAAATAAAGTGAGAATAATTTCTGTTAAGTTGATAACAGAATAGAAAAACAGAGATTGTGCCAAATATAACTAAAATAAATGGCACATCCATGTACAGTAGGAACCTCATAAAATTGAAAGGATAGATGAAAAAATAAATTCAAGGTATAGGCTGGAAAATACAGCTACTTTAAAAAATTCATAGATACAACCTTGATCTGCCCTTAAGTAGTCACTAAATAGGGTTTTGAAATTATTTTTAGACCTTCCAGTTCACATAGGGAGTACTGAAAACTGATTTGAGGTGTCTTGCATAACTCTTTCATGATTCTGCCATTTGAAGTTCAATGTTTCGTCAGTAAGAAACACCATAGCACAGTATTCAATGTATGTAGCTGTAACACTTTGTTTATCACTGTTCAAATGTGGATATCAAATGCACAGATAAAATAAGCTGAACTGAGAAAGCAGTTGATATTAGAGCATCAGTTAACAAACCAGGGGCAAAAATCCATGAAATAGTTGTAAAATGCAAGATTTCAGAATTATGACAGGGTAATGTCAGACAATAATTAATTAGTCCAATCTTTCCCACTAATCCTCAAAAATTTGAAGAATCCATGAGAAGGTGATCAAGTTGACTCCGCAGAATATGACAACAACTGTCATGTTTGCAGAAATTAAATGGAGCACAATGCAGTACCTCTAATTGTGCTGTATTTTTGAAACACAGTCAGGTAAAGAAATAAAAGTAGAGAATGCAAAAAGCAGAGAAAGCAAGGTATAGTGAAGACTAAGGCAGTGGGGTAGGTATTGGAATTATTGCCAGCATGTTTTTTTCTGTTGCTGCTACACAAAGGTATTTTCTAGTTATGATATGATTTAATTGTATACTTTCATTTATTAGGATCCAGAGTAGGAAATTAACTTTTCCAGTGTAATTTTATGCTGTGGCTTCTGACACTTTCATTGTGGGGCCTACATGAAGAGAGAACAACTTGAGGCAGGAATATTTTTTTCTAAGAGAGAAAAACCTGTGCCTTGTTCATTACAAGGCAGCTGTCCTTTTTGTAAAGAAAAGAGAATTGATTATACTGATGGCCTTGCCATCAACAAGGAAGGATAAGGGGTCTCATAATGACTAAACTGTATCTGAAGGTATTAGGAGTTGATAAAGAGAATAAAGTTAGGCTGGTTTTCTATGAGTGGTGTTGTACTGATACAGAAAAAATACTTTACTGACATGGTCCCCAAAATGCAAGTTTGCTTAATCTTCTGCTGCACTTGTAGTTGAACTTCTCTAGCAGAGTAGCATTTCATGTCTCTATTTCTGGAGGACAAGCAAACATCATATGGCCCTGCAATGGGGTTTGGTAAAAGGTATGTGCTAATTAAATGCTGAATCCTTAAAAATAAAAGTATTTAATTCAGCTTCCTAAATACAGTCAGAATAATGCCCATAAGCCCTGGCATTCAAAATTACTCAGATTTGCTTGAAAAGAGAGTAGCAATTGATTCTAAATTCAGCTTACCATAAAGAGCTGCAGGCCCCCATGTACAAAACCACTATTGCACCTTTACAAAATTGATTTTAAATCACTTGTTGAACCACACAACCAGAAGGCAAGTTACCATGGATTAAGACATGAAGGCATCTAGTAGCTGACAGTTAGTATTCTCATTTGGTATTTATGGCACATGAAGTTAGCTTGAGGCTGCCCATAATTTATGGAAAGAATTTTTTATTGGTATGGATGAGAATTATCTTTCTTTAGTAGTGGATAAAATGCAACACTTTTAATCTAAGAATATTTCCAACCATGACAGGTTATTTCTATTGGAGTGTAAGAGGAAAAAACCCACCAGAGCCCCTCTCAGTGACTGGGTGCAGCCCAACAAAGCTTTCTTCAGACCACCATCAAAATCTTCATTTTAATCACTTTTATGCTTGTAACTACAAGCTTTTTATCAAAAAGCAGTATGTTGTTGAAATGTTTCATTAATATCAATTGCTGTCAAATCAACTATATAAAGCAGATTGCATTTAGAAAATGTTGAGTGTTAAAAATAGCATACTTAAAGCAACTTTCTTGTACTTTTTTTCACTTAATATTTCTCTCAGCTCCCAGAGTTTATATTCAAGACAACAATATCACACTTAATTTAGTTAGCTATGCTCAGATACCTAGTGCTAAAAACATTTACTAAGTTCAAAACCACAAGAGGTTTTGCTATCTTTTATAAGGTAACCCGGGTGGGTGATCTATCCAGTATCTGGATGATACCTTTAGGGAACAAGATGTTCTGCAGTTTGTAAGTAGTTTGTTTTACCTCATCAGCTCTGGAAAGCAGTCTGAAATCTTTCTTTTTCTTTCTCATAACATTTATTTCTTATTTGTTCATTAGAAATCTAAGAAATCTCATTTTAAAACATATTTGACAAATATTTTGAGATTCTTCTAGATCCTAGTGGAAAAACAGGTAAAAGTGAAGGATTAAAATCAGAGAGTCGCTATGGGAAAACACATTAGGGTGAAGGCACACAATCCATCATTATGTTCCTAGGCAGAATGTACAAAAGACAACAAAGCAGGACTCAAATGTTTATTTTCAGTTTTAGATCTTTTTGTTGCTCAGCAAATTGAATAATTATGGTTGGATCTGCAATTTTTAAGCAGTGTAATTATCCAGTCTGGTAGACTATGCTTCAGATTTCTGAAAGAATGGGTGCCCTTTTTCAAGTCCTATTGGCCAGATTATTTGTAGCTCCCAAGTGAGCAACAAGAGACGAAGATTGTTTTTAGTCTTGTCTTAATAACCAGAAACATCAGGGCATCTCATGCTCTTGTCCTATGAACAGGTTTAATGACATGTAATAGATACTACAAACATGTTTATCTGGGCAAATAAAAATGTCTCTGATTTTTGATCCTCCTGTTCAGAGCCGTACACTCATCTGTATTCCTTCTTGTTCACTATCCATCCTAGGGAATGCAGAGATTCCTCATTTGATTTATATAACAAATAAGGGCCCCCAGTAAAGGGACCACTCCTCTTTACTTAAAAAACCAAAACAAACCAGGAAACCCATTCTCAATGCATGAAATGCTCTTACAGCTCAGTTAGTAAATTTAAGGATTTTCCTGATTAGTTGTTTGTACTTTGAATGATTGCGAGTTTATGTTGATTTTTTTGAAATGCTATTCCCTTCTTGATTTTTGGCCTTGCCATTTAATCAGAATTTAAATTAGTACCAAGTAGTAGGTGCAATCTTCTAACTTGTGTTTTGGCATTTCTTTCCCCTTGCATACTATTGCCAGGTTTTGAGGATTACAGACATTTCAAGATAATGGGCTACCTTCTCCTCAGGGCTCTCATTTTCTTGATTATTTCCCTTCACTTTTTAGTGTCTGAATTTCTCTTGTGGAGAAAAGGGGTGTGCACAGCTTCTGTTTAAAGCTTGAAAAAATAACATTACAGCAAAAATTTGACAGCAAATCCAAGAATTTGTCCTTATGTCTGACTTGAAAGCTCTCCAAATCATGCTTAATATTTATTTTTCTGGATATCACAGTGGTGGGGAAACTTAAATGTGCCTACAGATCTATCACTCAACTCTTCAAATATATATTTTACTAACTTGGAAATGTAAGTGAATATAAGCAAAGTGGATAATTGAGGTATAAGACTGAAAACTCAGTCTGAATATTTATATTCAGATTTTGCATCTTTTCACCTCTGAAAACTGCTTTTATTTGAATGCCTAAGCCAACATTATTAGTGTATCTACAACGAAACTAGAGCTAAATTTCCAGTTGTAATTTCAGAATTTTGAATTCGGGCTTTAATTTTTGTGAGTGCCTGATGTAACTATTTTATGGTGGATCATTCAAATAATTATCTAAAAATATTATCATTTTAATGAGTCGGGCTAGATCACTTCTGGAAGAGTAGCTCTCTAGACTTGACTTTAAGAACACAAACTGAAGGACATTGGGTGGACTCTATAGTTACTATTTCCGAGTTTAGGTTGAATTGCTTTAAGTAATTGGATGTTTGGTCTGTAATGGGTTCTTTCACCCGGTGTGCAAGAGCCGATCCACACACAGAGCCAGAGTATTTGAAGTTGTCAGGGAACAGCACTAGTTAAAATGTGCAACATCTTGTATATGTGAACCCTGTTGTTTCTCCTTCTTGCTGTTCCTAGGAAGAAAGTGTGTACCTTTTATCAGAAGTGGTCTTTTATTGGAATTCCACTTTCTAATGCAACCAGATAACTTCTTACCCTACAAAGTGACTCGATCTTCTTCAGGGCCCAAAGCATATTGAATAGCAGCAAAGACTAAACTTGCCCTCTGTTTTGTAAGAAACTCTTCACAGAAATCATGAACTGCGAAAGGTTTTGTTGCTTTTTCTCCGTGTCCAAATTGTGTTAGTAAGGTGCAGCCAGTCCAACAAAGCTTTAGAAGATTCAAATATCATCCTCCACAAGGAAAAGTCGGTAAGGTAAATGAGAGATGCTGGGAAATGTTTTGTATTGCTTTCTCCTTAAAACAACAGCAACAACAACAGAACCCAAATGAATTTAATTTCTGGCTGACTACCTTTGGCAACGTCTCCTATATCTCACACTAAGTTTCTAAGAGGATTATTGATTGTGTATGGTAGCTGCTTCCAGTTTCCACATTAGCCTTAGGAGGAAATTAGATGATCTATAAGTAAATACTGTAAGCATAAAAACTGTTCTGAAGCCTTTCATTATTCATTTGAATTGGATGTTTTGGTTTTTAGAAGACGACTCCATTGATGTTATGGATGGTTTTACTGTTCTGTTTAATGTTTTATTTATGTTGGACTATAAAGCCACTTATCATATTATTTTTTAGTACAAGAACATTAAAATATCATTATTCTTTTTGTGAGCTATTGGGAAAATGAAAAACAAGTATATGCCCCTTTCATGAGCCTTCAAAAATCCTAGTTTGTGCAAGATTTAATTACTTAAGGCCTTATTAAGCAATAAAAAAAAATTTACTTAGCATATTTGAAAAGCCAGACCATTAATTTAGATTCCTAAGCATAGATCAAGCTGCCTACATTTGGACATCTGAGTTGACAACTTTCAGAATCCTTTGCAATTCAAATTAGTTTAATATTGAGTAATTGTCATAAACTGTTTGCCTTATTAGGTTTTAGTAAAAAAAATTACTTTGATTCTCAGATTAACATTGAATAAGAGGTTATTTCAAGAAAAATTGATCTAAGCATAGATTGTTAAGTAGCACAGAAAGGAGGGGAAGGATTAAGCTGATTAAAAAAAGATTCATTAAGTATTAGTCCATGCAGAAGCCATATACTGCCTATCTGGTGAAAATCTTGCTGTAATAAAAAGTTAGGGAAACATTTAACAGGATTCCTGAAACAAACTTCATTATCTGCTAACGCAGAAATCTAATAATAGAAAAAATAGAAAATAAATTTAGAGAGCTAAGACATAATTAACACATTGCATAATGAAGCAAATCAAAAGATCAACCCAAAGTCTAGAATTGAACAGCTTCTCTATTTCTAATTTTCTTGGTGGAAAACAAAAACAAAGCTGAAACCACCCAAAACAAAAACAAAACAAAACAAAAAGAAAAAAAATCCCAAAACAAGCATTGAAAGGCATTTGTGGCTACTTCAGGTGATCTTGCTAGTTGGCTGTATTGTACAATTCTTTCTGGTTTTGAAATAAAGGTTTTAGCATTTGAAGCCATATGTTCTGCCACATTTTTAATTTAAGATATTCCCACTAGTAGTTTAATTCCAAAAATTTCCTGATTACTGAAATGCTTAATTCCTCTGAGGACATAATTCAACAAGAGAATCAGGAGGTAGAGGGATTGTAAATGTGCGAGTTCGGTAGAAATCTCAGGGACTTGCTGTCTCAGAATTTGAGGTTAACATTTTTTCTGATCTGACATAGTGTTCTCTTCTCAGTGAAACATTTTTGGTTTGTACTATCAGAGAGATTTGTTTTTCAAGTGCTAAACTACCATGTCACTTGCTTTTATCTCCTGCAGGCACTTGAGTGTGTTTTTTGAAACTGTTATCTGTGGTAGGTGCAAAACTACCTCAAGCTGTACAATAGGTGCAAGATCATCTCAGCTTCAGAGTATTTTTCAGGTTAGATGCTGACTGCAGACTGAAAACCTGCTCCAGACTGGGTTTCTGTGCTAAATACTTCCATTCTTCAATGCTAACTAAAAGAATATAAAGATGGCGTTGAACACCCTAATTTGTTTTTCAGAGTTCTTTTTCTGTGTGACATCGTCCTTGAATTTTCAGTGTAGGATTTTTGCAGTTTCCCACCCTGTGACATAAAAAATGGATTCTGTCAACAAAGTAATGTAATTGGTTTCTTATGATTTTATGATACTTTTCAAAATATCTTCAGTTAAACAAAGAATAAAATGGATCTGAACAGCAGGCAAATTGTTATTAAAAGGATTATGAACTTTTATCTATGCTGAGCATTTGCCACAAGCCATTTAATTGTTAAATTGAGAATGAATAGAAATGTGGTTTCGTTTAAAGCCATTTAAATAACTCTTCATTTCTCTTTCTCAACCGATTTTTCTTTTCTAAAATTGTATCTTCATTGAATTCTGGACCAAGAATTAGATTGGGTGGCTGGGAAAGGGCATGGGGAGAGGGATTGGGGCACAATTAACTCCAAGGAAAATTTTGCCCAGTCTGTCACTCATGGTTTCCATAAAGGCGTATGCCTGAACAAAATGGTACAGTGGAGTAAACACTCAAGCTGGATCCAGTCATATCAGCTCTTACTGAAACAGTACATTTCAGTCTCCTCTGCAGCCCAGCAAAGTTCGACAAATAAAAGGCTTCATTTTGTCTTATGTTTTAGGAGTTCACAGGTGGAGTTTGGAGCAGAAGGTGTTCATCTGCTCACTATGAAATTCCTGCAAGCAGATGCTCTGCAGACTCATGGCAGAGATGAAGAAATGCAATTTCTAATTATTGGAATAGTATCTGACTTTCATTTCAGACCTAAACTATCTTAATACAATATCGATTCTGATTTCTATGTTAATTTCCTCATCTAACAAAAAAAAAAAAAAAAAAAAAAGGTTGTACCTGATTCTGGCTTCCTTCTGATATGAGAGGTGCTCTCCTGAGGTAAGCTACCATACAACCCAGCGGCAGTGGCTCTCCTAAGTTAGTGGCAAACTGAACATAGTATGTAAACCCTTTTCCTACTTTCTGAATCTGGCAAAATGGATGATTTTATTGTTTTTAATATTTATTGTAATAACTGCCATTACCAACAGCTGTGTGCTGTAGCTCTGGAGCACTGTTTGCTTAGTTGCTTAACATTTGTTGGATTTGTTCATGTACCATTCAGTGTCACCTGATATTAAAACTTACCAAGAAATATGTTTACTTACCATTTAATCTAAGTCTGTAATATAGAAGAGCTACAGAACTAATCATAGGTCATGAAATAAGATAGCTGTTCATCGTGTTGTTATTAAAACACCAGAATGTTGTCATTGGGCATCATCTGCTAAGACTGATATCACAGGACCAAGAGAAATTAAATTTTCAGTCAGGAGACTAAAATAAAAAGTGTTGAAAAATACTTGTAGTCCTCTGAAAACACTTCCTAGTCATAGCTAGTGAACAACATTAAAGTTTGCTGTTGTTTTGTTTTTTGGGTTTTTTTCTTTGACTCAATTTCAAGATAACTGGGTATGGACTGTATTTAAGGATAAGCTAGCAAGCATTTGATATTCTGCACATTTTTTTCAGGCAGAAAATCTAAAAATCGTGTATGTTTATCATATGCTGTACACTTAATGGAAAGGAACCCCACACAGCTGTCAAGTCCTTTTACCTGTGTTTATTAACAAAAAGAATGTGAAGGAGACACATAACATCTGCAAATGAGAGAGACTTTCTGCCAAATAACCTTTCCATTCCTTTTTACTGTGTATATCTTGACAACAGTGAATTTTACATGGCTTCTATATGCAAAAGCTGTGCCGGGACACAACAAATTCTCATTTTTTCTTGAAAATTACTGCCTGCAAGCCAAAAATTAGTAAGAACCACTATCAACAGCACACTGAGAAATCTAATCTCTTTCCTGAAGTCACAGTTTTGCATTGGAGCTCTGATCTCTAAATTATTTGCCTTCAGGGTGCAGTTCTTAGCATTTGTTGCTTCGTTTATCTGTTAATGTATGAAATCCCATCAACAAGGAAGGACTGAGGCAAACATGCTGTCTGCATGGCCAGTAGCTTGGATGGTAGGAGCTAGGTTTGAATCAGCTAAACAAAGGATTTGGATCTGAATTCAACAGTGAATACTTTGTCTGGGACAAGAGTTCCCTCTCCTTTAGACTTCCAGGAACACCTGTAAAGACTTGGTGTCATTGTGATCTGCAATGGGTTTGTTTTTCATGTCAGAACACTGACTAATATGAAAAACATTGCGAGCTTTACTTTTGACAGTAAGTCCACTTTTTGCTCTGACTAATACAGTGTGTTCCTAGTTTCTATAGATTTTTATGGCATTGTTTTAGACATGTATGTGCTTCATTAAATAGGAGTTAATTTGGTATTTGAAGGATGCTTGTTGTCTTGCTCATTTCAGAAACTCTGGCTTGCAGGGTAAGGCTCTGTTAAAAGGCATAGCATTGAAGCTAATCTTCTAGTAAATTAATTAAACGGTTTAATGCCATAAGCATTGCTGAAGTTTTAATAATAATTAAAAAAATGTTATCTCTGTACAAAATGTTCCCATCTCCTTTCACTGGGACAAGCTATGCCTGGTTTTGTTTACTTTTCTTGTACTGTTATGCATGACCTGCAGCAGGATCTTCCTGACTGCTACCAGAATTCTCAAGAAACACCTAAGTTCCAAAGCATAAGTGGTTACACTATTATGGAGAACAAAATTATTAGATGTTTACCTTGTCATGTTTTCCTTTACCTTTCTTTTGCTCATATGCACTCTGAATTCATTTGGTGTAACAAAACAATACAATTCTCTAATTCTGACAGCAAGCTGAAAGACTGTTACAGCACATGGTAACTATATCCAAAATAGTTGCTACAGTGTAACATGAAATATAGTGTAACTCCTACTATAACTAAAACTAGAAAAGTTAAATCAATTGAGTTGCTCTGCTGTCTTAAAACGGGGTCCTATGTTTGGGCAATTCATATGTGGGAACTGGGAACACCCTACAAGCAGCATGGAAACTGAGATCTGAGGTCTAAGGTCTTCACAGAAATAAGCACTTAAAGCAGTTTTGAAAAAAGTTTTTTTATTTAAGCTTCTAGTGGTGGCTTCACTAAGACAATAACGTAGATACTTCTCACATAAGATGCATTTATGTTCTGTTTGACTCAGCATAAGAGGGGGCTTTGCTTGGGTACAAATGCCAGGTGTGTGTGCATCACAGGGCTGGCTGCTACAGTGCCAACCTTGCTCATTCCCAGGATTTTGCTAGCTGTTCTGGTAGCAGCTGTGATAGCCTGGCATCTTTCTTCTTGTGATATGTGATTCAATATTGATTAAAGTAGGAGGGCCAAAGTTCTGCTTAGGTTATGGGATTGAGTGGTTCCAGCTTGTAAATCACTTTCACAATGAAATTGCATAAAGTTTGAGTAGCAACTGCAGTGGCTGAGTTGCATTCAAGGCACCAAAATCTGACTTGAAACAAAATGGCCTGTGGTCAATTGCTGCTGAGGAAGACATTTCCACATTACTTCATACAATTTTACTTCAGTATGCAAAAGTAGTTTTGCTGCCCTGTTTTTCCTGTGCTCATAATTGTCACCATCTTTGCAGTTATGTTGAGTTTTGTCACATAGAAATGAGTTTAAAGTTTTCCCGAAGCATGGAAATTAAAGGCTAATGACCACAAAGTACTGGTTTAAGCCAGTTGTTCTTTTTGGTTTGTGGCATCTCTGCAGTCAGCAGCTACCTAGACAGTGTTTTAAATCCATAGTTTCTTGCTATTGCTTAAGCTTTATTTTTCTATTTCTAAATTTACTGCCTGTCTGTATATTAACAATTGGCACTTCTCATAGTAAAGCGCTAGAATAACTGTGATTTTTTTAAGCAAAAATGTTCTGATATATCAAGTTAGAAGAGTAATTTCAGAGATGAAAATGGTCCAAAACATCTTTGCTAACTACTGCATTTTGATCTTCTAATTTAAGCAATAAAGAACAAAACTGAGACCACAGAGGAGTCTACCATTAGTCTAAGGAGAGGCAAGCCTTGCAATTCAAACCTTCTGCTGTAGATAGACCTGTCATTCAGAGCAATTATGAGATCTTTAATTTGGACTCTGCAATGACTTTTCCATAATAATGTTTTCTTCAAACTGAATTGATGTGGGTCCCTACTAAGCATTAAAAAATAAAACCAAAATCTGAGATGCTGTGGGTACAAAGCAAATGCTGAGAGCTGTGGTCATGACAGTGTAATTTCTGTCTCCCTTGAACTCCTGGGAAATCAGAACAAATGAACAGGGAGGTTTCAGCTTCTGAAGCAAGAGGAAAGAAAAATCATTCTCCTTCACTGAGTGATGACAAATGAGGAAACTACACTCTGTTTTATCCCATTGAGCTTTCAGTTAATAATTGGTCAACTTGTATGTTTATGTGGTTTAGAAACAGTTACATCAGAAAACTTTCAATACTGAGGCAAGCTGAAGAAAGCTTTCAAATATGACTCTTGTTCCAATATTACAAAACCACCCTACTTAGATTTATGTGCCCTGTGTTCTGTCTTTCCAACAGCATTCATTTATTGGTGAGCTTCCATTTGGTTTATTTCTCAGAATTAAGTCTCAAGAACTTGCTTATTTATTGATATTCATTCCACTTATCTTTCCAGAAAACACAACTGTTTAATGCACTGTTAATTCTCAGATCCGTTCCTTTGATATGATAATTGCAGATTTGGTCCCAGGTGAACTAATTACTTTCTTTTTAGTTGAAAGTGTTAGAAAGTCATGTGAAGACACCAATGTGTTGTGTTTCAGGTCCTAGGCTTTGCTTTTGTAACAACTGAAAGATCCATTATGAAAACACAAGTCTTCCTCTGCTGAGGCTGCTTCACCAAGAGAAGATAATGAAGGTGGTATTAGCAGAACCAAGTGGGCAAATTTCATTGTGGTAAGCTGTTTGTTGGTTTGTTTGCTTATATATTTTTATAACCTCAAAATGTGTGTCTTCTGTGTTTCTTCCCGAAGCAGTACAGAAAGGTTGGATTGAATGTGATGCCCTAACATTCCCTGGATGAGCACCCTTAGTTTTGTGTGGTCAGCGTTCAGGTTTATGTCAGTAACTGGAAGCTCAGGAAGCAATCCTTTGAAGTTTCTTTTTCCTACAGTAAAGGATATAGCTCATCTTGTACTGGGTATTTGCACATTTTGGCTCTATCTAGATGATATGGAGTCAAGATTAGTGTTTTATGATGCTTCTTTTCTTTATGGCACAGCTTGGCCAACAGCAGGGAGATGAGGATGTTCTTTGTGCAGATACTGAAAAAAAAAAAGCAAATCGAGAAGTTTTTGTAACATTAACTCCATAATTTGCTGAAGTAGTTTCTAAAAACATCTTAAAGTGTTTAAACCATCTCTAACTCTGAATACAGTAACCAAGAGCAAAGGATTGTGCATGTTCTTTTCGTAGAGCAAGGATAGAAAAATACAGATTATTTACCTACCACCACAGTTAACAAAATTCACTCATTACACAAGAGACTGCAGTAAAGGTCACCAATTCTACAGGTATTATACACACAGTTTTACAAAGGTCTTTGTTTTACTGCTGTATAGCAAATGGTTCAGCAGTTTAGTGTGGTGAAGACATGAATTGTTGGAGCTGCAGTGGGAAGTTTACTTGATTAGTTTAATTGATTAGAACATGAAATTATATGGTTTGCTAATATGAAGTGGCATCTTATATTAAGGAAAACATTTTCCAATATTTGTTGAATTAGAATCTTTAAACATTTTTTATAAAATTTCAACCTTTCTACCTTCAATTCCTTTCTTCCCTAGCTGAAGACATGGCTCTGACAAGAAAAGAATGGCTTATGCTCCTTTTTCAGGGTGCTTTTTCAGTGGTTGGTGTTACATATATTGAAATTATTTTGGTATTATTACTGATCTCAGGGTGAACTGTTCCTTGCCACAGGAACTGATCAAGTCTCCTGTCACAGGACCTTTACAGAAACCATTCAGTTGTAGTCTGAAGACAAAGTACAGTAAGTCTTCAGATATAAATCCCGCTTTGCAAAAAGGATACAGGTTCTAGGATTTACACAAGTTACAGTTTAAATTAACAGTGGGTTTCTTACTAAAAAAAAAAAAATTGCTTTTTCTCCTCTTCAGAATAGTTTCTCAGGATTTCAGATATTCAACTGTTAAAAACTGGTGAGGGATGTTAAAAGTTTAGGCATTTTACTTGAAGTACAGCAGAATAATGGAGACATTTTCTAACTAACACTAGTCACAAGAATGTTATTTTTCCACAGCAATTTTGTGCTGTACCAGTTTTCTAATTGGTCTAGAATTTCTTCTATCTCTTTAATGCCTTTTAAATTTCACTGAGCTCTCTCTGGAAGACTGGTCAAGCACCCAAAGGAATGAAATTAGTAGCATATGTTATATTCATGCATTTAAGGACACATTTTCTTTAAGATAGATGTGTGCAGTGATGAAATAAAATTACAAAAAGATGTTTTCAGGCACTTCAGAGACCTAAATTGAAGCAAGTTGTAAATTCTGATTAGCTAAGGTGGAATGATTTTAGAGCTACATTTGGCTCACTCATAATGGCTTACTTCTAACCTAGGATGTAATTTTTAAACCTTCCTCTCATTTCTATTTAGCTGATCCACATTTTCTGTGAGTGGATACTTCAGACAGTACAGGATATTAGTTTGGGTAAAATTTTTCCTGTCTCTTTTCCCTCTCCTCCACCCCAGATTGTGAAGGCCTGGAGTTTTATGGTATATCTTAAATAGCACTTTAGCTGCTTTCTTTTCATTATTCTTCTATGAAGTTGTTGGAATGATGAATTCAGCCTGAGAAGCATGGCTGAAGTGGACTCCTCTTCAAAATTTGTAGTGAGAGTTTTATGAACTTTGTGCAAAGATTGCATGTTATATGAAAAACAGGAGATTGTGAGGAGTGGGAGGACTAGGATAGACTTGCTAAAATTGCACCAATTATAGATCAGGTTTAGTTAGAATTCTGGTAAACAAGTAATAAAATAATCATTCCAGTGTTATGCAGCTTCACTGTACAATATTGTACTTTCAAAAACAGATGACTAAATGATTAAAATGTTAATGTTCTGGTGAAGGTTTAGAATACAGCAACAAAAGCACGCCTGTCTGATTTTGTATTAGAGAGCAGCCTTTGTAAATGAAGTTGCTACCAAACCTTCCGTTTGGATTCCAAAACTCATACAAATTCAACACAATGACTTTTCTATACTACATCCAGTTTTTCACTTTCTTTTGCTACAATAATTGCCATCTTACTCCATGACTGCTCTCATTGCCTCGAGAAGAGCTTGAATAGTCACAAATGTCATATTAATATATATAATTTTGAGGAAATATGTCAGTCTTCTCTATGAAAAAAACAACATTGAGGATTATGACACTGAATATCTATAGTTGTAAAAAATTACTTGATAAAACCTACAAGGAAGTTGGCATTCCTAAAAAGAAGGGCAAAACTGATTATGAGAAACAGAAGATGCCTTTCAGAAATCTCAACTGCCTCAAACGAGGAAAACATAAAAGTTCACTGGTAAGCTTATGTTGAAAGAATAAGGTTCCACATTCTTATTATGGCAGAAATACAGTTTCAATCAGATGTTAGTGTAGCTGTCAGCCTTGGAAATTTAGTCAGACAAATAACATTCCTGATACCAGGTACTTATGAGTAACTCTGGGGTTTGTTTAATGGAGAGTTTGGAAAACCTTACCTTAGTGCAGTCCATAGATTTTAGAAAGTGGTTTGTTTTGGGGAGATTTGAGGGAGGTGGATACCAAAATCAATAAAAAATCTGTAGTTGCTCTAGAGACCATGTAAAAATGGGCAATGGTAAACTTACCTACAGCACACTGATGAGCAATTGCTTTCCTGTGCTAAATTTGTTAGCATAAATTGTCATGGTATTCCAGTTAAGATGCTTTTTTAACAGATTTGGGGATTGGGGTTTTTTTCATGTTTTCAGTCTGGTTATGGGTAAAATAGAGAGGTACCCTCAGAAATACTGCAGGTTCTGCCCACTGTGTTCACTAGATTGAAGGTGGAGGGGAAGGCAATGTCTAAATATATCTGTGTGTGCCTTCCAACATGTCCCTCACTTCTATGTGGGACATTGAGAACATACAGTTATTAAAATTCCCTGTATCAGCAAATTATTTCTATTGTACAAGTAATGAATCTCCTGTGTTGGAAAAAAATAATGTAATGCCTTAATTTTATTTGGTTTTTTTTTTTAATCTTTCTGCATCCTAGCCTAAAGAGTACGCTGTGAAGAACTGTGAATTCAGCTTCAGTACCTGATTGATTGATTCTAGCTGAAAACCGAGCTGGATGCTCAGAATTAATTTATGCTGGAATCTCACTGCTTCCCAAGTACAATTATTCAGAAGTGGAGATTTCATTACTTTGCTGTTTTCTTTACAGACTGCTGCTGATTAACCAGAACTTTGAGATTTTTCTTTCTGTGTCTGATGAAGCTATTTTTGCTTCTTCAAAGTAAAACCTGCTGAGATGAAGTGGCAAAGACACTGATGATATAAATGGCACATTGTGTCAGCTCTTACCTCAATCAGCTTTAAATAAACATTTGTTTCAAATGGAGAAACAATTAATGTAAACACAAAGTACCAAATGCAGCTCTGGAACGAGCCAGCGCCTGGCTGCTGACTCCTGCTGGTTTACACCAGTGCTGAGCCTGAGCACAATTAATGTCTCTCAGAACCAGTGAGGTTTTCCAATGAACCTCCCTTCAGACAGCCATTGGTAGAAGATGATCTTACAAAACAGGAGTTGGAAAATGAATCGTGAGCTGGACAGGGACCTTTGGAAACAGAAATAATTTGACTGTGCTGGCACCTGTTCCTTAGGAAGAGTGATGAAAAGAGGAGAATTCTAGGAACAAGCTGTTTTAGCTAATATGTAATCTTAATAAAAGATATTTTGAGAGAGGAATTCTGCAAAGGCTGCTCAATATATGAGGTGAATGATTATGCTCTAAATTCTACGTACTGTAATGTATTGAAAATTTCCACAGCTTTAAAGGCTTTTTTTAGAAGTATGTATAACACTTGATCAAACATGGGCTAGTCTGACCCTCTATAATAGAACTGGATTTGTGTGCTTACTGTGCTGTTCTTGATTCCTTAGATCTTCAAGATTTAGCCATCTCTCATCTACACAGACAATTATTTAAAGACTGCCTTCAGTTTCCTTTCAGTTGTGAACAATTTCAAAATTTCAAACAAGGAAAAAGACGTATCCAGAAATAGAGCTGTGAGTTAAAAGTGTTTTAAACACTGTACTGCAAGGCACTTCAGTCACAGATGCTTCACTGTTATTTAATGATTTTTACTTTACAAAAAATAGCATTATATTTTAATATGGAGTTTCAACCCAAATAGCCCTTTTTCACTGGTGGAAAGATGTTGAACTCAAATGTTTTTCCCTTCTGTGTAATGGGCAAAATTGGAGTTCTGCATTAGTTTTGGAGCAGAGCCCTTAAATTCAGTCACTGCTCAGTGGTAGTGTTTATTACGTGAAAAGTCCAGCCAGAGCTGTGTCCACTAAGAACTTTTCCAGTCTCCTGGTTGATCTGTGTTTCAGTTGTCTGACATGCCATTTTGGAAAAAGAGATACTTTGGGGAAGAGAAAAAACCCCAACCAAACAAAAAAACTCCAGCAAAATTAGAGTAACCAGTGAGTATTGATTGGTTTGCTGGATCTAGTTCCATATTAAAGGCAAAGGTATTTCTAGAAATTATAGATTTTATCTGTAACAAATGAAGGTATCCTGAAACCTCGATGCAAAGCTAAATAAACATCTTTAAAATTATAATGGGACTTGTTGACTGTACCACCGGGGACTCCCAAAACTCCCCTGAGACCCCAGTGAAAACCTAGCTGAAAGATCAGCTTGTCGTACTATTTATAACAATATGTTGTATTTTGAATCCTTAAACACAATAGTAATGCTTTGTTTTGCAAGGCTAGCCAAAGGAACTTAAGTTTTGCATATTTAGTACAAATATCACTGTGTTTTAATTTTTTTTTATTAGAAAATTGTTGCATTTTCTCTATATCCCAAGACATGACTAAATAAATTGAGATTATAGTACTTGAATCGCATTTTGTATAGAGGACTTTTTAAAACAAGGCCCCATAAGTTCAAGGATAGTTCAGTCATGGAATTAGACTAAGAATACATTCATAAACTGTTAAAATTAAATCATGCGCACCAGAAACACTATCTTCATTGTTCTGCTTCATATGATAAACATATACCTTAGCTTTCTCTACCTTGTATTATCTACAGTATGTGATATACCTTCATTGCCACACTTCTTTTTTATTTGGTGACATTTTTCCTTTATTTCATTTAGTTTTATCTCTAGTCATAAAAGGTAATCTATATTTAATATGAACATATCCAGCCAGGGGATTAAAAACCTAAAAATTTTTACTCCAGTGTGTGCCTGCAGGCTTGTATTTCATTGCATCCACTGTCAGAGCAGAGAAGGATGTGGTCAGGAGGAAATTGGCCCGTCTTTTGATCAGACAGAATATTACCTGAATCATTTTAAGAGCTGATGGGGAAAAGTTTCTTCCCAGACCAAATTTGCTTTGCTGAACAAGGCAGGCTACATTAAAATGTTGTTAATAAGTAATATCCTGTCTCAGTCCCTCTCTAATAGCTGTACAGGGAGTGTGGCTTGGAAGTATTCTGTATTAGTGTCTAAAAATTTCTATTAAGTGTACTGTGAGCTCTAGAAATTTACTTATAGGGTAGAAAGGTGTGAAGGATGTCTGAACTAATTATCTCCCATTGAACTGTGTGCTGAGAAATTAATGTTTACTGAGTGCCTCTACTCAGTGAGTACTACAGGTGAGGCAACACCTGATGTACAGTGCCCAGTTCTGCACTGCCCACTACAGAAGAGAGATTAAGCTCCTGGAGGGAGTGAAGGCACTGGAGTGTGTCCTGTAAGGCAAGGCAGAGAGAGCTGGGCCTTTAGCTGAGAAGGGAGAAGGCTCAGGTGGCACCACATCATTGTGCATAAATCTCTGAAGGGAGGGTACAAAGATACACCCAGTGACAGGGCAGGGGGGACTGGATTACAAAAAGTACTGTATCTTTGCCTGTACTGTCTACATTGTTCTGTGGAAGCTTACTCTGGAGCCCCAAGAGGGGTCAAGAAAGAATTCAAGGAGTCACTATTCATTAACTAACCTAGGTGTAAATACCATAAACTTGGTGGATAGTTGTTTGACTGAATAATAATAATTTTTTTTCTTTCCCAGTCCGGACCTTAAATCACTACTCTGTGCTGGTACAAGCGTAAAAGGTAGGAGAGTGTAAGAGACTTCTCCACAATTTTCAGGTATGTCCCTTGTAGCCAAAAACAGGTCTTAGGATAATCTCTCTGAAGTTGCATATTTAATTAACCCTATTACAGACACAGATTCTCTCCCCTACTTTCCCTGAAATTAATAACAGATGCAGCCCCATGTAAGTAGCTAGAAAATGAGCTATAGAAGTATTTTGTAGTGAACTTTTCCCAAGTGTTTTGTCTTTGAGTTCATTCACCCTTCCATGATTGTATTGTTCATGACAAAAAAATGCTGTAATTGCATAGAGGGCTCATCGTGAAATGTTATGTGTTTTTTACATGCTTCAGTTTTGCTCACAAGGTACCAATCTCACTGCCTGATATTTGGAATAAGAAAAGAATGCCACTTTTGCTGGACTATTGCTCTCGGAATATTAATTGTATTGCTGTTCTTTGTACCACATCATGTAATTTGTTCTTACTTAGTTTTCATATATCTTTTTGCGATGTAATCCATTTTGATTCAGTTCAGGTTAGAAAACAGTATATTGTGATACGCTGTAGTATTATTAATGAAGGTGAAGTATTTAACATTCTCCATACCAAAGTATTATGGGAGTCAACTACTGAAATATGCCTCAATTACTCGCTTCCTATTATGGTCTATTTATTTTAGCTATACTTACTCTAAGCAAACACTTGTTAAAAAAAGTCAACCCGACTTCACTCATCATACTTTGTTTCTGTTCCAAGTCCCAGCTCAGTGCCCGTCCTGAGCAAATGAGCCAAGTTGTGGGCAAATGTGCCAGGGCCTGAAGGGCAGGAATCAAGTCACAGCCATTTCCAACTTTATGCAGCGAGCCACCTTTGCAGAGAACACTCTTGGCTTTCTTTTCAAATGGGTGAGAACTAGAAGCTTGTTTTTCCTCTCACGTGTATTTATATATGTTTGCTGGGAAGTGAGTTATTACCAAATATAGCTTATAGGGCTCCAGCAGAATCTTTCCAGCCTGGCTGTCTGCCAAAAAAAAAAATCTTCAGAAAATACAAGACTATCACATTTGCCTGAGATTTACTAGGAAGCTGTGTGTGTATATGCACTATGGAATGCACATGCAGTAAGTCTGACGCTTCTCCAAAAGACTGAGCTTACTGTGTTGCTGATATACTGATAAAATTCTAACTGTAGTTACTGTATTTCTAAACAAATGTATATGCTCTGTAGTGAATCAAATACATTTCAGAATATGCATACATAACAAATATATGTGGAATTTTTGGACATATGGTGACCTGTTTGGTGCTGCTGTGTGTGCAGAGCTGATGTGACCTAAATACAAAATAAGTAGGGTATGTATGTACATATGGATGAATAAGAGGGAGAATTCCCAGGGGAATTGGGAAATCCTCAGTAGTCAGAGACACGCAGGGATACACGACACAAAATCTCATGACTAAGAATATGTGCATTACAATTCTTAGCATCTGAGGAGAAACAATTAATGAAAGAACTGTACAGGAGTTATGTGGCTCAGTGGTACTATCTGTCCAGCAACAGCTAATGTCATTACTGGTATTCACAAATTATACTACCATCAACATTTTGTCTGTTATAATTTTCTGTGTTCACAGATGGGACCTTTAAACAGGCATTTCCAAGTATAATTTGAGTCATAATTCAGTTTTCATAGTGCTTTGCATAAATATCTGGGTTTGGTGATACACTGCTCTAATTCATTACAGCATTTTTGTCAGTTCTAGATTGGGGAAACTGACAAGAAAAGCCAATTGCTTTTCATATAGTATTGGTTTCTGAGAGACTTTCAGAACCAAATTGCACACACATATGTCAGAGGGAAGTACAATTCCTTGTACAATTTATGTATTTTATGATGTTGAGCAAGGAAAGCTAAGTACAGAAAATAGTGCTTTGTAGTTAACCTGTCAGCCTACTGATTTGAAGCACCTTAATTCTAAGAAAAGCATCTGTCTCCTTCAATAATCTACCTTAAGCAATGCAGTTATCCTTATAAAGAATAAGCTCAGTAATATTTAAACTACACTTTAGCTGCATCTCTTACAAGAAGATAATATTCCTCATAACCTCCATTAATTATGACCAAATTAGCATGAACTGAGAATAACTGATTGGGAATAAATCTATCATGTTTCAAGCCAAATCTTAGTAAAAGTGATAAGAATACTTTTAGTAACACTCATGATGGTTATTCCTTATTAACTGTACACTAAGAAAGAGCAGAGGTTATTGGCCAGGTAACTCAAGAGACACCTGGACATGGTCTGCCCGAGATGATCCTGAATGAGTAGGAGGGTTGGACAAGATGATCTCCAGAAGTCCCTTCCAACCTCAATCACTTTGTGATTTTATAAAATAAAGACCCAGAGGAACCAAAATTGTGGTACACTTTCTAAATTGACACAAACCTCAACTCTGATATAATACATGTAAGAAAACTGTCAGTGCAAGCCACTGAGTGAGTTCGTGTGTTAGGAGACATGGCATCCAAAACCATCAGTGATCTCTACCTGTCACAATGTTCTGTGGGACCAGTAACGGCTACTTTAGAGTACATCAGTTTTAAAACTGATGCAAGCTAATTTTGGGTTGAGAACGGACGACACTGGAATTTGAATAGTGGCCATCTTATCCCATATTGCTTTCACTCTATGTTCCTATCCACTTGCATATTCTAAAGCAGCCTAAATTTGAGCACACATGTAATAGCTGCAGTATTTACATTTGTTTAACACTTGTTGATCTGTTTATAACACCAAGGGTAAAATATGCAATGCACAGAGACCTGTGTTGTGAGCTTACAGCACCTGGCTGTGGTAGCAAAAGCTTGCACTATAGATGGGCTGTCAGCTGAGCCTTTTCTGAGTACAACCCCAATTTTGTAAGCTACCATGGAGAAAACAGGTTTTCTGACTGACTGAAAGACTGGACTGGACAATCTGAAGAAGCACTCTGTGCTGTGCCATATATATTTGGGTTTTGTATGAAAACATAATTCCTGCAGGGATTTCTGTTTCAGCCACAGAACAGAGGCCTGTGGACAGCTCTTCGTTCTGCCTGAATGTTCCCTGATGAATTCCTGATGGTTAGGAAAGCTCACCGTGACAGAACAGGAGGCAGCAGCTTTGTGCTTAGGTGACAATGGTCTGTGTCTGTGCTAACTGCAGCTGGCACCATTAACTACCTGTCCATAGCCTGAAATAAGAACAATTATCACTGCATACATTAAAAAGATGAAAGCCACTCTGTTTCCATAGTAACAGTAGTGACAATTTATAGTATGACCTTAAGAAAGTAGAATGTGACCATTTCTTTTTTTATTTATTTTTTTTAGCTTTACAAGGAGCAGCAATTCTCAGGGAAGATAATGTTTGAGGTGATGCACATAATGGACAAAAATAAAGGTAATATGTACTCTACCAGTAACAGAGAGATGCACAACATACATTCAAGTAGGAATGTGGATTTTGATTTTTATTATGCTACGTAGACATACCAAATTTAGTGCTATTTCAAAGAGATTCTCTTTCTGTTTATTACACATAATTTTTAAGTGGAAGCTTTACAAAAAATCAAGAATAAGAGAGAGAGTAAAATGAGGACTTTAGCAAGTCAAAATTCTGTAATTGTTTTGCCTCCTGGTCTGACTTAAAGTATGAGATGAAAACAGTTTTATATTCTGAGCTTTTTTCCCCAGAAGCACACTGAAGTATCAATACTCTCTAAGAGTGTTCATGGATATGTTTATTATATTGCAGCATTTTTAAGTTACTTTGTTTATTAGCAGCAGAAAGCTGTGTGCCAAAATGTTTAGCTAAGTTTTGAAGAATGTGTCTTTATAGATACTTATGATTATTATGGTATAAACCTGTGAAGAGAGAAGAGTTCTTGAGTTCTTTAAACTGATTTCAGCATTGTTTTAATATTTCTTTGTTTGAAATCACCTCCCTTTACAAAAGAGATAGCATGTTTAACTGTGCAGTCATTTAGTAACAGCCATAATTCTTGAAGCTTTAATAATTTACAACCTTCCCTCTCCCTACACACTTATCTCACCCAAAACCTCTCTCCTCATTACATGCTAAATATGTAGATCATGAGCTGGGATCCTCTTCAGTGAGTGAAGGCTAATGGAAAATCTCTTCAAGTTACCTAAAGCTTCAGGAGCATGACAGTAATCTATGCCTGCTGGTATTTCCTTGCAGGCAGAAGAGCCGATCAGACAAAGAAAAGCTTAATTGTAACTGTGTGCTAAAATACCACATTCAGTCACTTGGTGTTCTTTCTTTAGATGTAGTAATTAATTATCTTGAACTTATAAGGTTGGGTTTTTTTAACATGTTCAATTATTACCATTTATCATAATTCCAAGGGTATCTCTAGCCATGTGTTTTAGAGAAGTTTTTAACCTCCAGCTCATTTTTAAAGTTTCATTTCACTACAGCAGAGCATAAAATATAACAACATACTGCATCTTAATGCCTCTTTCTAAGCCCAGGCTTAGATTGCTGATTTAACTGCATTTTTTTTCATGCATGTGGATGTTTTAAATTTTTTTCTTTACTATGCATCTCAAACTTAGAAATAGGTCCATTCTGAACTGGCAGTTACAGTGATAAACACAGATATTTTTCTTTAAGAATTGCAAATAATTTGATTTTACGTGATAAGAAGGCATTCTGTCCAAAGTCTGAAATATTCCACTCCATTTCTAAGAGAATTCAACACAGCAAATTAGAAATGTTAAGTAAGAGTAAAAATGCTGAATATTTCTGGCATCTAGATTAGCACAATAAATATGTAGTCAGTTTTATCAACATAAATCTTGCTGTTTATGATCCAGCTTGTGAATGTAAATGCAAAAAGAGCAGTATTTAAATCCACCTAACACAGTTCCTCTTCTGGAGCACAAAGGGAATCAAGGACTCTGTTTAAGACATGTCATGACACGCAACATCCGTTTCTCACTTGGTGAGATCAAGTGCGGTCTGAAAAACTGAGAAATCTGGTCATTCCATCTGTACATTCTTCATTTTGATTTTGATGATTGTTATGTATGTATGTTCTGTACTCCTGTGACAGTTCCTCTATAGATAGAAACATCAAGGAAGATTAGCAAGAGAATTTGTGTAGAATGGAGAAAAAAAGGAATGTGTGTTACTTATGCTGTTCTTGAAATTCCAATTATAGGATTATGTTCTCCTAGTTACATAGTTATTTCACTTAGTTTAGCTTGCTTGTTCATAGAAAATGTGTAGAAATGTTCATTTGCACTTCCTTGGGGTTTTTTGTAACTACAAAGACTGGTATATTCTACTCAAAGCACATAGTATTTCCTAATTATTTTGTGTTAGTAGTCTTGAGATGACTGCCTGGAAAAGACACGTGGCACCAAAAGGAGAATTTTGTGAATGAAGTGTTTAGATTACAGTTGGCATGCAAGTACTATGTAAATCTTCCAAATTCCAATTCAGTTTAGAATTTAGCAAATCAAACTCCAGCTAATAATAAGATCCTTGGAAGAACAGATGAGATAAAACAGTTCAGCTGTGAACACTTGTGAGTACACATTGCTTTTCAAGCTGTAAAAAGCTGAAGGATCATAACCATAGTCAAACCAGTAGATTCTGTTCCCCATATACAGACATGCATCAATAAAATATTAGTGTAGACAGATTTATTGCTTTATTTTAATGAACAGTGTGTTGTATTAAGCAGTAAACTGAAAAAGAGCTATGGTAATGATAGGTAATCTCTGGGTTTTATCAAGGCAAAATTAATAGCTAAATATGTCTGATTTTAGTTACCACGTACCAGATTGACTTTATATTTTAGTGACAATTTTCTGCTTGCTCCACATCTGTTTGTTCATTCATTCAGATTTTAGACTGTAAAGTCATTCTTAATCTCTACATCATCACAGCTATACTATCATCATTAATAAATATTCCAGATTTTTTTCTTCACAGTGATAAATATGCAAATATATGTTGTTTACTCACTGATCTTCTAAAGCTGAACACCAGTGAAAAAATTGAACTACACTTCTCTTAATGAAAACACCTCATGGAAGTTTCTAGTTTTGGAAAATCAGAGAAAGTATCGGGAAGCAGGATCCTTTTCAAACTAGGTGCCCATTTGGAAATTGAAATGGAAAAAATAGAAGTGGATTAATGATACCTCATTTTATTCAGCTGCATGTGTTAATCTAGGACTAACATATATAATATTTGCAGTTCATTCTTTTTAGCTGTCTTGTTCACCTAAAGAATTCTGCTCAAGATCCTGAATGTTAACACATGCCTTGAATTCCTATTAGTATCCCTATTTTACCTCTGCTACTACAGAGGTTCATAAATAGTTCTGCCTTTTGGCATGGAACTGTACAGTGAGTCTGTAATGACAGCTTTCAGTGATGAGCAAGTACAGAGAAAGTTCAGTAAATAAAGTGCAAGGCTGTGGTTCCAGTTTCCAAAAGGGAAAGCCTGTATGCAAGACATGGCTTTCAATATAACTGGAAGCTTCCATTCTGTGGTTTGAAACATATGAATTTCAAATGAAGTCTAGGGTGGCTTTGAACTGGTAAGATTTTATTAAATGGAATCTGTTTCTAAATTTTCCTTGTATCTTGTTTTATCCATAATCTTGGCTTCTATTCTTGAAAGAATTATTCTTTAATTATACAGACCAATACAATAGAAAGTATTTTTAAGTTAAATAATGAGGATGCCAAAGGCTAACCAAACTAATAGTCTGATTTTAACCCTTGTTCTACCATTTCTTCAATATCCTTTAAAATATTAATTTTATATAGAAGCAAAATGTCACATTACTTGCATATGCATATGAATGTAAGTCATGTCTTCATGGCATATGGTATTCAGCTAAGCCTGGTATGGTTGACATATGTCTAAGTCTCTTTCTGGTATTAGGTATTTAAATTTCTTCCTTTGCATTTTACTGTGGATAAGATGGCAATGGGCATTTATGGCACTTACAGACATATCTTTTTTCTTGAACAAATGGCTCCTGTTTATTTAAACCTTTCAAGAGAGTCACTGGGAAATTTAGCTATGCCCAGTGAAAGTTCAAAATCTCTGCTGCTGGCAATAAGTTCAATTTGCAATAAACTGGAGTCCAATCTGGCTTACTCTGTCCATAAATCTGTGACATCTCAAGAACTGGAAGACTTCACAGCATCTCCCTCTTCTGCTATCACTGCTTGCTGTCCCACTCTGAAGAAATTCACTGTCATTTTCTTGAATAAGATATCAGTTGTCTGCTCATTGCAGTCTTTACCTTTGATTTCTGGTTTTCCCCTAGACTACCATTAAATGTGTGAACATCTGCAGTGTCCAGCAGAGGATCTTGCATAGTTCTTTTAACACCCCAGTCTTGATTGTGATAAGAAGCACTGGGTCCCAGAACAGAACTGCTACTTGTCATACTGCAACAAATCTGGAGAGAGAATCTTTCCAAAAACTGGGCTCACTTCTCTAACGTTGCCATAGCAATATCATCTGCACATTCCTAAGTGAAAGTTTCTAACTTAATGTGAGTAACTGAATTAGGGAGGGAGCATCTAAAAGCTCTAGTTATGTTCTACTTTCCTAGACATTCATAATAATAATAATAATAATAATAATAATGTACTTTAACTTGAATTTATTTTAGGAAAAGGAATGATGAGAAATAATTCTTTAGTAGCAGAGCATGATGTCTTTTTACTGTGTAATTTGTAATGAGTGCAAAAAATGGAGAACATGGTTTGTAAACTTAAGTTGAAACACACTAAGAAAGTACTCAGTAATTTTGTAGCTGCATGAACTGCACTCTTGAGTGATTGTACTCTTCTGCTCTTAGCTTTATTTCCTCAGAATAGTAAGATAAATTCAGACAGAGTAGAGGAGATATGTTCAAATTAAAACTGCATTGTTTAGCACAGGATTAGCAAGAAGCTTGAACTAATACCCTGAGTGAGATGTTTTGACCAGACAAAATGTTTGAGGCCTGAGCATCTCTAGAATGTGATATAGCGAAAGCATTCCCAGAAACTCCTTTAGGAAAACTTCAGAGTGTGCTTCAAATTGGGGTTACAGGCCCATATCTGACTCGTTTTTGTTCTCTGAAAAATTTTGGGGTTAGTTTGCATATATAGTGCTTTATAAGTGAGCAGGGTGAAGATTGTTTTCCTCTAAAAGTAAAGAACTAAATATCCACTGATCATGCATGTACCTTATGAAAATATGTCAACCTCAGATCTGCTTTTTCATTCCATAGTATTTTGAAATGAAGGCTTGTTTGAGTTTGGTGTGCAAAGAATGGATGATACATAAAGATCCATTTGGGGTATTTGGGATTTATTCATTGAGAAGTATTTTATCTGCTTCTGTGAACAGATTCTTGATCCAAGCATGTATGCTGTCTTCATTTATTTCCTCCTTAATCAGCTTTGCACTGTGAGCAACATTCCAGCTTTTGGGTCTTGATGATTTATAGACTTGGAATGTCATAAAAAATAAACCCTTTACAAAGAAAGAGAGAAATCAGTAATGGCAGGATAAACCCACCAGATTTTTAGCTACTTAGTGTTTATTAAGGATGCAGAGCTAATGAGTGCACCCAACTGGCACACCATAAACCTCTGCTTTTATGTTGGCGAATATGCAGGGCTGTTGTTGCTGCAGATAAGGTAATACTGCAGTACACTTGGTGCAATCCTGTGGCTGCAGGAAGAGACTAGATGACGACTTAGTTCACGTGGTTGCAGGCTTTTGTAACTGTGTTTTAAGGTAAAATGTTTTTCAAACAGCTATTCTCCACACTGCATCAAGGATTCTATTCAACCAAACCTGAATTCATAGACTTCAAAATTAAACAGTGATATTTTAAAGATACATAAACTGATTGGAACTTGCTGGTTGATCAACAGCTTAGGAAATCTAGCTACTTTCATTTCTTTCCTAAATGGAATCTGCTGACTCATTTGAAAAATCTCTCCCTTTAATTGTGTATTTTGATTGCTAACACGAGGCTGTAAATCTGGCCTTAAAACAGTAAAGTACAAAGCACAGAGTTTCAGTAACTTTTGAAACTATGGTGTTTTAATCTAGTTATTTGGTTTCATGTTCTTTGTCATTTGCTATTTAAGGTTTGCCCATACAGTTGTGCTACTGCACAATCCTACCGTGCCCTTAACAGTTAGTGGTAGTTATCCTCAAAGCCTAGACTGCTGTCTCTATAGTAAGGAGTATGTCATTAGTTCAGGGCTATGTTATTATCCCTGAATCTTTTTGCATCCTTAGATTTTCTGCTTCTAAATCTGACACTATCACTAACTACAATAACACAAGTAAAATGAACCCTTCCCAAATCCACTGATAATTGTCAGCTTATGTAGCTATATGTGTCTGGATGCTGACAGAGATAGATATAGATATCCCTAATGCTTATTATTTGTATTTGATTTGTCCATCCTAGGACATAATGCTACATAGTACTGCAATTAAAACAAGATTTCTATATAAAATACATTAAAAGCACCCCAACACTGTGACTGCATAACAGCAAACATGGCTCTTTCATTAATACTTTGTTGGCATCAGTTGGTCATGAAGAAGCTGACCAGTCTTTCAACTTCCCTTTTGCCCCTTAGGATACAGAATAAAACATGACATACACTAAAGTGCCTGAATTAGAGTTTAATTCTGTTGGAAACAGAAGCCCATTGTTCAGTAGTAAAGGCCAGCATCTTTCTTTAAAAATGATGAAATTCAAGGGACTGTGGTGGTTATAACCACAGCAGTATGACAGGAGAGTGCTTCTCTTTGGATTACATTATCCCAACTACTATTTTGTCATTTCAGAGTCCAAATGCATTTTATTAAAGGGTTGTTTTATTTTAAAGACAGAGGAAACTTCCTTCTACCTAATGGACAACATAAATAAGCATGTGTATATTGGGAAGGGGGAAAAAAGGCTGTATTTTTGGTTTGCCACAAAGTTGTTTGCAATGTAAAACTGCCTGTAATTCCAATATACAAATACAAGCCTGATTACTGAGTTTGAGGGAAAGCTATTTTTGACAATTTGTCCTCCATGAGTGATACAGTTTTAACCACATTATCTTTGTGGAGCCCCCTTCTTTTTAAGGTGCTGTTGCTACCAAAATAGCCATGGTTAGTTTGGTTGCCTGACTGTACTTAGAGCACCATGGGCTCTTTTTCCTATGTTGGTGGAGAAAATCATGTTATACAGTTAGAGAATCTTATTCTAGGCTGTGTATCTACCCAGACACAAGAAAAATCAGGCCAAGGAAGTAAATAAGGCTGTAACTGTTTAAGCACAATTATTTTTGTACAGCAAAGGAACTAAATGTTGGAGTACTCTCTTCCAGTCGTGCTTTTAACGTGTAAAATGTTGAATCAAAATGTTGAACTATGAGATTTATTATCCCAAAGTTGTCTGGCCTTACCAATTTAAGAGATCGAGCAGTTGAATAGACTTCTGAAGAAAAATGGCTGGTATGGCAGTAAAAGAGAGTGAGTTGAAAGTTAAGATTAAAAATAAAGACAGGAAAACATATCAAGGCATTAGAAGGCAGCCATGGCAACCATATAACTTCTTTGTCATGCAATTACATTGTCAGTTAAAGCATATTAGGTTTTGGTCTCAGTTTATATGAAATTGAGTTCTAAAAATTATTTTTCTTTTTCAGAAAAAATTACATTTTGTCCTATGTTGTAATATGAAGGCAAACATAAGCACTATTTTCCACTGACTGAATTATTTCCCTATGAGATCCTATTTTAAAAGAAGAGGCTCTCTTTTTTTTATTCTTAGGGACAGAATTTAAAAGAAGTGTATGCCAATTCTTATTCAGAGATTATTTTGCATTTTGTTACAGGATTCATGCATCAGACATAAGTGTAGCTTAAAAATACTCTGCTCGCTCATTTCTACTTAAATGTTTCCAAGCTGTTAAAAGGCATATGAAATACAGATCTAATTTAAAGGAGTTTGTGCAACCATGCATCACAAATATAGTACCTAGGTGAATCATAGGTATTTATTTACAGGTCTAAAAATACACTTAGTAGGTGCCTTATGAATAAAATATACTGGTTGCCTGGAAAGCTCCAGACCTTGAGCGGTACAGCTTTCCCCACAGGATCCATTGTGATCAGTGATCCCACATTACTTATGGAAAAATGGGGTCTGGAGAACACAGCTCAACTTTATAGTCTCACTAATTTTTAATATGAAAAAGTCATTGTCTTGCTGTCAGCTCTTTGTTCCAAATTTGGTAGTTACATTCAATGCTATAAATTGTGAATTAAAATAATGCTTTAAACAGTAATGCATCACTAGGGAAGCTAAACCATGATGGTATTGTTTTGCAAAGAGTTGTGAAAGAAAAGCATAACTTAAGACTCTCGTGTGGGTATTAAACTACATTTTAGTATCAGCTAATGTAATAGATTTTTAATATATAATAAAGCCTGATATGATTAATTTAGTACTAAATTGAAGAGAAACATCTACCTATGAATACTGTATGAAACTTATTCTTCAAGGACCGTTTTCAGTAGCAGACCTACCGTCTGATGTGGAAGTGTTACTGTATTGATTTAAGGAGCTTTTTAAATGACTGGTCTGCTCTAGTGCAAGCAGTGTTTTCTGACACTTCATTACACATTTCGTGGTGTGATATGCCACCTAGTGGTAAATTCCTCAAAAGGAGAAAACCTGCAAAATCCTTCAGCAGCTGTACACTTAGTCAGTGGATTTTCTGAAAATGTTTGGTGTCCAGGGGTATACTGTGTATAAACAGTAGAGTGAAGAGCTACTGTTTCCATCTGATCTAACTCACTGTTTATTTTAATATTTGCCTTCAAGTGCTCTGTTCAATAACCCTTGTTGACTGTGGATACATATCTATTAAAGAACTGTCTTCCCAGCTGCAGCCGTACCTTTTGATGTTTATGCCTCAGGTACTGTTGATACCTGACGCATTCTTTGTGAGAGTGCACAGTTTATGGTGTACTCACAAAAAAGTTAAATTACAAAGAGAAACCATTTTCTAAAAACTTTTAAAGGCATGTAATTGTGTAGGGGAAAAAAATTTAATAGCCTCAGAGATTTTGTAAGGATTACTCATACAGTATACTTTGTAATGCAATAGTATATTCTTGTAATAAGCTTAATTGGCCAACATTGACTTACTCTACTTCTATCATACAGAGATGGGATTTCATGCAGTCAGGTAGTATGTTGCTTAAAAAGTGTGTTTTCCTGAGGAAAAAAAATGCTTCTGTATTTGCAGAAGGCAGAAGAAGGTGTAAAAAATTGAAAAACTAAGGCTAATAGTACCACACTGAGCAATTTTCTTTCCTTTCCTTAGCTGAAATGTTTGAAACTCAGGAGCAAATTGTTCAGATGAACTACTTATCTCTGAATTAGGCAGCAAAAACTGGGGGACATTTCAAAAGTAATATAAATAAAAATATTTCCTATTATTCTGTTCCAGTAAAGGTTTTAAACAAGTTTATTTGCTATCCTGAATCAGACCCATAAAGTGTTGTTTTGATTGGATGCTATGCTAAATATTCTCAAAGGATTCAATAAATAGCCATAACTTAAAGATTTTGTCACCAATCTACATCATGGATTTAACTAAAAAATTTTAACTTGGTGAGCATCCATTTCAAATCACACATGAATTTCAGTTCTAGTAAAGATAGTGGGTTGTAGAGATTACATGTTGATACAGGCAAGAGTGATGGATTGAAATATACCCCCATAGTGATGTTTTGCAAGAGTTTTAGGATTCTCATTAAACCTGGGAAAGAACTCATACTTCCCCCCTTAACATCCATCTTAAAATCAATCTTTCTTCTAAAAGAACTGAACCTTCCTTCTAAAAGCCAACATTTATATCCTAAGGGCAGTGCCAGTGTGCAAATAATGTTAAACTTGAACTTTTAGGCTGAAAATTGGAGCTTCTGAAATAACACTATTAAAATTCAGAAATTAAAAACTTTCAAAAACTGTTATTTTAAGAAAGTGAAGTAAAACCTTGATATTTGAAAAGGAATGTCTCATAGTTTGGCAGGCCTGATCTTCAAAACAACATTAGAAAAACAATTTTAGCGCTTCTCAAAGAATCTGAATTCACTACAGGAATGGACATTCCTTGTTTTGATCGTTAGTGGGGTATGTCAGGCTGTTGGCGGTATTTTAGGACATAATTAGAAGTGATTTTGATGTTCAAGATCTTTTGCAAAGTTATTAATACCTGGTGCTGGTTTTTCCCCTCCTCACATAATAACTCACATAATGGTATGTCATTCTTTTTTATCAAAACAAGAGGGAGAAATGGAGAAACTCACTATATCCAAGCTCTGGGTTTCTGGTATTTATTTTGTGTATTGTGTTAGCTTTCTAAATTAGCCTCATTTTTTAACGGTTTCAGGCAAAGCAGTGTAGAAGCAGCTTGTTTTGTGGTCTGGCACAATCTCATCTGAAATGGGAACTAATTAAAGTACTTTTCAGACAAATATAACTTTCTCTTCATTGTAGTTGAAGAAGGGAAATGGTTTTTATGGTGAGTAATTTTACTATGATGACAAACTTCGGAATCATTGTATTTATGAGTTAGCAGCAGTTGAATTAAATAGTGTATAAATGGAAAAAAATTAAATGGTATCTTTTACAAAAATGCAACATGCTTTTATTTGAAAATTAATGTCAGCTGAAACACAGTAGAAAACTGCAGATCTTGTTTTTTTTTAATGAATTGAATGCATTAAGTGCAAAGAGAGCAACTCTGAAATCTCATCTATTTTTATATATATAAGCTAATTATAACACTTTTCTTGTTGCATGTTAAATTTTGTGAAAACTTGACTTAGTCTCTGTTTTTCTGTAAACTGTGCTATCCCTGTTAACAGACCTTTGTTCACAACTTGATGTGAATCTGTGCACCCCAGTTTTCATTGATGCAGCCCAGGTCTTTCATGATTATATTCTAAAGGTAACCCTGACCAACCTCATATTCCCTACAATAAAGCGAGTAAGGGGAAGGTGGTTTTACACTTGGACAGCACTAGCCCAGAGGGGCAATGAGAACTCAGTGTCTGTGGCACAGAAAGGGAATTTTGCTATTATTTATTTCTTACAGTGAATCTAAAAAAGTAAATCATACGACTCACTATCACTCTCCCAAACTGGTGTTATACATCTTTCAGTGGATATTCATATAGATGTGCCACTCATAGTTTTAAAATCTTTATTAATCTGCACACGAATTTAGGGTTATCTGACTAACATTTTGAGTCACTGAGGTTTAAAAATGTTACCCCACAAAATCAGTTTTTATGTGAATCGTAATTAGAGTCATAGTAAGAAAGACCAAATTGTTCTGTTCATTAGAAAATCTGTCTGCAGAGTTCTAATTTCCCAATGTTTATTGGTAGTGGTGGTGTAAGTACTTTGTGCAGCAGAAGGAGCTCAGCTTGACTGTTCAGATCCCAGATGGAACCTGAGCTGCTGGCAGTTTAAAAATTCTATATTTGAATTACAAATTCCCTTAAATGTTGATGCAGAGGAATAATCACGGAACAGGAAGAAATCAGAAAGCTAGAAAAGTAGAACTGATCTGAATATATTACCTTCCCCTTCAGATAACATTTTCCTGACACTGACAGTGTCTGACTAACAGTGTGAAATGTCAAATGGAGCGCAATATGGCTTCTATACCCCAGGACAGGATGCTACTCAGGCAAGTTATTAGTTTATAGAGTTCTTCAATACATATTAAGTCACATTAAGACATGAAATACCATTTTTTATGTCAAGACCTACAAAAATCTTAATACAATTTTCATGGATATTTAAGAAGAAGGAATTGACACAGCAGATTTCTGGAATACTGCTACCTACACTGGCACTGTCTTTAGGTATTCTTAACCTGGCTGCCTCTTCACCTTTTAGTTACAAAGCTTTGGGGGATGTAAGCTTTTGGAATGCTGTTTATACCAGTTTACAGAAAACTTCATACCTGCTACTATGCCCTCTTGGAAATAAACTCTGCAAAATGCATGTATTGAGGGATTGTGAAAGAACAAATGGAAGTGTCTGTCATTTTGCTATATTTCTTTTAATGCATAAACTAAAAAGCAGTGATGATATTATTTAGAAAGATAATAGACAGTGTTGAATATAGCTTTGAAATACGATTCTAAGAATGCTAAAGTCATGTCTATGATCTTGAGTAAAGGTGTGTTTAGTAAGGTTGGGGATGATACCCAGGGCAAATCTTTACAGTAGTTTACACCTGACATGCAGATTAATTTGCAGAACTAGTTTACAAGTCATACAAATACATCCCAAACTGAACTTGGATTAGATTATCATCTTTGAGTACTTAGGTTTGGTTTCTCTGTAGATCACCTCAAGTTATTTCCATATAATTCTACATCCACCTGCTATTGTTGGTAAAGTACTGACTGAAGTGGTTTGGTTCCCTGGGCAGCCCCTCCGCTCTGCCAGACACGCAGCAACTGAACCACAGAGATCACAATTAACTGTTACAGGTGTGTTTTGCTTGAGGATTCCAAAAGGCCTCTTTTCATGAGAGAAGTGACTCTGCCACTCACATTGTCTTTTGAGGAAATGGGAGGAAGAAATGCACATTCAGTTCTGTTGGATGAGAAAGTCCCACTCCAAGTATGACTCCTGTGGCTCTGTATGTCTGTAGGCCTTCCTACTGTAACAAATGCTGTTTTGTCAGGGGACATGAGAGAAGGTAGACTGCAAAATACACAATACAGGGTTGAAAAGTCCTGGGAAAATACACACATACAGAAAGAAAGAGGCATACAGTGGGCAGGAAGGATGAATGAGCTAATGAGCATTATTAGTACATTTAGGGAAAAACAAAACAAAAGGGGACAACCTGATAACAAGATAGGACATTACAAATTAAAGATAAAGAATATAAAGATGAGGGAAAAGAGTTCTTGCATACCCAGAAGCAAGTAGTGCTTTATAGAATCCTTGAAAAAAGAGGAAATGCAAAATTGTCAATGGAACCTCATTATAGATCACAGCATATAAGGCTTTAAGTTAGCTTTATGCTTTGACATGTTTGTTATCCACCCTGGCACAACATGTCCAAAAACCGTCCAAAAATGTGCTGCCTGTCATGTGTGATCTCCTACTTTTTTGAGAACCTGTTCCCATAGCAACATTCCTATCACATTATAGCCTAGGTATCTAAGTATAGCTAATTAAATTTACATTTGTATGTGTGGTCATATTTTTTTTTGCCTGAAAAAACAGGCACATATTGTGTGGGTACTTGGGTGACATATTGTATGTATGCTTTGGAGCCCAGGACACTTGGTTGGGATCTTTTCTCACCCAGAAATAACTGAGTACTAGAACTTAATGAAGAAATACATTTAAATAATACCACAGACCCCGAGGCTAGATAATCTAAAGCTATAAATTAAATTCATAATTAGCTGTATATTTTTAAAGGTTTCAAAACATATTTCTGAAAAGAAAAAATATTCTGTAGAGGTGGATTATGATTTCAAACCCGTAATTCTGTCTGTTTTAAAGATTTACATTTAAGTTGTATATATGTCTTACATCTTGGATTAAGAATGTTTTGGTAACTCACCTGCAGCTTTGTATAGTTCTGCATATTGGATTGCTTTAAGGGAGAACCACTCTGGTCTGTGATCACACCTAGTGAACATTCTGATTGTGTTTTTTCTAATCAGGGTTCCCTCTGCAGTAGATATAGAAACCATTGTCATTTTACCTGGATGAGAGAGTTAATTGTGTATTTTAAAAGGTAATTACAGTGATTGGGTTATGGAGTTAGAATTCAAATGAGAAGTTTTGGTGTTACTGAGAATGCAAAGTGTAATTAACAATTCCTGGCTCAAATACTGGGGTGCAAAACTGGCAAGTGAGAAAGTAATAAAATACAATACACAGTAAGTTTAAAGGGCAAAACCAATTTTTACACCAGCTCTCTTCATTTATTATTGGGAAATATAATGGTAGTGTGCAGTAGTAGGAAATGCTGTGTGGTGCAGTCATCTCATACTTGAATTCACTTGAATACAGTGCAGCTGTAATTCCATGTCTTTATCCATTTCTTTCAAAAAGCTACTGAGTGTTTCCAGGGAAGTAGAGCAGCTGCCCGGGAACTCTCAGTTTTACTATGCAGAACAGGCAGTGGTTTTTTAGCAACTGAGGCAGAAAGAGTGCATTATCTTCCCACAGGAGTAATTTGCTAATTGTTAGTGTGTCTTTTAGGTGATCTTATGTAACAGCTTTGGATGCTTTCAATGTTCATACAGGACTTGGAGATGTGCTGTGTATTACATTTGTAGAACAACAGGATAGAACTACAAAAACATAATATGTATGAATTTACTAAGGCTTTCTGGCTCTGACCATTGGTGATTTATGGCTGATAGCAGTCACGCTAATCCACATTTAGCAGATTAAGTGGCTCCCTGATTACTTTTTTCTCCATGCTCAATATTGTTTTAGGAACTGCCCTGTCATAAAGAAACTTGCAATAAGAGGAAACAATTGTCCTTTGCTTCAAGCTGCAGATGATGTGCCAACATTCTCTGGATATGTACAAGACAAGAGTGCTGGGTTTATGTACCTGCTGAAGAGAAGGCACCTTCTGTGGCAGATACGGACTCAGCTGGGAGCAAGGCTTTTTCTTTCTTTGTAACTAAATGTTTTAACAGACTTTTCCAGAATTGGAGCCTGTATTGATAGACTTGTAAAATCACACAAATAGCTGCCACAGGTAGTCTAGGTGTGCGTGGTGCAGCTTTGGGGCTGGTGGAATCCAGAGGAGTATTTCCTGTCACTTGTCTGGTTTTTCATGATTCTGGTATGTGTCCTGAAGTGCAGTTTTAGGCTACATCCAAAAACTACACTTTAGTGCCAGCCCTAACAGCAGCTGATGTAATATTACTTGTAATTTAGTAATCCAAAAGAATTACGGAATGGTATTTAACTGTATATATAAATTCTTTTTTTTTTTTTACAGACATTGACAAAGAAAGAGAAAACATGAGATGGAACATATCAGAAATATGAATAAAGGAAGATAAATTCATTGATGTGTTGCAAAACTTTCTCAAGGTATTTTATCAACATTTCTAAAAAATATGTGAATTGTCAACTATGGTATGAGACTCCTTCGGCAGCTTTTTTCCGCACTGAAGGAATACAATGTACTTACTTTTAGATTCATAAATCCAACAGATTTTTAGTTACTGCAGTTGGGTTACAAACTGAAATGTTTGAGGAAATACTGTTGTAAATATTATCTTAGATTTTTTAAAGCTGATTTAGATTTAAAAGCATGGTTAGTTTGAATTCTGCTTCTGTCTAGTGCCTTATTTGAAAAAAAAAAGTATAGTTGGCAAATATTATTGAAATGTGATGCAACAAACAGTGGATGTGGGGAATTACTCTCCTCTTTCTAGAATCCTTTCTATAGAGAAAATTGTACTACTTAATATAAAGTTAACAGAACCTGCCAGACACTGTGACTTACAGAGTTACCTGCTGTTTGCCACTCTCTGTGCAACATCTCTTGGAGCAAAAGTGTCTCTTAATGAAAATGTAGTGGTGGTTCAGAAAACATGCTACAGGAAGTAGAGTTTTTTAACCTACCAAAGTCTGAACTCTCTAACTGCATGAAGCAGTTCATTACATAAATTATCAGAAATAAATTACTCAGTCTTCTGAATAATTTACCAATACAGAAAAAACAAGTACATGTAAGTTGATTCTAGCAATTCGTCAAGAAAGAATTGAGTGTCTGAGGCAGCATTTCCCCAGAAATCTCTTTAATTGCCCTGCAGTAAGGGAATCTGTCCAACCAGGATGGAAAAAGTAAAACCAGAAAGCATGAATAATGCAATATTGAGTATAACTTGTGGTTACATTTCAGCATTTTCCAGTTCTCAGTTTCTAGGGACATTAACATTTCAATCTGCATACATTTTTGAATGTAGCAACACTTGATTGATTAAAAATATACCAAAGCTCTAAACCACATCATATTACAGTGGAAACCAGACTTAGCAGTCTGTGTGATGAATTCCCAGAACCAGGTGAAGTGTGCAGCATAAAACTGAGAAATTTTTTGTATTGCTTTTTTTTCTTGCGTACAGGTAATGATGAAAATATAAATGGTAGCATATGAAATAATGATAAATATAGTGATCCAAAGCTGCAAAACAGCATTTCTCATGACAACATTTTATGTAAACCTGCACAAATCACTTAACTCTGCACCCCTGCCTTGTTTAA
This sequence comes from Campylorhamphus procurvoides, assembly GCA_013396655.1. Taxonomy (NCBI): domain Eukaryota; kingdom Metazoa; phylum Chordata; class Aves; order Passeriformes; family Dendrocolaptidae; genus Campylorhamphus; species Campylorhamphus procurvoides. Next base: position 821,072 of record WBMV01000309.1, read on the forward strand.
TCCAGCTGTGTATGATGATAATGGAACTTGAGTGTCTTATGACTGACTGTACGTGAAAACTGAACAAACTTTTTTTAAATGATGAAAAAGAGGGGAGGACTCTCTTCTCACTCCAAAGGGAACAAGATGATATCCAGTGTTTGTGTACTATTATTGCAATGTTAAATGGAGGGGAACCCTTAGGAAGAGGAGCTGAGGTCACTTGGTTTGTTCAGCCTGGAGAAGGGGAAACTGAGGGGAGAACTCACTGTGGTCTTCAGCATCCTCATGAGGGGCAGTGCAGATACTGATCTCTTCACTCCCATGACCAGGGATGGGACCCTGAGATCAGCTCAGCTAGTTAGAACATGCTGCTAACAAAGCCAAGGTCATGCCTTTGATCTCCATATGGGCCATCCACCTGAGAGCTGGGCTTGATGACCCTTGTGGGTTCCTTCCAACTCAGAATATTCTGTGATTCTGACTCAAGGAAATAGCATGAAGCTGAATCAGAGGAGGTTTAGGTTGGATATCAGGAAAAAAATTTTCACCCAGAGGGTAGTAGGGCACTGGAAGAGGCTGCCCGGGGAAGTGGTCACAGTACAGAGCCTGAATGCTCAATAAATGTTTTGACAGTACTCTCAGGCACATGGTGGGATTGTTGAGGTGTCCTGTGCAGGGCTAGGAGTTGGACTTGATGATCCTGATGGGTCCCTTCCAACTCAGTACATTCTGTGATTCTATTTTCATTTACAATTTCGTACATGAAAAGCTTGTCACCTGAATCATCTGCTTCTCCATCTAGCTGCATGAAGTACTTCCAAACTTTGGTTTAATAAAGAGCAAGTTGTGCAGATTCAGATCAGGTGGGTTATCTTGAGATGTTTACTTTATCATATAACAATATTACCTTCCTAAACGGGGGGGGTGGGGAATGCCACTGAATTCTAGGTTGCATATCTAAAGGTTAGCAGGTTGTTTCTGCAGAGAGGTGCCTGCATTGAACCAGCCCTGACCTGACAAGCATGCGTTGCTATGGCAATGAAGGCTACTGAATGTGAACACGCTGCTTCAGCTGTGTGACAAATATGAAGTCTAAGTTCTCTAATACATATTTCTATTTTTTAAAGCATGGGGCTGCTATACCTTTCTGATAAAAAGTCCAATAGTCTACTGCAAATAAATTGGATTTCAGTGGACAGTTTTGTTTTGTAGCATTTCTGCAAGACACATTTGCTTGATTCTATGTGAAGCAGCTTGGGTCTTTGCAGTCTAAGAACTACCTGCTGCATTGTTTGCTCTGATAATGAAGTTATATGCTTGTTATCTGTTTTTCCTTACTATATCCTTTTTTGATTTTGTGACTACCCATTTGCCAAATGGTATAGAATTCTTCCATTATATACACATAAATCCCACCACACACCCACTTCCCACACGGGATCACTGTGCAATGAAAATAAAATGTCCCATGTGTGCCCCAGGGGAGGAAGTGCCTCAAAGGGCCCAAGAGGGTCTAGGCAGATTTTCAGTTCTCCCCAGAGCTGTGTTTTATTAACCTCACTTCATGGCATAAATCCTTGACAGACGGGTTAAAGATCAATTTTCCACAGGTGTTTTCAGGGAGCACTTTGTAAACCATCAAGTGCAAAGGCCATAATGATATTGGTTACCACAAGCTCTCTGTCAGAGCTAATGAAGGACAACAGAAGTTTGGAAATGGGGGGTTTTGTTGAACATTAGTGAAATGTGGAACTTAGTGGCAGTTTCCACGGGTTTTATATTGCTGTAGTGTGAAGCGTATGGTATACAATAATATTATCTAGGAAGAGAATTTTTGATCTGGATTTACATCTAATGTAGACTGATTACAGATAACACTGCACACACACACACACATCCCCCCATTAACTGTATTACACAATTACTATAGAAACTAATGAGTTTCAAAATTTCCTTTAGAACATATTTTTAACAAGTTTGGCTGGAAAAATAATATATCTCTAAATCTTGAAAGGCTTTCTCACAGTGCATTAACAATGACTAAAAACTTTGTGATGTCTCTCCGTGACAGTTATAGACTCACTTTCATACTAAGAGAACATGATTTAACTGCATAATTTTATAAAACTTACATTTTTCTGCTTTTAATGTGTAAACCACCATTGACTTGGAAACTTCTGTGTTTTTTAAATGAAAGAAAATTTTCCTCCTTCCTATTTAAAATTTTCATAGAATTTTCTCAGATTTTTGCAGTGTTTTAGGCCGGTATTCCAAAAGTGTTTGCTTAAAAGACAGTTAACATGCCTGGTGTGGAGAACTCACATCTTGCAGATCCAAAACTCTGCAGGAATCTACCTGAATTAACTAAAAATTAATTCCTTCACTTATCCTGTATTTGTATAGAAATGATATTCCTTAGGAATACAAGTTTTCAGAGGGTGAGCCTAGCCCTAATCTGACTGAAGTCTATTTTATGTGATGTTTTGCATTTGGGTCTGAGATCAGAGATCTGGCTGGTTGTGGTCAGATAAGTCTCAGATGCTTTACTAGTAATTTTTCTCTTTGGGGACTTTGTTGGAGGGGGGGAGCAGTTTTTACTCTTTTTTTTCATAATTTTCCAAAGAATTTTAAAATTATTTTTTATTCTAAAATGAAGGGGGAAATTTGATTAGCAGTCAGCCTTAGAAGTCTTATCTTAAATTCTAGAGTAAATTAGAATGTTATTAAGAATTTTATAACTTTACTTTCTATTCTGCAGTGAGAGCAATAAACTTGTGTGCTTGATAAGCATGTTCACTCTAACAGTAAAAAATTGAACATTATAGCTTTCCTGTTCTAATTTCCAGCTGCAGAAGATAATAGTAGCACTTAACTATGGAAAACAATTTTTAAAGCAAAGTAGCAAACATCAATCTGTGTAAATACATTATTGCCTGTATATTCACCCTGGCTTAATCAATGCATTACTTATGCTAGATCATCATTCAGCTGGCAGTTACATGAGGGAAATTAGTCAATTTGAAAAGGAACACCTTGGTTTCCATGGAGGCACTCTTAGTCCTCACGGGCGTGTTTGGAGTTTAGAAGTGTGCTGTAGGTACAAAAAGCAGCACTGAAATAAATGGGGAGCAGAAGGCAGTGTAAAAAGATTGTGAAGGAAAAAGAAATTAAAGAGCTGTTTTTAACACAAAACAAGCCATGTCTGTTTTTCCACCTTTAATTACATTTTCTGCATTCCCTTACCTTCTTATTTTTGCTTGTCTTTCAATTATATAAGCCCTTCTTGCTCTTGCTTACCTCTCTGGTTTTATGTGATCTGTAGCACAGCAGTACTGTTTGTCTACAAAATATGAATGTCTCTAAATTCAACTGTAGCAGAATTGTGGTACATCTTTGGGAATCCTGGCTAATAACTGACAACTGCAAGCTAGGTTTGGAACTTGCATTGCGAGTTGGTGATCATCTTTCAGTCAAATTTTACTTCTTAAATTTAAAGAGGAGGTGGGAGTAAAGACATGTTTGCATCAAGAATGTAGCACTTCTATTCTGTCTTGAAATAACTGTGTGAAGTAAGAGTGCTTAGGAGGTAAAAACTGGAACAAGGAATTGAATACATAAATAAAGAGTAAGGAGAATTTTTCAAGTGATTCAGTACCTTCCCGTGTTCTGAAGTTTGCTCACCCACTCCTACATACCACCTCCTGTGGTGCAGGACATTTTAATGTATTGTGGGAGGTTAGCATACAAATTCCTGCTGACTGCACTTGTGCACAGCTTCCCACACACCTTTTGAAATAGGGTCCCTTATTTAGAAAAGTTAATGAGTATTATAGTTATGTCCCAAAAAACAAGCGCAGTGGGCTGAAAATTACCAATTGCATCCATTTTTAATTAAATGGCATTTCATAATTTTTTTACTTTGCCTCTAAGACAAGTTTGCAAACGAACTATAAGCAGTCAGCAGCACAGAGAACAGGGGTCTTATGCTGAGGACTGGAAAGCTTGATGCTGCATCTAGAAACAAATACCTTGCAGAGGGTTAAACCACAATACCAGTGAAGTTAAATTTGCACTGATGTTGACTCACTGCTTGCATTGATGACACACACAGAGCTTAGGAGTAAACTATGATTTCTCTGCAAGTCATAACAGTAATACAGTAAAGATGACATGACAACACCAAAGAAGTAATTAACAGCTTATCAGTAAAAGTTTGTGACAAGTCTCATCAGCTTCCAATGGCATTCATGCTTTGAGCTGCTTCACTCAATTTTCTGTCTTACAGGAAGCCAACAGAGCCTCCCTGTTTGCTGAAGGCAGCCAGAGCTCCCTGCTCGGTTTGGGTGCAGGAAGTTCCTGGTTCACCACTGCGACTCAAAGCTGTTACAGCAAAACAGATGGAATGCAAGGTCAGGTCTAAACCTTACAGCTCTTGTTTATCACAACTTGACTCATTTGAGTAGACACAAACATGGCATTTCCTGTTTTCAACCTGCCACTTCTCTGCAAAAAAGTAAGTATTTCTATGGATCATGTGTTTGTATATTTCTGAAAAGTCAATCTGAGCCTGCCCATACCTTCTACTCACTAGTGAAACCTGACAAACCAGTTTAATCACTCAATTTACTAAATGGAGCCCAGGAAATGGAAACAAACAATAAACAGCAACAAATAAAATTGTTTGCCCTATTGATCTGAAACATCCAATAAAAAAATACTGACTGAACATATACTTAGCACTTACAAAAACCGTTCTGGAAGGAGTAAGTGCATAGTATCTTACTGTATTCCATTAATGCACCTCACGTCTTAAGGGCCTGTACTTGTTCCCAAGAACAGCCTCACATTAAGTCTAAGAAAACTTTTTCAAGTAGATTTTATCCCAAATTCTGGCTGTTTCATTGTACAGAAACAAGGTTATGTTAAACCTTTAGAAGTATTACAAAAACTGTATCTAGCTGAAAAACTAAATTAATTTTAAGTATCTAGATACTTAACAGGGGCTGGGGGTAAAGAGCCACAGCAGTGGTATTTCTGCTTGTGCACCTCACTGTTTTGTGCTTCTGTAAAAATATTTCCTAATACTTGGTCATACTTGGACTTGCATTTGATAGGTCATTATTACCTCGAAAAGATAGAATTATTTTATGGATTAACAAAATTTGGTAATTTTTTTAAGAAATAGATTAGGTAGAACTCTCTCTAACTTTTACTGTGGATCAAATTGTTTCCTCACCTAAATTCTATGAGATTCAATTACAAAAGGTATAAATCTTACTTTACAAATTGAATCCTTCTAGATTGATAACAGAAATATGAAGTAAAGGTAACAGAACTTGTCTCCTGTTCTACTGTTAAGCTGCAGCAGAGAAAATTCCATGTTTAAATTAGGAGATATTCCTGTTTTAGAGATATATACTGCTGTCATGTATGTTTATGTCCTTGTCTCAGTGGTAATAAATCAGTGATCCTTCTCAGAAAGTTAATAACAAAAACAGCTGAACAGCGAAAAACATGATGACCTTGAATTTATTGCACAGGCTGGTCTGAACTGGGAGATGAAGTAAACTGTGGTCTGTGTTCTTAAAATGGAAGACATGAAGAAATAGCAGAACACGCTGAGACCTGTGGCCTTAGGTGAGCCTTAACTCCTTAGCCAGGAGCCTGAGACATCTTCAGTGCTGAAGCCTAGACTGGAGCAAGTGAATCACCATGAATCCTACAGGTCTCTAAAACAAGGATTGCTACATTACCTTTAGCTAGGGGGAGATAGCAAACATTTTGTCTCCTTTTCACTTTCTCCATATGTAAATCCAGATTCTTTGCTGCTTCTCATGGAAAACATGCTCTTAAGACAAATACATGTATTTTGTGCAAATATTTAAGAACTTCAGAATTCCCAGACAGCTGCAGTCTTTACTGTTCAGCAATCCAACATCATTCTCTGCTGGCCAAATGAGAACCCAGGGAGTTCTAAATTAGCACTCACTAAGCAGATTTTGCTGTAGGACAGGAAAATGCCAGTAACAGCAGTCCAGCTGTGTTTTTCTGCATCCCTCACAGAGTCAGAGTTTTCCTTCTGCTTTAATGAAGTAGATTTTAAAAGCAAACACAAATACTAGCAAATACTGAAGTTACTAACAAGAAACATGTTATGCAGAAAATGCACTGGTTCACACACTGCATTTTCCTCAAGTATTCTCTCCATCAAAGAGTAGCCTACCTGATTTGCCCTTACTCTCTAGCAAATGAACTGTTCTGTAGACTGAAGATGATTTAATGACAAGAGCACTAACTTTGGACCTAAAAGTACCTGATTAGACTCTGCCTAAAGGAATTTGAACAAACTAAGTCTGAGTCAAATAGGGACAACAGTACTTGCCTTTTTCTAGAAATATCACAAGAAATATCACAAGAACTCAGGACTGAAGCAGTTACCACAGAAGTGAGGATTTCTCACACATGCCAAAGATAATACCATTCTTTGCTTTATGATTTTACTTCTACTAAAACCTCTTTAAGAATTCACTACACAATTTCACATTCCAAAGGTCCTTCCAAGCACCTGAACTGTGTAAAACAGGGTTGGCCAATCCGTGTTTTGGGATCTGCAGATACATGTTCTGCTTTGGTCATCAAAAGTATGCCCTAGCCATGTGGATAGGCAGGGATCCCTTATTAGTGTCCCTTGCCAGCCTTGTCTCCCAGATCTGTTTACAGATTCCACTGTCATCTTCAATATGCTCTGGTCATGACAGTGTTTAGTCATGATAAGTATTTAGGGAGATTTCCTATATTCTGTTTTGCCTTTTTTGTACAGGTACAAAGACTCTGCTAGCACAGCTGAAACAACAGCAGTGTTCCTAGCTCATCTTAACCTGCTTAGACCTGTACCAGGATCCTTCTTAGAAGACCTCAGACACAGCCAATTACAAAAATACAAATAATGATGAAAACACATAGTCTGCAGCATAGTATTTTCATGCAGTCAGATTTACCATCTGTCTTGATGACTTTACTCACATAAGGTGACATTTTAACTTATATATGAAACTGCACCTTGGTCAATAATTCTGCTTTCCTAGAAAGGTTACTAGGCATGAGTCAGTGGTTATAGGCAAAGTGAAAACTTTGGGGTACAAGATTTGTCTGTTGTTCAGCAGTGCAATAAGAAAGGAGATCTGGCAGCACTTTTTTTTTTAAATATATGATCTCTTTTGTACATCATAGGACTGTACACCAACCATGTGGTTGTAAAATCCCATTTGTGCTTTAATCTGAGCACGTACAGGGGATTGGACATATTCATGCCTCGGATTGTTTTATGTAAGAGCTTGAATCAAGCTGAAGTTTCTTGTTTTTTATATCAGATATAAAAAATTTTCTCCAAAGGCAGAGTCTGTACATGTACAATTGCTTCAGGACCAGAAATATTTAGTGGATATGAAATTCCTTTCCCTATAATCCTGTATTTCTCAGGTGAAATTCAGACAGATGCCATTCAACATTGCAAAAAACTCCCTAAGTTATATACTACTGCCCTCTACTGTTTGTTAATTTAGACCATAAAACCATGTAAGTCACAGTTCTTGTCAGGTTTATGAGGCTAGTTCATGTCATCAGTCAACCAGCCCACCTGTACAGCAAAGATATAAACAAAAATTATTCTATGTTTCAGGGAAGAAAACCACAATATTTCTAAACTAGGAGGACCAAAACAGCAAGTACTTGTATACTTGTATTTGTTAAGTCTTCCACCTTTCATCTCCCAACTTCATAAGAAAAATATAGCATCACAGTCATTCTAGAATTGAAAACACCCTCCAGTCAGTTCTATCTGCTCAAACACAACTTAAAAAATCCCGTAATAGAAACCTATGGGATATGTGAAACACATAACTAATATTAATACCTTTGGATTATCTGAGGTTCACAATTCTCTAATGCTACCACTGCCAAAGATGTCTACCAGTTCAAAAGGCATAAATTCATACCCTCAGAAGGGACAGCTGACCTTTCATATTTACCACTTGAGAGGTGGGTAAAACCTGTTTGACTTGAAAGTTTGTGTCTTTGGACAGCCACTGCATTAGTTACCTCCATGTTTACATTTGACAGAGTAGCTTTTGTCAAGGCATTAATCAAGGTAGAACAAGAGATGGAATTAGCTGAGCAAAAAGAAAAGGTCTCTTGGGCACAATCACAGAGGCTCCACCACCTCAGCTGCAATTGCAGGAAGGGCCAGTTCAACGGTGGTTGTAAAGCCTGGGTCAGAAACAGGGATCAAGGGAGCACATTTTATGGGGTTTTGGTTGGTTTTTTAATTCAGTTGTCAAAGACCAGCAAAATCATCAAGTGTTTTTCACTAGTAAGGCTCAGTGCTGTACACACAGATGCAAGCTCACTCTGGCAGATGGCCCTGTTTTCCAAAAGTCTAGATTTCCAAGTTGTTCAAGTCACAGTAGTCAAACATGTGACTTCCTCAGACTCGTTATGTCCTTCAAAACTAACAGTCATTGCACAAATTGGGCTGTTGAAGAATCATCAATCAGTAAGACAGTTTCTAGTTGGATTGCTTTGTCAAAGGCACCAAAATGTATTTTCTATTGACATTTTTAACTAGAATGACTCAGTTTTCAAATTTCATTAGTCTTTGTTACTGCTGTTCATCTTATTTTACCTTACTGTACTTTTCCACTTTTTCTCTATTTCATGCTAAACATTCTTTATACAAAAGGAGACAGCTTTTTTGCATCACAAAATTTGCTTTCCTTCACATAAATGAAATAATTTTTGTAACTAGGACAAGCATTTAAGCATCCAGGTAACACAAGTACAAAGGTTCAATAGTTCGTAGCCACTCTATAACTATTTACAAGGCTCATATTACAGTCTTTGCCTGAGGAATGCTGATTTAGGAGCTAACTACTCAATTTAACTCACTTGTTGATCTGAATGATGACAAAGTACATTAGTCTTAAAGGAAACTATTAAGCTAGAACTTCAGAAGAAAACTGCAATTCAAGCAAAGGAAAGTCAACATAATTTCTCAAAGCTGTAATCCCATCATTAAAGTAGCACTGAAGATAGTACACCAAAATAGCATCACACAATATGCAACTATAATTGTTATTTGAAAGTTGCACAAACTGTGCTAGCACCACTGTTAGATCAATATTCCAGCATTACACCGGACACTCTTCTTCACTAGCTCTTCATTGTCTAGTGTTAAAGTTTCTTCAGAGTCACAGTGTGCTAGTTTTAATTGGAAACACATTGTTTTATACAATACCACGAAACTGTATGATCAACATGCACAGGTTAGTGCATCAGTTTGGACACCGACAGTATAAAGGTAACTGCAGGCATTTAAAACACTTCAAGATTGAGGGACTAATTTCAAAAGGATTACCTAAACAGAAACATGAGGCATCCTGAGAACTCTTTTTTAATACAACCTAAGCAAGGAAGAAGCAAGCAAAAACAAATTGAGCAATCTGTCCCACACCTCCATAAATTCAAGAACAATTAACAGAGAACTCCAAATGTATCACCAGACAGTGGGTACATTTGGAAGATGAACCATGAAGTACTGTAAGAGACACCAAGAATCTGTGGGGAAGAAAAACAGCACCAAGTTGACATTCCAGCTGAGCATTGAGACAGCGCGTTACTAACAACAGGAGACGAACTGTATTAGATCAACTTTATTATATTATCAAATTTGACAATAAAATATTCAAAATCTATTGAACGCATTCATACACAAGAACATATAAAATGCTAGGTCTCAGAATATGTTCCATACAAAATACTGATTAGTGTAGAGCAGCAAAGTCATTGCCAAACATTCCCCGAATTTAAGAGGGCCTTGAACACACTGTGTTCCAAGAACTACCTTAGTACCAAACATTCCTTCCTTTGGTCTGCAAGTCCTTTGCAATTATTGCTACTTAGTGAAGTCTTCTGTTTTTATACAGAATCACACAGTGACTCTGAACCTCTTCAGAAGTATTACAATGACAGCTGAAAGCTTCTTCAGCATTTTTGATAAGTGTTGTCAAAAATAAGAAACACATTTGGTCCTCAAGACTAGTTTTGGTTTCTGAAAATATCCTGGAAGAACAAAATGAAGCAAAAATTATGGAGAGACATAATTAATGCATTAGGTATAATAAAGGTACATCAGTAAAATCAAACATGTCAGCTGTGCAGCTTGGCAAAGCACCTGAGTTAATCCTCTTATGAAAGTGCCACATTCTCCTTAAACATTTATTTCTTCAGGCCTCTCCCCCCAGAAGAATCCCGAATGCTCAAGTGCACGTGGCTCTAGCAGGCCTGTAACATAATGCTGAGTACTCTCACCACAGAGGAACGTGCTGTAGTGAGTGAGCACTTCTCAACACGCCCAGTGATGTGGCTCAGTTTCAGCAACTAGAATAATGCAGTCACTTTTCAATAAGAACCACATCCTACTATGCAAGAAACTGTAAATGAAAGGGCTGGTGATACTTTGGCAAAAAATATTTAAAAAATCACAACTTCTGGACATAAGGCTGTAGCCTGTAGATCAATCACATCCAGTCCATGTGCCACCAGAAGCACTGTGCATGCTCTCACACACTGCTTGGAACTCAGGTACACACATCCCTTTGCAACAAGGCTTTATAGTGGCAAACAACATAACAAATGCCTTGAAAAAGTTCCAGCTTCATTTTACATCATTAACTAACACAAGTTTATTTGTGGAGACACTCTAGGGCTTGCTTACTAATGGAAAGCTGATTTATAACTATTTAGGTTAAAAGATATAGTCAAATTATCTCAAAAATACAATATGTGGTTGCCCAAATAAGAGTTGTGCCTTTTTTTTTTTTAATCTTTTGGGCCACAAAAAGTAGTATTTAAAAAGTCCTAAAGAAAAAATAGTATCTTTCTGCATCATGTATTTTGGAACTTCAAATCAAAAAAACCCTGAAGCTAAATTCTTGCTGAGAGACTGAAAAATGCTACTGATTAATGGGTAAAGATCTACATGAAGCTTAGAAACATTTTCCAGATCTAAGAATTGTTTACTTCTGTTTTCTCATTTTTTCAGCCCTTGATGCCCATGTTGGTATCCTGCAATACAGCCTCCAGCTCCATTCATTCCAGTGCTTAGTAACAGACATTCTACTGCAGCAAGAAACACAAATTGCAATTACCTGTTTTTACTAATTTCTTTCATTTGTAAACCAGTAGTATAGCAATTTATTCAAATACTGAGTCAGATCAAGGAGGAGCTTTATCATCTTTGAGCAGTCTTGGAACACAAGCCTGGAGCTTATTCGGCTGACAGCCCTACATAAAATACATTACCAGACTAAGAGAAAATTTTTGTGGGTTTTCCTTTGTTATATTTCTTCTTCTTGTCGTCATTTTGTGAGGGGTTTTTTTGCTTGTTTTGTACACTTGGTTGTGGGGCTTATTTTGATTTTGTTGGTTTTTTTTTTTTAATTTCAACAGTTACCAATTACAAGAGGCTGTGGGCAACTCAGTACTTACTCTGGAAAAGTCTGGGCAATATTTCTGCTGAACTGCAGGTTCCTGGACAACTGAGAACAAGATTAATGTTCCATTTTCAAAGTCAGGAAAATGTGTATACTCCCACAATGTAAGTAACAATAAAAAATGCAAGGAGGGAAGGGGGGGAATAAAGCTACATAAGGAAGTTAAAACCTAGGAAGACATTTAGCTTGTTGATGACCTTAGTTCCAGTTGTTCTGGATTTACAAGAGATTTCTGAATTAAACCTTAAAGCCTTAAGCCTAGCTCCCTTGCCAAAATGTTTCCATTCTACAATAAATGGAGTTCAAGCCCATCATTTTAACACATCTTATTGATACAACCAATGGGCAGCACACATTTTATGCATGCTACCGAAATAGTTAAAACTTTCCCTTTAGACAACTTCTGTTTCTTAAGTAATGAATCCCTAATTTTATGAGTTTCTGAAACCCTTAAAACATTTTTCTTGGAGAACCTAGCATTTTGAAAGCATTCAAAATTGCATTTTCAGAAAAGTAAGTGCAGTGTAACTGGGTGACTGGTTTTAAAGCAAGCAAAAGAGAATCTTGAGTGAAACTATTCCTCTAACAGGACTTCTGTAATCAAGGTTTTAAATATGATGGCCCTTAGACCAACACTTCCATGGATGTCAGAGTTGAAATTTTCCTTTTTTAACATTGAGTAAAACAATACTGTAGGAAATAAACAGAATCTTATGTTCAGCAATTTATGGAAACATTTAAGGATCAGCATATCCCAACTTCTTGAAACAGCAATAATGAAACTTGTAATCTATAGGAAATTACTTTTACTCTTAAAATTAAAAGTTTCTTTTCAGTGGAGTGCAATGTTGATCCAATCACTGCTTGGTCAGTAACTAGATCACAGCTGAAGTATTCAACTGAGAACAAGGTTTATATTCCATATGGCATTATGCTGGCTTCCTTTCCCCGCCCCATTTCAGGAAGTTCACTTTTCTTTTTGAAATACTGCCCACTATCCATTATCATTTCCACTGTAGATCATTTTTTACCCAAAAATTTAATTCCATACTGTATATGGAATTTGCCAGTTTGCCAGTATTCAGTTAGAGCTGATTTATATGCTACTCCACACAGCTACAGTTATTACAAGCACCAACCAGTTTAGCTTCATTCCCTCATTTATAAATAAAGCACAACGTGAGAATTCCTCAAACTCCAGACTGTATGTTATCAGGGTTCTAGAAGTTAATGAGCAAACAATTTGTTTTTTAAAAGATCTCAGAAGGGTAGGTAATAAAGAAGCTTCAAGTAATTCACACATCTACCTTTTTTCCCCAAAAGTTGTAATAAAAGAAAGGCTGGATTTCAACAACACCACAGTTCCAGACAGCCTTCTTCCCTGCCTTCCCTAGTAGATACGCACTTTTACAAACCAAGCTATGGGAACTGTGGATCAGACTATATAAGACCCTTTAAAGAGTTTTCTGTGCTTCTCAGATTGTTAATACCGTTCCCTTGTTTCATGGGCATCCAAAACTGCAATCCTCTCTAGCCCTCCCACTCCAAACCTGCAAAGACCACACAAAGGAACTCGGGTATCTATGATTCCATGTAGTATGTGGAAGGGGCTGCATAATCTGTGAATGAAAGTCTGTATGAACATTGGACACAACATCAGAGGCACCAAAATGCATATCTGACCAAATTTGCAAAATGTGAAAATACCATGAAGCATCATAAACACAAATCAGAGACAAACAATCATTTAGGACATCAAACAACTTCTTGAACACAACCTTTTAAAAAAGAAAAATAAATAATTCAAATATCTAAATATCAAGGGATTAAAAGGCATTTTCCCATATTTACGGGAAGGCATCACAGGTGAGGAAAATAACTATTAACACAAGGTTATCACAGATCAAAAAGCAGCTTTTTCACATAGGAGATAGTAGTATCATTGGACAGCATCTCAATGTGCTCGTTTCCTGCAAGCTCAAATATCACCACTTCCTGTTTTTGCCTGTCCACCCACTTTCGACACTGCAAGGCACTCTGCAAGTTCACTGTTCCGTCGCCGTCGCTGTAGAGGATCTTGGGCTCTTTGTCAGGGAAGCTTTCATAGTGGAAGGAATCGGGTGTCTCCACGCCCGTGCCGTACAGGCAGTGTATGCGCACGCCAGGCGGCGTCATCTGGTACACCAGGGGCTCGGTGTCCTGCCTCATGAGCCAGCCATCCTCAAAGCTGATGTCCCTGTAGAAGCGCCGGTAGTCCCGGAGCGTGTAGTTGGCTGTGGGGGTGCTTACAAACACCTTGTCTGGAGGCCACGTGTAGTTGTACGGGAGCATCCAGTTTGTGGAAACTGCTGATCTCTGCTGGTCTCTGATCTTGAGAGAGCTGATAACAGGTATTCTGTTGTTGTCACCTGAGGGAAAAAAAAAGGGGAATTTCAAAGCATAAACCCCAATTACTTGCACTCACAGTGATAACATGAATAAAAAGGTTGTTCTCTTTGCTTACAGCGACAACCTGAAAAGTTTTTCCTCGTTTATGATGGTCCTGATAATAAATTTCTGTAAACTAACCTCTAAAAACATACAAATATAAGTTGATGAATGACTAAATGAAGAACACTGCTGCCTTTCCAAGTATGCCCCCTTGTAAAGGAGAAAATACTTCCTGTGTGTGCCAAGTAAGAAATCAGATTTTACTAGGCATTTAGACCATTTGCAAGTTTTGTCTTAAATGTTTTTTTGCAAATGTGTTTTGTGGTGATTCTGGTACTTAGATCATGTTTCTGCACCAAGAACAGATAAATATTATGTCCACACATATCAAAACTTGAGAAACTTTAGACCTAAAAAATGTTTAAAGTTTTCCACATTCAAAACAGAGTAGCAATATTTCATACCGAACAGCTATAAATTAGGGTTTATTTACCATTTGGCATAGCATTTTAGCAGTTTATGCACTCTTTTCAGAACAAAACCTATAGAATATGCCTACAATTGATTGAAAATGGCAGATTCTTAATAATGACCTAAAAAGATAACTGTCATAAAAGGAAGCAGAGCAACTATTATGTCTCTGCTTATGCTATCAAGTGAGAATGCTGCACTCAGTGCCCAGTTCAGTCTCTCTGTGTAGTGCTTCAGCAACAGAAGAGTTAGAGCTTGTTAACTTCTGCTGGGAACAAAAAAAAACTGCCAGTATCAGCATCTTCCCTTCCTGTCAGCATTTAAAGACTGCTAAAATACTTGTACTTCTCAGAACACAGGTTTCTTCTGATGCAGCACGGGTATTTTCTAGCAACTGTGGTAACCTAAACTACACCTTTGCCAGAAGGGGACAGATAAAAACACAGTTCTTCAAAGACCAGCTGATAATTATTATACTTGGTAAATGTTTTCAGCTGGCCAAGCTTTTCCTAGGCACTATCTACACTTTTATATTCATCTAGAGAGCTAGAGCTTAGTTTATTACCTACATACCCATAAAGGTATTCAGTTATCTGATACCAAATAAACCACAAAATTGTTACATTTTACCAAATTCAAATGCACTCTTGTTACAGAGCTACTACAAAGCATTCTAGAACTTTTGTAGACATCAAGACCATGGTTTTCTTAGCAGTTTGTTCTAAAGATGGCTCAAACTAATAAAATTAAGACAAAATTTATATCCATCTTTATTCATATTTTAACAGCTGTTCTTGCATCTTCACAAAACTAAAAACTGCTTAATAAGTGGACAATATAGTGATTACTAGGAACAATTTATTTTTCTTTTAAAAAAACCAAACCAAAACAAAAAACCCCATTGAGAGAGACTGGAGTTTGTTTTTCTTGTTTGTTTTCATTATCACAGTGGCTGGCACACCTCATTTCTTTTTTCAACTGAACTGGAAATCAGATTTTCCATTATTAGGTCCAGGTAGTTACAGCATGTAATGGCCCAGGTCAACCACGCTGTAAAAACTGAAATGCTGAAACCAAAACTACTATTCCTGAAAAATACACTCTGGTGCTATTTCAATTCCAGGAGGTGGCACTAGTGCTTCAGCAAGGAGACAGAGCACAACCTTTAGTGCCATCTTTAGGAGGACTATGTAGAGACATTGCTAGTGTAAGTCTAAAAGAGATAAAGAAAACAGCAAGAGAGCACAGCAAGAATAACAAAGGTCCTGAAAAGCCTGTTTCACATACTGTGGTATAAGTACTTAACTGTGTAGCGTCACCACTAAGCTACTGAACACTGCCTGGCAGTTTTCAGTGAAGAAAGCCTGAGTTCTGAACTGAACAATGAAAGGAATGTGTACAAAATTTATTTCCAGCAGAATAATCAAACACAGAACCTGACTATTCCAGCCTTCTCTTAAGAGAGCTGTTATAAAGTGCTTACCAAATCCTTTGCTTTTCTCTAAAGTGAGGGACTACTGTGTGGCCAAGACCACATGTAAGTCAGCAGGTACAACCCTCACTGACACTGTAGTGAACAAAATATTGTGTCTAAGGAAGACACTTCAACCTGGGAAAAAAAAACAGAAACAAACCACCACAGTGAACTTGTATCTTTGCCTGCTGTAGTAAGAATATCATTGCTCTATTGGCACTGGAACCGTAATGATATGAGTATTGATCCTGCAAAGTACATAAATAAGTAGCTGAAAGTATCACAGAAAATCTGCTGAAAATAGTTCCATATGCGTACTGTTTACCACTTTGATAACACAACGGGATTTGACGTGATGTTCCTGGCTATTACATATTTTAAACGGGAATAGGGGCAGAAAGAATGAATTCATGGCATGCCTTGTCTTTCCTGCAGAAATGCAGTATTTTTCTTCAAAGCAACAATTCTTCTGCATGCTAACTGATAATTTTAGAAACTCCTTAATAGACTAATATAATCCAAGTGTTGATGCCTGATGGTGCTGCTTTACTACAGATATCTGAGACAGAAGCAGCCTAAAACTCTGCACCCTGATTTCATGTACTGCCCATTTTGTTTTCCTACATGATCCTTAAATTTCTCAAAAACATGGACTTCAGTACAACAGACAGAGAGATTAAAATATGATTACATTTCAGTAGGAATTTAGCTATTCATTATACATTTGTATAACTAGCCACTTCGGATGAAATGGATTATAAAGGATAAAAAATGTATGAAGCACAAAAGTTGAATCCAACAGAAATCTGAGATTGGAATTTTATATGATTATGTGTAATTTTATGAAGGTGATATTAACATTGCTTTCTTCCTGCCACTTATGTAGCATGCAAACATGTCAGATAAAGCCTGTAGGAAAAGGGAAATCAATTTTTACAGTGCCATTGCAACACATTTAACAATATATAAATTGGATGTGTGTACTAAGTTTTCTAATTATCAATGGAGTAGTGCACTACTGTTCAGAATCAAATGCCTTTGCTAAGCAAACTATTCTTTGCTCTGTTCAGGCATGGCTGGCACTTACTGTGTGTTTTGCATTTTGATGAAATCCAATTTTTAATGTCAGCTTTGATTAGGGAGAAGATAGTGATATCCAAAGCTAACAAGTCAGAAGTAAGCTACCAAAACAAGCCAGAATCATCAAGAACTAAATGCCAAAGCACATGATGTAATTACGGTATCACATGATGGGGTAAGTGAACATTTTCCATCAGTCATTTGCAACTACTTAGTGAAACATATTATGCTTTTTTATTCAATTTTTTTTTGGAGGGGGTGGGGGCGGCGTTGTCTCAGGCATATCCAGTGTGCTAAACCCAACACCTCAAAGATTCTCTTTCCTAATCAGTACTGTTATAGCTTTCACCTGACATTACACTGTAGCACCACTTCACTACCATTACCACGTCTACAAGTTTCCCTTAATGTTAACTTGAAACAGCTGTGTGATGTTTAATCGAAGCAAACTACTGAATGCTCTGCAGCCCTTGTTAACTTTGCAATACTGAACAGAGCAATCAGGCTGGAGGCAGAAGTGACAGAAATAGAAGGCATCAGGCCAAACAGCAGATGACAGAACAATCTGCAGAAGAGAGGGCAGGGGAGGTCAAGAGAGGACACAGCTCCTAGTTACAGGACATGAAAAATTCGGCCCACTCCCACAAATATGAAAAATGACAGCCTGGTCTCAAGGTTTGAAACATCACCTATGAAAAAATATTTTTACCTTCATAGTACCTTAAACCCTCATCCTCCAATATTGCAGATAACAGTCCAGTTAGTATCGTGCAGTATGCACAAAATACATTGCAAACCCTTCAATTACCTACCTGAAGCCAGCACACGGAGAGTTTTGGCCACTCCTCCCCATGGAGCACCTAATGACACATAATCCTTGATGTACTTGTCTTTCCAATCCTGAGTCTGCTGGTTGAGGAAGTAGAGGGTGTACATATTCCCCATACTGTGGGCAATTAAGACGACTGGACTTCCATAC
Source organism: Campylorhamphus procurvoides (assembly GCA_013396655.1). NCBI lineage: Eukaryota > Metazoa > Chordata > Aves > Passeriformes > Dendrocolaptidae > Campylorhamphus > Campylorhamphus procurvoides. Next base: position 839,037 of record WBMV01000309.1, read on the forward strand.
TGCTCATACATTAACTCTATCATCTTGCGAAGTGCTACAAAATAGTCTCCATTCTCATCTAAAACATACAGATTACACAGTTATATTAATTGTGAATGCTAAAGTTTAAAACCATAAGCTTTTAAATGACTTTACATAACTGTCTGTGGAATTCATGCAGACGTTAGAAATTCCACTATTAAGAGGGAGGAGTGGGGGCTTTGTGGGCATGTGCTTTGGTGGTGTGGGTTTTTCTGTTGTTCTGTTCTGTTCAGTAGCAAGTAGCTTAAAGAAAAAAGAAAAAAAAAAGTATGAAAAGGAAACCACAACACTTTGCTCATATCTGGGTCCTGGAGTACCCAGGCCTCAAGAACTAGTCAAAATTAAGTTTTCAAATATGTTTGTACAGGATGGGAGAAGAGACTCAAAACATTATTTGCTGACTAGGAGAGTAAAAATTTTGTTCAAGTAACAGTATGTTATTTACTTGGTGCTTTTCGCCAGTCATAAGGTGCTCCTCTTACATCTTCATCACGTTTGTAGCCCCAATCTACTAAACTCTGCACCAGCATATAAAAGTAGCTTCCTGTAGACAACAGATAAGAGAGAACCAGAACAGCAACAAGGTTAGTGTTATAAACAGCCCTTAGACACTATCACAAAACCAGCTAACTCTGGAGGCATTATCTTTGATACCATATATACAGACATTAAAGCTTCAGTCTGTCTTTGACAATCTGGAAAGCTGCATGCACATTAAACAAAATGAGATACACCCACTATCCCCCAAAATGGAAAGAATACTATTATTAGAAATTATTAGTTGGCTGATCTCTCAAACATTTCAGCAGCAGCAGGAGATAAATTTTACTCAGTGAAGTTTACTCTTGAACTGTAAAGAAAACACCTCAGAAGTTACTATGTGAGAGTCCTAGCTTTTGCTGATTGCAAATTAACTTCAGGTAGGGTATAATACATATTCATAAAGGCTGGCCTGGACTTCACCAACATTTATTCTTGCAAACAAATGCTTACAGCAGAATTCTAGAGACTACCCCAAAATAATTTTTATATCTATCAGGTAGAGGACTAAGATTGAGGTAACTCAACATAACACTTTAATAACAATGAAGGGAAACAGTTACAGGCTGCATATTGAAATATGTTACAAGCTTCAACACATAGGATTTAAGTGTTACCACAACTAGATGCATCTAGTGATAATGTCATAACACCCTACTGAACATCACAGTCATATCTAAGTTTTGAGGAAAACCTCACTCATTACTCTTGAATGTTTATCATATAGTCACTGAAGTGGACGATCTTAAACATGACTATTTTAGTTATAAGAGTCATCTGATATAGATAATTAAGTACATTGCTGCCCTTTTGGGGATTGCTCCCTAAAGAAAAAGGAATCCATGTTACAAAGCACATGAAGCTCTGTGCATTACTGACTGTTCAACTACTTCAGGCTTCAGCCATAGCTAACAACAACTCACAAAAGCTTATCAAAATCAGTATTTTTTTCAAACATGACTTCCACAAAAGCACTGGACAAAAAACCCTGCAAACACAGTAATCCAGAAATCTTTTGCAGTACAAGTGTAATTATCACAATTAGTCTAACACTGACAAAAGAAAAATTACAGAGCATGGTACTTGATCTCCCAATTCCATTAACTCATTCCTAAGGTCAAAGAACATCTTACTCAGGACCAAGCTGAAATGGTTTTATCTTGATTTTGCTTGTCAAGCTTCAGTCATAGAATTTTCTGCTCAACACATCTCCTTTTCAAAAAGCATTTGTCTTCAACATGTCTACTCAAATTTCATCCAGCAGACTTAAATTTGGCACAACATTAAATAACATGGAATCTTCTGGTCTCAATCTATCAGGTCAAGCAACAGATGAAACAACACAATGCAAGGAAAACACTTAAAAGCAAAGCGAGCCCTGTGCTACCCCACTAAAAAGAAAATTCATCAGTTTTCTACTTCCAAACAGAACTGTAGTTTGAAACCACATTTCAGCAGCTTGTTGTATAAAGACAAACAAAACAAAAAACCCTACAAGTGACAAAGTACTTCAGACACAGCTTGTACGTACCAACACTTCTTTTGCTTGGGTCAAGAAATTCCAAGGAAAAGGTCTGTCCAAATCCTGGGACTCTGATATCCACGCCATCTGGGGGTTCTGTCATCTTGCTTGTTCGATTATACACTAGCCTGGGGAAGGGAAAAAAAAAAGAAGTTGTATTGCCACATGACAACTCTCAGCCACATCGGGTCTTAGATTCTGAGTGCAGTACAAGAACTTCAAGTGCTATTACTCAGAAGGAGCTAAAAAAAAACCCACAAAAGAACAACACAGGCAGACATGATCAGGGTACTCCAATGGCTAGGAGGTTATATAATGCAAACAATTGTTTTTATTACTCAAATGCTTTACATTCACAATCTGAGATTTCTCTGTAAAACTGAGTATATGGAACTGTGGCTGAACTTCAGCTTTAGAATACAAACTGCTTTATATAGTTCTGTGCCATTTGACTTTGCATCAAGCCACAAAACGGAAAAAACTTCCTGGCTCTCAGTTGGTGCCCATGTCCTACTGTTCAGCACCATCAAGAACCTGGTTCCAAAGAGAGCAGAAAATAGTCTCCTTTAGATAAGCCCATAAAGGTGTCTGACAAGTGCTCAGACCCACACTGGGTAACAGGTAAAAGAGCAAGTGGAAGAAACCAAGAGAACCTCTGCTCCTCGTCAGCAATAAACAGCTACCTCAGATACAGAGCCACACCTTCAGATCCCTTCTGTTAGTCTACCCAGCAGAATTCCAAGCCATTTCTCTCACTAGTCTTGAATCAGAAAAGAAAGTTTAAGGCAGCCATTCTGCATGTCAGCCTAAGGAAAGGAGGTAACTGCAAAGAGCAGCATTTCTGATCTTACCTGATATTATCAATCCAGCAGTCAATGATGACAGGCAGAAGCAATTCTAGATTCAGCCAGAGTGTAAAATAACTGTCTGTCTTCTTAGAGCAGAGATAGTGCACTACTGATGGCTTATCTAACTTTGCTTCCAACTGATTACCTAAGTCCCCTGGAACTGAAAAGTACAAAAAGGAGAGAAAAGACATAAAAAGAAGGCTGTTAAAGTGTGTAACATTTCATATTGCAGTATACACACCTAAATACTGCAGCCCTCATATGCATTATCACTGCATCCAAAGATACCATAAAGTTTTGTAACCAGATAAAAAGTATTACATAAGAAGGTCCTACAGGTACATTTTTCACTGAAAATATTTAGATTTTCAAGAATCTGCAGCTGAGGAACCATTGCATAGAATAATTCTGGATCAACAGTTCATAACTTCAAAGAGAGGACTGTATAGGAACATGTTATGTTAGGCCATGGATAAGAAAGAAATAAACAGATTGTCTTGGACATTACCAAAATTATCTGGTTTAAAGTACAATCTTTCTGAAAGAACTTTTTCTTCAGTGTCACAACTGCACATGCAAGTCTTTGTTCTCTTTAAATACTTGCCTGCAAACTATCAATTTGAGATTAAAAATGTGAAAAGACACACTTATATTTTATCTTCCCTTCTTCACCTCCAACCACACTTTTGCAACAGAAGTTTCATATCTTTTACATGCAGGTTTGAATGCAACAACAGTATTGCACTTCACTTTTTCCTTTGGATGCATTGCCCTCCTTGGAGGAAAGGGTCTTATATTTGCATTTTCTTAAGGCATATATTAAATGCTAGTATTCCTCTGATTAAGGTTTACTTTTCTTTATTTTTTTAAACACTAGATGGAAACTGGAATATTTTTCTAAATTAGAATGAAGCTTAACCAAACATGCCTACAATTTTTAGCTGCAGGTTTTCACAGAAACTTCTTACACTCTGTTATATTTGATATTTTTTTCATCAAGAACCAGAAAGGCAGAAACATTTCAGTAACTGAAAAGCTTTTCTATGTGAGAAAAATTTAGAAGTTAAACCCTTCTTAAGGGTTTCCCCAAACCCTTTCAGCTCCACATAGGCACCTTTTTGGGGTGTGCATAACTGTATCCTATTTACTTGTCAGTGTTCAGTTTTGAAGGGTTTTAATTTTTTTCACCCATACAGTTGCCCCCCACTCCTCAGTAAGTTACTTAAACAAAACAGTTTAAGTTCTATAAAACCCTGATGCTTAGCAATGGTTTAAGGAATCAGATAATATCTTTCAGTGGAACACTTAATTTAACAGGAATGCCAGATGTACTTTTAGGGAAACACTTATTGCAGAACTGAAAGAGAACATAACTTCAGACTACAGGGCTGGACAACCACAGTTCCACAACCTCCAACCAGTGCATGGTATGTCCCACCACAAGATACACCTCAGGATTTCTTTATTAACTACCCCTACTTTCTCAGTAGGTTTCTAGTGGTTTTATTTTTGTAGTCTTAAGTGAAATGTTACAAGTCCCAGTAGCTGACCATGGTTTATTTTAGGTCATATTTCAAGGACTCTGATATACTGGAAAGCATAGTAAGGGAGATTATAGTATTGCATCACACCCTAGAAAGAGTTTACTGAAGTTCAATCTTGTAACCTCAGAAAATGCTACTTAGTTATTACTCAGAAAACTAAGGCAAACAGCTTGTTCCAGTCTCGTGCCTCTGCTGTATCAGTTCTTTTAATAAGATAAGGAACAGAATGTGATTCTATTTATATCAATAATTTGTGACTGGCCAGTTTCAGTAGCAGACCTGCCAAGGACAGAACAGGTTGATTTTGTCTTTGGTTTCAATGCAAAACAGAGAAGAGTAACATTTTGTTCCATCCTGGAATCTTATTTTCTTAGGTTAAAAAAAAAAATCAAGTTCTTCCAGCAAAGATACCTTTCAAGGACTTAGACAAACATCTGGAGTATTAGAGTTCGAAGAACTTGCTGAGGTTTTCAAACTAGACTCCGTCATAAGCTCTCCTGCTCAGAGTAGGGAAATTCACAACTGAAGAAGTTAAAGATTATAATCAAGGTACATTTATCAACGAAAGTGCTAAAAGCAGGAAACTGTACAAAGTCTCACCTGGACTTAACAGAGTGATCTTAGATTAACTGCAAATTTATTTTAGTTATTTTATCTTCAAGCTTCTTAAGGATAGAGGCTGTGCTGTGTCCAATTCAGGGCAGAAGATGAGAAACATGACATACTGTTTCTCACTCAAGGGATGATAAGGAGCAAGATGAAAAATGGCAATTTTTTGCAATTCTAAACAAAAAATAAGGGACAAGTTCCACCTGTGCCAAGACACATCCTGGAGTTACTTACAAAGTAGGGGTTAACAAAAATGTTTGTCACATTTACATTTTCATATAACAGTGAAACTGCTGATCACTAATTCACAGCTTGGGTTCTTTTTATTTTCTAAAGTATATTTGCAAGCTGAATAGGGTTCATGATGAAGCTTTAGGAAATAAAATACACATTTTGATTTTTGAGATTATGGAAAGAAATGTGCAAGATCTTCAGTACTCAACCCACCCAGTTTAACAGCGTTAATGATTTACATTTTGGCTGGAGAATTACCTAGTGGCATTTTGATAAGTAACAGGTTAAAAAAATATCACACTGAAGATTAATTCTGTAGGTTAAGGGCATACTTGTCCAAATTTTCTATGATAGAATTCAAAAGCAGTAGAAACACATCTTTCCCTTTACTTTCTCTGTATGGTCTGAAAGCATCTGTGGGCAGATTTATCTTTGAGCAATTTTCCTCCTCATTCTCTCTACCAGTATATGTAGTTTCTAAGCCTTTTTGTTGGAAACACTAGAGAAAGCTCTTACTTTTTAAAGCCTGCAGACTGACCCCAAAATAACTGGCAAGTGAAGTTCTGCAAAATATATCAGCACTACTTAAGACCACATGTCCAAGAAAAGATCTTCAGCAGTACCTTTTCTTCCCTAACTTGCAGTTCTGTAGCTCCTCGACTGATTTCTGAACTGTGACATTTGGAAATATGAGGTTTCATATTCAGCAGAAAAAAAGCACTTTCATCAGATTTCATGTTCTATCAGTTCTAGCACATTCTCATTTTTCAGAGACAGTAATCCCCACAGAACTCGTTCCAATGTGTCCATGAACCCACTTCACTTTCCATATTATCGTATCCTTGGCTGATTTTTTCATCTCATCTGCCCTGACAAAACTCGTACATCTTCTGGCATGAGTTCTCACATGATTAAACTTTACAGAAAGCACATTTACAAGTTTCATTAAGAGTTTGAGAGAGGTCACAGACTTCTCCAAGCCTGTGAATTACAGCAACCAGCTTTAGGATACATTCATACTCCTGCCTATCACTATCTTTAAGTCTTAATGACAGATTCACAGTTCCCACCAAAAGACAATAAACAAATTGCACCTTGAAAGTCCCTTGCCTTAATACTACTCAGATAACAAAGAGAGAAGATCATTCAATAAAGACTCTGAATATGAGGATCCTGAATTTTATTCTGAAAAAAAAAGTCATTAAAAATAGTACCTACATAAGAATGGGGCGGGGGGGACTCAGCTATGTTTTACATGTATGCGGTGGGAGGGAAGGCCATCCCTTGGTGCTTTTTACTCCTTTTATCTCAAATACAAATGCCTTTGGGTATCTATCAACTATTGTAACTTTTTAGCTGATATCATTTCCTCAAATAACTGTCATGTTTTGGGTTCTACAAATCAGTGTTCCTTCAAAATGAACCAACTTCCATCTTTCCTGGAGAATTAATATTAAACTCTGCCCACATTTCTCTAAGAAGAATGTCTCAAAGTAAGGAGAGACTGCCACAGAAAAGGCCTGCGTTTAAAATTAGGAACAAGAAAGCAAACAACGTCTCACATGATACTTCCAGATACCTTGGATCACATGAGGCATAAACATTTAAATCACTCCTGACATCTAGCCAGCTGACCATACAAACACACACCTCAATTAGCAGTCAGCAGGAATTCACAGGCAAACCTCTTTTGCATGTAAATCAATTATTAACAAACTTCATTTAGGTGTCTCTCTAGAAAACTTTAGCCAAGGACCTAACAAATTGTTTGCAGAAGGTATCAGAACATTGATATAGTAATTGTGTTGTCAGCTCTAAAAGGTAAAGAGTTCAGTGAATCCAGTGCTGGTCTTATAAGGATGGGTTATCAGCTCCAAAACCTTCTAACACGTGAGATGGTACACAGTGATTACCGAGGGACTATGAGAAAATGCAGGAGGAAGAACAGCCTCAAAATAAACTACTTCTCACAAGCATTAGAAGACAATCCTGTTGAACACAACCAAACTCAAGTGCAAAAAACTATAATTCATATAAACATGAAGCAGATATACAGAAGTAACTGCACAGAATATATTTATATTCAGGAGATATGGTCAGTAGAACAGAAGCATTCAGTGGGTTACTTTGGTTCTTAGAGGAGATTTTTCTGAATGAATATATTGTCCTGGCTAAACAGAAAACTCTTTAAAAAAGCAAACAATGTATTTTAATTAGTCCCCTTTTCCCCAAAAGACACTTGGGAGAGGAATCCAAGATAATCACCTTAGATTTCAATGAGCACTGTGCCTGATATCAGGCTTTCAGACAGGTCTCTGGATGCAAGGTTTTGACTTCTACCTGTTTCTTCTTCTCTAGTATCACTATTATATGAATTTTGAGACTTTGTTATTCAAATCCCAGGGAAAACCAAACAATTCCATTGCAGTATTTTACTGTGAGTTGCTACCCATGGCAATTCAGTCCCTTGTTATGTCAAACATGAGCTCCAGGCACAGCAGCTCCTGCTACTAAGGCACCTTGATGATGCACAGATCAGGTTAAAAACTAACCTAATCCAAACGATGTGGTGCCACTCCAAATTTCTTATGCCAGCTCCTCCATTAAAGTAATTCCATTACAAGATTAATCATTTCTTCCTCAACGTACTAATTTTCTCATACTTTAGCAAGACAAAGTGGCCAATAAGCAGGCACAAGGAAAACTGGATGGGCACTAATGAGCTCTTAGATTGGCCCAGTTGTTCCACAGAACCACCCACCCTTCACCTGAGCAAGTCAGGGGGCTCTACAAGTCTGAGGCCTGTTGCCATCACAACTACAGCCAAGAGTTACAAGGCTGTATTCATGAAGCTCATGTATTTTCAGAAGTGAGGTTTCTCAAAGCAGTACTGTTGTCAGTACCTGGGCAGCACAACAGTTACCCACGAGCAATGCTCCATACTTGCAAGCTATTGCTCGACTTCCTCCTCCAGTACGTGGGCAAGCATAGGTTGCAACTGCAAAGTGGGGTTTGAGAGCAAGTTACACTGCGTCTTGTGACCATCACTAGTCTAAAACACTTATGAAGTGATCATTATGTTGACAACATTCCTTTAAACAGCATTTCTTCTTTCTTTATTCCTTAAGAATAAGGAATTGCCACACAACTTGCCATACAAAGAGTAAGACCAAACTTGTTAACTCCCTTTTCTACTGAAGTGCTTTAACTTCCAAACAAATCAGGAGTAAGTGCCTTGATCATGAGACCCTGTTTATTACAAGATGAAAATATTTTAAAAGTGAACATATATGAGGAATTAGAAGTCTATAGGCCAGCCTGATAAATCAGGAGAACCAACCCTGTATTCCCATCTTGTATGGGCTCCAAAATCATCTCAGGCTTGTACAGGCCTGTATAATGCAGCCTTGCACACACCTCAATCTCTTTTTCATTTGTGTTTCCAGGCAGTGTGGGGTTTTCTTCCCTCTCTCAAACACCTGTGTTAAGCCAGCGCTTAGAACGCCTCCCTAAATGATTCTAGCAAACCCTTCCACCATCCCCATGGCAGTAATTCCTAAAAAGCTTATCTTAACATGTCACATACGCAAGAAGGGTGAAGAAAAGGTCATGAAAAGTTAACTAGAATCAAGCTAAGAACATTTCATCCAGAACCAGCGAGTGACCGACAGTTACTTCTTCCTCTCCTTTGTTTGTTTGACCTTCACTGCCCATGTCATGTCTAATCAAAGCTAAGCTCTTACTGCAGGTGTTTTTACAACAAGAGTAATTGCTATAAATCAAAAAACCATAGTATTCTACAATAGTAAGTTTGAGCATATCACTCCCTAAGAGCATCTCAAAACACACAGGCAGCCTAGAAAAACTATTCTAGAACTTACTGAATCTTCACCTTCTGGACAGGTGGTCAGGACTGGACAGCAGAAAACAACAAACTTCAAAATGCAGACACTCACTAGAATAGTAAGAGATGCAACTTCTGTGGCATTTGGTGAAAATTCACTGTTATCTACTCGTTGATGAACATGTGCTCAGCCAGACCACATACTGGAATGTCTCTTAAGAAAATGTAGGTCAGCCATGGTTCTCAAAATCATCCTTAAGGAACATACATACTTACAGTAGAACCATCAGTAGCAAATCCACGCTTTACAATCAGCATCACTTTCTCCCAATTGCTTTTAAATATTTGATTCCTTCACAGCTAGAGTTCAATATTGGATCAGCAACTAGAACACTGTCACCTTTGTCATCAAAAGGCTGCTGGAGCAAGTGCCAAGGCCTATTACTAAAACCCAGCAAAGATGGGATAAAAGATTGTTTCTAGCCTCCTCTGACAGAATTCAAAGAACTTTTGTTCATGTTTCAACTCCTGCCCCTTAGGACATCCTTTTGCAGTTTCTACTTCCAAATCTACATCCTGTCAGTCACTTCAGCAATCTGTTAAGAACTGTGGATTCATACACTCTGTCCCTGAGATAACAAGAATACCTTTAAAGATGCTGTGTTAGAGTTTATCATTTTATGAAAGAAGTTGGTAACAGTAGTAATAGAGTCAACATCAGAGCCTAAGTTATTACCAAGAAATGGAGCTTGAACTGAACAGCATGCCACTGATTATCCTTTTCCCAATTTTCTTACTTTTTCTTCCCCCCTTACCACCAAGGCTAATCATCTAATAAGACTATGCAGCATATTGAATACATTCACAGGACTGGCTACTGACACTACTGCCACCAAACGCACTTGCTGTCTTGGAATGCTTAAGAATCACAGTTTCGGTAGCCAAGTTATTAAAACGTTTAAAATTTACTTACAATTCTTATCAGTTGGATACAAAAAACATCTAATAAGTATTGGTTACTATTATATGAACACTGTGTACATATCTATTGCAAACTATCTTGCGTTCACAGGTGAAACCACAGGCCAGTAGCCAACATTCACTTTTCATGTTTGAGCCTGTTATTTTTTAAATACGTGTAGCTCGACTGCTGGAACACCCAAATACTCCTCTTTCCACACCCGTTTCATGAAAGGTTCACACAGGGGGAAAACTTAAGCAGCGAGGGTCTGGTGTTAGTTCATGAGCTAGAGGCGTCCTAAAGCGAGCCGTGCTTCTCCCGTGCCCCGCGGCCAATGCTCGGCCGGCCTGGCCGAGGTGCGGGTGCCGGAGCCCGCCGTACCGCACCCCCGCACCGCACAGCACCGCACCGGTCCGGCCCGCGGTGCCCAAAGCCCGCCNGGGACAGGGAGAGGGATAGGGGCAGGGACAGGGATGGGGTGCGGGCACCCCCCGGGCCGGCAGAGCGCGCTGAGGAGCAGACGCAACGCGTTTTCCCCGCAGTGCTACAGCCACACTCGTGTGGTCGTGGTGATTGCTGAAAGGAAGGCGCGCTTGCTGCAAAACATGTCTAAAAATAAGTAGGGCATGAGGGGCGTGGTCAGAATGGTTCAAGGGAAAGCACAAGTGCTTGGAAGGGCTGGGAATTTTAGTGTTAGAGTCAAGGGACTGGGCATCTGATACAGAAGCTCACGGGCACAGCTGCGCTTCAGTCAACACCCGACCAACGTGACAGCTAATTGGTACAGAGTATGCCTGAGATAAGGCATTTAGCAATACTGAAGAAAAAAATCATTAGACCTCTATACATGTAACAAGTACAGGCGAAAAAGGGAACTTGGAACCAGTGTAATCACATCTTATGATCAGTAATGATTGTGCTGATGGGCGGGACAAGATTTTCTTGATTCACTCGTGTCTGCTCCTGCAGTGGAAAGACACTTTCTGAGCCAGGCCTTATCAATTTGTGCTCAGGGTAAAGCTATTTCTGATAAGGTTACTTTGCAACAAAGGCACTATTGTGCCTACTTCACAGCTTCCTGCATCCCTCAGTGTGTCTATTTACTTTCAGAAATATTCCTAACTTGAATGGCTAATACACTAACATGAGCAATATCACAAGTGAAGACATGGGAGTGAAAGACAAGTAGAAAACTGCTCATTGTCTTGGTAACTCCTAAAAGCTAAACACATTTTCAGGTATAAAACTGAGACGCTTCTTACCTCACTGAATTCAGTGTTCAACACCTATTGTAATTCCTGAAGAGAGACATGTCAGAGATCTGTGCATAAAGGCAGAATCTAGTCAAAGATATACCCAGCCTATTGACAGGAGTTTAGAAAAATTATATTGGCTTGGCATTGATACGGAAGGAGAGGACACATCTTCCTCCTGAAATCAGATGGAGGAAGAGAATGCAACAAAACACTCAAGGGAGCTAATGCTAAGTCTAAATCTAGACTGGCCTTTTTCTAGGCAGCAGCCACACCTTGTATATTTACATCCAACAAACCCAAAGAGAGGTGCTTAGTCACCATGCAAGTGTTGACATGAAATGACCTCCTACTAAAGCAAACTACAGGGTGTGCAAGTATGACTGACTAAAACTGATTGCAACAGTGAACGTGGTGTAGGAATTAAATGTTACAAAATGCAATGAAAGACCTTATGGAAGGGTAAAACAATATTTAAAAGAAAACTGTTTTCAGTCACAGTCATTCTCTCATAATCAAAAGCTCCAAAATGCACATGTCCAAATAGTCTGGCCAGGATCACTCATGCTGTGACATGGGGTTCATGGAATGACAGGTGTCAAGGCTTCTACGTGTCGTGGGTACCCTTGGGTGGCAGCAAGGCAGTTTTGGGACAGGTTTTCTATGCCTTTTAGGAGGGAGTTGTGTTTGTTTTTTGGGGTTTTGTTTGCTTTTTTTTTTTTTAACACGGCCTGTTTTCACTTTCTGTCAATTTTGGGCAAGCTCACTGCCTGTTGTCTTCTTCCTGCCACACTAACTGAAATAGGGATGGCCCTCCTGATTTTGTGTAAACTTGTTGCCATCTTCCTGTTACCAGAAGGCAGGTCTTCTGCTGCGAAGGCAGTTCTGCTGTAGGGCTCTCAGAGCACAGGCCTTTTGGTCTTGATGTACTCACTGCATTTGCCAGCATTTACACGTATAATTGCTTCTATTTTTGTCCTTGATTATCACATATGTATCGTTTCTGTAACCATTGCCACATTGATTCTTCTCAAGATGTCACACAGGGATATTTCCATTCTCAATTCAAACTGACCTTAATATTGACTTTACAAATCTCTGTGCTGTTCTGGCAGCTGGGAATGTCTTCACACTTCTCTAAAAAACTTTCCATCTAATTCTTTTCTGGGAAAAGTCTGCTAAGCACGTAATAGCTATTCCTCCTGCTCTGCAAGCACAGGCTCTTTAGATAACAGTCCTTCAGCCGATGGATCAAGTAGTGTATGTTAGTTATTTCTTTCTTGTGTCCTTTTGGGAGATCAGGACCATTCACTTTCAAAGTAAGTTAAGCTCTTTGCCTTTGTAAGGTTGTTTAAGTATGCACAGCACATTTTTGTTTCCACACTGAGTGCCTGGTCCTATTGTCACCAACACCAACAAACCTGAGGAACCTGGACACACGACATTGCTTTCCAGCCGATGATACCCTGCTATTAATTGAGTCAGTGGAACTATTTCCAAGTGCTGCTTTATTAGAAGGGCAATCCAGCTCTTTCTCCACAGACAATGACTTGACAGCAGGGCATTTGTAGATTAACAGCAGTTCAGGAATATGACTGTGTGTAGCCACAGGACAGAAATCTACCAGTCATCATCCAAGGCAAATTTGGAAAATAACAGAGCCAACTATACATCTGAACTGCCAGTAAAATGCCATCCAGCTTATTATTATACAAAGTACATGCTATATACTGCTTTCTTCACGTGTTTTGTATCCAAAGCTGACTAGAAATGAAAAAGGAAGGTATTACAGTTGAAACTACTGATAAAAGCAATACTACATCTTTTTCACTTCTATATGAAGTGAAAAAATAATCATTATTCATGCTTGTTACCATTGCAGAGATTATTTTTAATGTACATAATCAATCTAATAAGAAAATATTCTTTATTTCTTTTTTTGAAAGAAAAATACCCACATCACCAGAAATAAATTATATTAAACACCAGAAACTACAGTATCTGTAGCATTATCTTTGATTAAGTCTCCTTGAGGGCTTGCACTGGCAACTTGACAAAACCTGTGAATTGGATATGAGTTTACACACTAGTTATTTAGAAGAAACAATCCTTTCCAGAAATCTACTATTTGCTTAAATGTCTTTTATTTGATTGAACAGAATTCTCTGTTTGCTTCTGATCCTTGCGATTTATGTAGTGTTTGTATTGGCTCAAATGCCCTCAAACATTATTATGCTGAGCTAGACATAGGAGTAGAAAACAGCCAGTTTCAAAGAAAGATGTGAAGACAAAGTGTTGTCCCAGATCTACTCTGTACTCGCCCATCAGCAGAGTAACACAGTCCCAGCACACAATGTGACATGCATTTGAACAGGGGCTGCAAAGACACTTCTTCCTTTCACTTCTCCCTGCTTCCTCAGCACTTCACATTCACTTCCATACTGTTCCTCATGATGCTGCTCACGAGCACCAGGATGATAAACAAGACTTCTGTTCTTCATTGTCTTTCAGGTTAAATTTGGTTGCAGTGTCAAACAGAATCCAGAAAAAAAGGGAAGAGGGCAATTTGGTAGTGGGAATACAGAAATGAAGGCTTACATGAACATCAACTGGAAACTCAGAGCCTACCCAATCGCCAAGGTAGGACATTCATAGTTAACAGAGCTGGTCACTGCCCTCTCCTGCCTTCAAACCTTAAATCCACATGATAGAGATCATATTATTCTTTTGGCTCACATTTTGCTAAGCAAATCTATTTGCCCTTGTAAATTGTCCATGTAATAGAGCTTCATAGTAAATTGTGAGGATTTAAGGACTAACAGGCTGAATTTCATAATTCCTGTTCAGTCAAAGAGAATTTAGTTAGAATCTGGGCGTGAGAAATTCTCAGCAAGAATTCTAAGACTTAATGTACTTGGAGTTTTACTCATGATTTCCTCAGAGCTGGTGCTCTGGGTTGGACCACTGAAGAATTTTTACATTGAAGCTAGGCAAAATACGGAATTTTTGAAAAAAAAATAAATAGTGGCATAGGAAGATGGAAAGAGAAGATACAATTTTGTGTAGGATGAACATATGAGCAAAAGTGTTGAAAATATAATCTATGATGTGATGAAAACTGAGTAGGTTGAACCCTCAGGGGCAGTTTATGTCTTGCACAAGTTCCCACAAATTACAACAACTTCCCAGCACATTGCATGAGTGGTAGAACCTGACATATTTTGCTGTGCAGAGAAACTTGCACCCTCTGAGGTAGAAAGGTGATTGTAATCTGCAGGCAAAGTACTTTTCAGGTGAAGAGAAGATCTGAAGAAAAGCAGAATTCAGCATTCTGTTATTGTAAGGCTTAACATGTCTTACAAGATTAAGGGGGGTTGGGGAGGGCACAGTGACATGAGTCAAGCAGCAGCATTTCAGGATTCCAGCTCACATATAATGAAAAGGCAAGAGACCACTGTTTAATAAGCAGTTCCAGCCAGTGTCACACCTGTTTGGTATCCCAGCTGGGCAGGGTGTCAGGGAAGTTGCTGAGAAACACATGGCTTGGGAAATCTGCTCAAAGCTAGTCCTGAAGAGACACAGCACTGCTACTGCTACTGACAAAAGTGACTCCATTTCTGGAACCACAACTGTGTCCAGAAGAACTGAAATTGGTGTCAGTAATTTAGTGATGTATCAAGGGGGATGTTGGTCTTTGTCAAGTCTCCGTAAGGTTTCACTGACT
This sequence comes from Campylorhamphus procurvoides, assembly GCA_013396655.1. Classification (NCBI taxonomy): domain Eukaryota; kingdom Metazoa; phylum Chordata; class Aves; order Passeriformes; family Dendrocolaptidae; genus Campylorhamphus; species Campylorhamphus procurvoides. The sequence goes on from WBMV01000309.1 coordinate 854,137, forward strand.
CATTTTCAGTGCTAAATTATTCCAACACCCAGGGATGGAAAAACATCTGATTCTGATCACATCTGGTGAGAGACTTCACCTCAGCCTATAAGAAACAATCGGAGAGTTCCTCTTTAGTGGCTGCATTAAAAAATGAGCTGATGAGAGTTTGCCTGAGTTTAAGGAATATGTAAAAATCTTTTTTCTTCATTTAATAATTATGGCTCTTTGGATCTGAAATGTGTATGCAATCCCACTGAAAGTGCATCTATAAAGCAAATGGTCACCTTAGATGTGGAGATGTAATGTACATAGATCACTCACTTTTTTTCTATCCTTTAAATCCAGATTATCACAATAAAAACTAGATATGAGTAGGAAAACTGACTAAAGTTAAGAACCAAATAATACAGACAAACATTTTACTGAAGTTGAAAAGTATTGCTTGATGATTCCTGTGAGGACATAGTTCCCTTCTAGACTGAGGGATACAGGCAGCTGGGAATGGTTAATCATGGGAAAATGGCTTAATCAGCAGCATCACGAGTAACATTGTGTCAGGCTGTGTCAAACGTGTGCAAAGATATATGAAAATTAAGGTTGGAAGTGACTTTTGAAGGTCATTATTCTAATCCTTGTATTCAAATCATAGCAAAGAACAAATTTGAATTAGGACAGTTATTCTGTTGGGCAAATAAGTGGATACAGAATGAAAATTGTAGTAAAATTCCACCATTTCATGTAACACATTGCTGATATTAACACGGAATAAAGTGCATTTTGAACAATGGGCAGTGGACTAACCTGTCATGTTCTAAACTGCATAATGATATTCTAGAGACATTTGTGCACATTAGAAAGGGGAAATTTGCCAAAGACTGTCTGGACACAGTACCTTGAGAAGATGGACTTAGTGGAATAATTTTACTTTTTTTTTTAATGCTAAAGACAGCTTGAGACGCTGTAGATATTTCTGCCATGCTACACTGACAATAGACTAACTCTTAAGAGTTTCTTCAAGGTATGGTGAAATTAATTTGGTTATCAGTGTTTGGCAGCTGGAAGTGAAGCTTCTCAGATTACAAGCTGAATAAGTGGTAGAAAATGGGTACTGCTATCATGTGACATCAAAACAAATTTTCTGCTGAAAGCAAGGAATACATGAGTTCTCACATGGCAGATAAATTGGTCTCATGATTTCCTGTAAAACATTATACCATTATGGGGCAATTTCAACTCTACTACTTGGGCCTTATCCTAACATGACTTGTGAAAACAATTTTGCTGTGTTTGTGCTCTGCAGAGATGCCTTGAGTAGCTGCAGAAAACAATTCTCTCAAAGCTTCTCTCTTTTTCTATTCTGTTGGATATTTCCTCATCTGGACAATCTGCTAGACAGTACTGATTTTTTCTTGTGTTTATACAAGATGATTGTCCTCAGATAACATAGAAAGACTAACAGTCTTCAAAATGTAAGTTCTTTTTAAATGTCTGTTTAAATTCAGGGTTTATATGCTTTAGGGTTGTCTTCTTGATATCTGTATGACCTTTCATAGAAGCTAACATTACATGATGACAATAACCTAGAAAACTCTGCCTAACACCGTTCAATACCTCAATCAGAGGACTAGAAAGGGGATAAAGTTTGTGACTGGATTTGTGATTTGTTATGATGGAGGGATCCTTAGTATTTTGATCAACAGATCGTGCTGCATTCTCTGTTTTTCACTGACCAACAAACGTCAGAATGTGCCAAACCCAGCCCTCTGTGGCAGGGTGTATGGCCCATAGCAAACCTTTTGCTGTGTCCCCAGGAGGTACACCCAGCTAACACCAAGGCAGCAGAGCTATAGCGATGCTTTGGATACCACACATCTTGGCTAATACCTTGCAACTCAAAAGACAGGAAAACAGCAATCAGGAAAAAAAGTGTAGTCACACATTTGCTATGTCAGAAAAGAGCAGATATTAAAGACATACCATTCAATATCATGGAGGATTAAATGCTCCCCACACAGCAAAGCAGAACAAGACACACAGCTACCAAGAAAATAGTAACATACACAATTAAAGCTGCCTTTCATACCACACCAAGTCATGGCAACTTTAAATGATACTTGACTTTTAATAATTTAAGCAGAGAATAGGACACACAACAAACAAAGATACAAAGCTCTATCTGACAGAGGTTAACCTATGGTTTAAGGATTACAAGGTAATTGCATCACGTGAGGACTTCTATGATTGTGGAGCATCTGGAGTAAATGAAGAATGACACAGTGACCTTTGGACAGTCTTCCAAATGCTAGAGCACAGACTGGCATTGAGAAAGACAAAAGCTAATTATTATTTTTGTGGTTTGAATGTAAACTAAACTAATCCACATTTTTTTTAAAAAAAAAGAACATTTTTGAATGCAGTATGGCCAGCCATGCTGTCCTCCTTGTCACACTGAAGCAGAGTCAAACAGATTTGAGATGGGGGATCTTCAACTGCCATGTGACACAAGTTCTTTCATTTTCCCTCATCAACACACTGTGGTTTAATTGAACTCTTGAACTTTAGAACTAGTCTGTTCCTCTCTCCGGAAGAGAACATCAAAGAACTGAACAAAGAGATGATGAAAAGAATGAAGGGATGATGAAAAGCATGGAATGATTTCTATACAGGCTATAGAAAGGTATAGGGGCATATTCATGTATGCGAGGACTCTTCAGACTGCAAGGAAGAAATGACTGACAGATGCAGGGTTTACTCATTTAATCCAGGAAGGACTATGGAAAGGATGAACAGGGATCTGCTATTCATTGTTTTTCCAACATAGGAACCTGGGGAGCCAGATGAAGCTAACAGGAGACCAGCAGACAAACAAAAGGAGGAGCATGGATCTTCACACTGCACAGATCAAAGCTAGTGCTAAAAGTTCACTTGAGTTCAAGGAAAGGCTTAGGAAGTCTACAGAGTAAATGTTCACAAAGCTTTATTAAACACAAAAACCCTATCTCTTATTCAGGAAACTCCTCAGCTATAATTGACTAAATGCCAGAGAATATGTGGGGCAAGTATTCTCATGTGGCTTGTTCTTATATTCTTCCCTAAGCACCCGCTTTTGGCTGCTACCAGAGACAAGATATTGGGCTAAAAGGGCTTTTTGGTCTGACTCAACACTAGAACATAAGAAATCAGACAGCCTAAACCCAGATCATGTTATTAGGTTCAAGATTCAAAAGTAGGAATAATATGAGATTACATTTGAGTCTATTAGCCTTACATTCTAATAAAATCCATAAATAATTACCCTTTTACCTAAGAAAATGGTGCTGGCACTTTCTGCCAGTCTAAACATGTACTTCATTTAATGAAGAAGTTATCATTGTTCAGCCATTTCTAATATTATATAAAAAGTGCTACTGAAGCAAGAGATCACATTACAGAATGACAAAAAATTAGCTGTGCCTGAAGATTACATATCTTATGCGTTTTCCATACAATATATTATAGGAGTGTTTAGTAAATAGGAGTTAGTGTAGCTGTGTGTGGCATCTCACAATCAATCCTGACTCCTTCTTATTTCAGATTAAGAATGCTTGGACAAGATCATTCCGAAGAGGAGCGTGGCACCAAGTGCTGGTTGCTGCAGCTGTGCAGAACAGCATGTCAGGTATGGTAATTACCAAGTAGCCGAGGGTGTGGGCATTCCTCTGAGTTCCTTCAGCCAACACACCTATCGTGGCTGCTGCAGAGCTGGAGAAAACTCTGTATTCTTCATAAAATTAGTACAGTCTTTCTAATTCCAGCACATTTAACCAGCCCCCTGATATAAGACCACAAAACCAAGACTTCATGCCACACTAAGACCCAAGCTAGTGTTATTAAAGGAATTAAATTCCTTTAATGAAAGGTGCTCAAATCTGCTGAGCAGGGCTGTTTAACAACACTAGACATCACAATTTGATCTGCTTTTCAAAAAGACTACAAGAAGACACAAATGGAAACTACACAGAAGGACCGTTTGTTAATTTAATTACCAAACTTTCCAGACTTTTTTCCTTCAGAGGCATAGAACATTGTATTTATTTAATTAAAATTAATGTTATTTTTGTTGCAGAGGGAGCTGCCCTTAATGTATCAGTTACAGCAGAATGTAACATTGGAAATGGATATATATCAAAGCAGAACTAGAGAGCTCGAAATATGAGTATTTAGAAAATAATATGACCTTCGAGACAAAAAAGACACTGTGATTTTTATCTATAAATTTATAAAAAACCCGAAAACAATACTGAAATTTAAGTCACGATCACCCACCCTTCTAACGCAAAAGAATCAGTTGTGTGCAGCCCCACGGCCCGAACGCCGTGCTGGGAAGGGCTGCAGCTCCAGCGCCAAAGAGCGGTCGGTGGTTTCCTAGCGCCGCCCTGTGGTGAAAATACAAAACTACATGGGCAGGTCCCTTTACGTAACTCCTGCTCCACGAACAGCGTGTGCTCGGTTAGGGAGCAAAACAACAGCAAAACAACCACTGCTGCTGCTGCTGCTGCACACGCTCTGCAAAGTACGGGCTTGTGTTTTAATCGCAGGTCCTTCACTGAGGGTTGCACTGCTGAAGACTTCCTTACATCACTCTGCAGAATAACAAAAAGAGACATTGATCAGTAAAATTATATTTATATGCAATCCCAGTAAACAATGTAGAAACGGCAGCAGGTTTAGCTAAAAAATTTTTTAAAAAATCAAGTGATGTTTGGCAGCGAGTCATCCAAGCAGTATCTGTCATCAGTGATTTATTACTCAAAAGGAGGAGTATGTAAATAGTGTATTTATTTATTCAGTAGCAATTGTGGTGCCAGATTTGCTTGTGTAGATAAGGATTGTAGCCAGCAACAGTTTATGTACATACAAATAACAGCTTAGGAGATTCAGAACAACCTCACCTTAAACTGAAACATTTACTGTTCAAAAGCTTGTACTGTAACAGGAAACTAAAACTGCCTACATTCATAAATAATGCTGAGAAAAGATCTATAAGTTGTTCCATAGTCTCTGTATAATTGTTATTCATATTCTTGCTTACAGTCAGAATTATAAATATAGTTCTCTATCTTAATTAGCACCTCTAATCTAATGCACCTGGTGTGTCTGTACAAGGAAAATATTTCACCATGGTTTTCACCATGGAAACACGTTCTGATTGCCTGTTATCAGTCTGTTAGGCCAAGAAAGGTATAAATATTAAACTTGTATGGTGTACATACAATAGAGGCCTTGTAAGCAAGAGCTAAAGCAGTTTTCCCTGAGCATAACAAACAAGTAATCTTTTCATATAAAACTATCATTATTTGCCACTGAGGTGGGTGAGGGATACAATTATTTTAATATCTTTAGAATAATGATTAACACCAATGTACACAGCATAGAATATTTCAAACTTTATAGTGCAAAGTACACATCTTTTATTACTTACATTCTGGAACTGATCCCAGGGTAGCTATTCCCTATACTATTTTGTCTGTGATAAAGCAGCACTGAGCGTCTCCTCACTTGCACATTGCTACCCCATGGGCTGCTGTCATAAAGTGCCTGCAAGACCCTAGAAATGTCTGGTCTTTTCCCACACTGCACTTTTCTTTGCAGTAATTGCAGAGCAGAGACACCAACAGCTGCTTTGCATCCCCATGAAATCCCGTTTACATAGGAGACCCTCCTGTGTTCAAGAAAGCAACATTCAGGTCAGCTGTGAACTAGCCCAGAGTTCTCTGATCAAGGCAAAGTGTGTCACTTCCACACCACTGATCTGAGGTGGTTGTAAGATATTTGTACAAATCCTGCAAATACGACCTTGACTCAGTGGCTGAAGAACTAAGGGCTCCAGACTAGTAACTGGCTCCCTTCAGGATTAGCAGGCAAACATGGTCATAACACCTGTTTCCAGCATCTCCGCAGATACATGATACTTGGGAATCGTTATTCTACAGCCACTTACTAAAAAACATCCAGGGGATAATTCTGAAGACAAAATTTAAAAAGGATTTTAAGTCTTCTTGGTGGAGCTCTTGATACAAGGTACATGTTATGGATTTGCCATGCAAGTGAATCCTTACAGGGATGCTCTTACACCTGGAGGGGTGGATACACTTTGTGCAGAGGCTCTGACCCAAAGACCCTCAACATCTTGGAATAAATATGCGAAACCTGGAAATAGCAATTATGATTTACGTTTAGTGATGCAAACAGAGCTGTTTGATAATGGTAATGTAGATTACAGAGCATCCACCAGAGGGAAGCTCATGCATGCATTCAAAGTGAACTTAATAATTTGAAGGATGAGTGAAACACACACATCTGATATTTAAACCAAAGCAAATTCTATTCAAAGTGTTTTGTAACAGAATTCTTGAGTTTGGAAAGTTTTCAGAAGTTCTTTGCCAATCTAAAGGTAACAGACTTACAGGAAGTTTCCTGTATTCATGACTGAATTGTTGCACTACGTGTAATATGCCCACACAAAAAAACCTTCAGATTTATTTTTTTTTTTAACACAGAGATGCAGCCTAATTTCACTGCTGTTGGTGAATTAGACCAGAGCTTCTGTGGTCAGAAATCCAAATTCATGGTCCTGTTCATTAAAGCTCCACCCACATTTGGTCACTGAAGTGAGTAAGATACTGAGTTGTTTATTCACTGCTGTGTTTAGCATGTTATTGAATATATTACATTGCTCCTCTTGTTAATGGAAATATTTGCTAAATTTTCCATAAAGTTCATGTACTACTAATGCAAACTTGATTAATAACCATCAGACATTTTAGAGTTTATTGAAGACAGATGACAGTCTGAAGTTTTCATAGTGATCCAAGAGGGACATAGAGCAGAACTTCTAGTAATCAGTGCAGATCTCTTTACTATCTGGAGTCTTTGGTTACCCAGGCTTTTAATCACCTGGGCCTTCTGCTGTTCAGGTCAAAGCTTAATAATCACCATGTGGTATCATAATCATAATCTAGACTGACTTTACTCAAAGAACCTGCCAGTCCCTGCAGCACTGGGTGAAAAGAGGTACAGGGCATATTTCTTTGCTACTTTTTTTCCCAATAAAAATCTGCAACTTAGTTCAATTTAGATATGCCACTGGCAATAAATTAAGAAATAGCCCTTACAAAGTTGCTTCTGGAGAAATAATGTGTATAAAGGTGATTTCATGAGAAGAAGAGACATTGCCCAGCGCTTCCTCCCACTGGTTAATTTTCACAAGTGGTTTTCAGAAATTCCCTTTAGAATACAAACAACTTTGTTCCTCTCCCCAATCTTTATTAAGTGTAGTTAAAAATGAAAGGAACTGGAATCATGTATCAGATTAAATCCAAATTAAAATCTTTATTACACAAATACTATTTTGAAAATATAATACTTGACTTCAATGGAGTTTTTCTGGATTTGCTTTTGATCTCATTATACTCTTATGAGATCAAAACCAGCTAAGCTGATTTGGGGGTGATGATGTTGCAATCCTTTTCTCATGGCGAAAAGTACTTTTCAACTTAATATTGTGCACTACATTTGCCAGGTTTGTAAAATTAGGGAGATAATCTGTATCCCATTCTTAAATCTAAGAAAGCTCTGCTTAACTCCTTTGTTTCTGTGAATCTTTTTTTATGGTAAATACCCTTCCAGTTTCACTTCTGTGACTCTTGAGCATTTCTGTTGGCACTGCTGTTTTAGTTCCTCCTTTAACATTTTAGAAATGAACTTCAAAAGAAGATGTTTTGAGATCAGGATAACAAAATAATTTCATATTCTTTGTCCAGACTCTGAAGAACTTAGGATTCATTCAGGATTTGAATTCTGCACTGACTACCAAGTTTCTGGGAGATAAAAGTCATAGCCCATTGCTGGCACAGCAGGAGGACAATGTGATCATATATTTTGTCTCTGACATGGAGCATTTCCTTCTTTAACCCTATATCCAGACTGGATATTCTGATGGTTCTTGTTTGGCTGAAGAACTGCAATTTACCAGAGAATTAGAAATACAGCTCCCACCCACTTTATTGTACCAGTACAGTCTCACTATGGGCAAATGTTGATTTCCTCTGTGCCAGTGTATTTCTAAAGTATGGTTCACTGTTTTCTGCTGAATTAAAGAGATGACATGAAGGCAACAAGCACAACTTTTTATGCTTTGAAATAGAAATTCTTGTCAAATATATAATGCACATCTGTAGTTTATCTGCCACACCTCTTTTTTTTTTGTTTCTATAAAATAAAATGTTGAGTTACTCATACAAGCAAGAGTAGAATAGCATAGAGAGGGTTTCTACTCACAGCTGTTAATTAGATCAGTAACCTCAACAAAGTAGCAAGTTTCTTTAAATAATAAGGACACTTTAGGAAGACTACCAATATGCTTCAAAATCTAAAGCATGGTGGATGTAAAACTAAAAGCAGAGTCAGGTGCTGCACTGTATTTTTATCTTTGCTTTGTATGCAAAAATGCATGTCTTCCTAAACAACAGGAACTGCCATATATGGTCAGATGTCTGAACGAGTGCGCATTAGGATGTGAGCTCAGAGGCCACATTACCCTACAGAATATCAGTTAGAGAACTTGCTCTCAAGTAGTTCACTAACACCTTCAGAACAAAAGCAGAGCCCAGAACAACCAAGAACTGAAGGATTTCCAGGATGAATCAAGCCGAGGAAAGCAGTATCGACTCAACATGGAATGTTGTGAGGTCAGTTGTCTGCATAATACTGAGCTTGTCATTTATTGTTGGGACCCCTGGAAACTGCATCGTCATCTGGATTGTTTGTACAAAGATGAAGCAAGTATCTCTCTCGGTCCTGCTGATCCTGAACCTGGCCATTGCTGATGTGCTTGTACTGATCACTTTACCAATTTGGATTTATTCCTTTGCTGACTCATGGGTTTTTGGAGTCATCTTCTGCAAAATAGTGGTGTTCATTATTTACTGCAGCATGTATGCTAGTATATTTCTAATTACAGCACTGAGTTTGGAGCGGTTAATGGCTGTGTTTTACCCTTTGACAATTCAAAGATACAAAAGAAAAGAAAAGATTTCTTTAATCATATTCCTCATTTGGTTCCTCTCTATTACTTTTGGCATTTCTGTCATTCCCTTTCAAGAGACAGAAGAAACAAATGGTCAACTGCTGTGCACGTGTCGCAGCTACTCTTCTAATAGACAGAGAGCATCATATCTTTTGCTGGAGACTCTTGCAGGCTTTGTAATCCCTTTTTTAATTATTTGCACTTGTTATTTGTGTGTTGCAAGAAGAATAAGCAGAATGAATTACCCCTCTAAGCAGCGATCAGAACGGCTCATTGCCAGCATTGTGGTGGCATTCATTCTGTGCTGGTGCCCTCACCATGTCTTTAACATCCTAGATATTATTTCCGCTGAAACAGAATTCTCCAATGAGGAAATGTCTTTGGCACTGGATGAAATTGTGGACAAAGGAGTGTACATCTCCGGAGCACTTGTGTTCATCAGTAGCTGTATTAACCCTCTGCTTTATGCTTTTGCTGCACGAAGATTTCAGAATCACCTGAGATTTGCCAAGATGTCAAAGCTGTTTGAACAGATGAGTCAGACTGTAACAGAGGAAGACAAGAAAAGAAGTTTCGTTGTAAACAAACAAGAAGATCCTTTAGTAGGCACAGAAAATCTCTGACTCAGTGATTAATCTATGTCATTCCATCATTAGTCCTTTCTCCTCATACCCTTGGTTTCATTTATTAAGCAGTCCAGGGAAAGCTAGAGACAGATAAAAGCTTTTTGGGTTTTTTTTGTCTTGTGTGCTTTATAAGAATTAGCATTGACAACCTAGTTCAGTTCATAAGTTATTAGACACAGCATATATGCATAAGCTCAAATTGTAAGGAATACAGCACTTTTACTTTCTATTAAATTTATTTCTGATTTCTAGGAAGTCTGTGTGCAGAAAACAGAAAAGAACTGCTTGTGGAAAGGAGAGGTTTTGAAAGTTTAAAACCAAATTTTTCTTCAGAAAAAAAAAGTTTGATATTCAAAAATCCTTATATAATCTGAAGGTTTTTATTCAGTTAAGCTTGGAAGATGTCTATTAAATTACATAAGAATTGAATCAGGCTCAGGTGAGAAGGAAGGAGAGATCCTTGATACTGTTTTTTATGTGTAAGAAAATATAATAGCAATACAAAGTATCTAATAACAGAAGAACTTCACCTTGCAAATAAAAGTGTTATTTTTTCCTCTCTTGTAGAGTAGAGTGGGCTTTGCCATAAGAAACTGGTAAATTTGGTACTTGCAAGGAATTTAGTTTTGTGAATATGTGCAAACTCACTGTGAAAAAAATGCAGGTTATAAGTGTTTGCTTTTGAAGTTTTATTTATTTCAATTGTGCCTAACATTTTTTATGCTTACTTTTGTTAATTTTTAAGTCAATAATTTGTAAGAAGATCGAGATAACTACTGACTAAGAAATATATTGTCATTTCCTGTACCTTGTTCTGGACAGCTGCTAAATAGCTACGTTACTTATCCACACAAAGCAATTACAAATACTAACTAGAACCTGATTTTTCAAATCTGATTATGTCACAACCAAGTATATTTGAATTGTACTAATTTAGCTTGTAAACTGAAATAAACATGGGGAAGTTAAATTCTTAGCTGTTAATGGCATAATATCTCTAAACTTTGCATATGTATTTGTTATTCCTGCTTGCTATCAAAAATTCATTCTTTCTTCTCATTAGGAAAAACGTCCCCAGCAGAGAGGGCTTTCCTTCAATAGGACCCCTTCACTGAAATTAAAGAGAACTTTAACAAGTCCTTGTTTGCAGCAAATAGTAAGCAACAGGTAAAGTCCCTTGGACTTTACCCCATCCACCTACCACTCTTTTTTCATTCCACTAATGGCTTCTCAGTTATTATTAGTACATTCAGTATAACAATGTGACATTATCTCATGAAGAAAGCAGTACCTTTAGTTATCTACTGCATTAAAAAGTGAAGTTGTATTTCCCAAAATGTTCTTGAGATAAGAGTCACCTGCTATGCAACAACAACATAGTACAGCTGAGGAGATGTACTGTCTCATCAGCACTTGAGCACGGCAACCCAGCTAGAGTTCTAGGCCACAAGGAGCCAAGCATTTCACAGCTCACAGGGTGGGAAAAGACCCAGACAAACCTTACTATGAGCTACCTGACCAGAATTTTCCTTTCTACCAGTCTCTGCCCTCTAGCTAGCATGAATTTTCTGCCTCAGTATTCAGTTCTCATATTTTCTCCATTGCTTTTTACTCTTAACAGTGCTACTGAAGTAAAACGTGTTCCACCAGAGAGCTAGAACTGTCTCCTATGTTCTCACTAATGGCCTTGCACAGCTGCCTCCAGTAGTCAGTCATCTTTAAGAACTATGTTCCTTTTGAAGGCTTCTTGAGAAGTAGTGAAAGATACTAAAACAGCACCTTAACTAATTTCACTTTTATAGAGAGCAAATAGAGTTAATTCTTGCAAATATTGGTATGCACAGATTAAAACCGCACTGATTTTTGTTGGCACAACCATCACATAACTGGGGCCACAAGTCAACACAGAAGTATGAGGTGATGACATCGTTCACTGCTGCTTCCTTTAGCAGGTGAGCATCAGGCCTAGGCCTGTTCAGCCAATGGACAGTGGATTTCTCCTCTCCTGAAGTACTGAATCCCAGCCAAACCTAACATGTATTTGGTCCAAAATGCTGCATCTTGTGATAATTATACTTCATGCTTCTTGTTGATTGTCTTACATATCCATCTTACAGATTATATTGGAAGATTGATAGAAAACAAAGACTTTCCCTGATTGTTCAGGCTAGATCAAATAGTGACTTGGAGGTCAGATCAGTCTTGCCAGTAACTTGAGACACTCACTCTTCTGAAAAAAGTGAGGTTTCATGTCATTCGAGTTCCTCTTATTTTTCATGCTTCCTAACTCTTCCCTCCTTGTTTATGAAGTCTGTCTCTGTGGTTTTAGTGTCCAACTATTTCTCATGACACAGCAAGGAGGAAGGCTGGGCTAAGACAGGGCCAATTCAGTCACCTGAGTCAAATCACCTCAGATTACACTGGAGTACAGGGAACATGATGTGGAATCAAAGCAACACTGCTTAGAACACTGAGTACTAGGAGATGACCAGGTAGTTTGAATTTGTAAAAATTTATAACCTTCTAATATTTATCTCTTAACATTAAAGCCTTGCCCAGCCTGAAACTTGTGAACATTCCATGGGTTTTCATCAGGAATTTATCATGATTACTGCTGCTTAAAGTGAATTCATGCTGTATTAACAGGACTGAAGGAAAAGCTAGGACTTTCTAGTTTGTACATAACCAATATATAGGAAGGATAAAAAAGATCATAAAGAAAAAGCATCAGCCTTACACCTTTTGTTGCCTGATGACACCAAAACATTTCTGCAATCATCATGGTAATAGAGTTATAACAGATGTCTGGATTAAAACAATAGAGCTTTGTGTATATTTAGAGGCAACGTGTAATTTAAGAAGTAGCACAAGGGATGTCACAGATCCTTATTTGAGGCAGAAACAGGGCAACTGCATTATACAAAAGTATTTTTTTCTTTAACAAAACCATCAGATCATTTTCTAGGAAGAAGTAGAGCAAAGTTGAGGGACATTTCAAAGACAGTTAAGGCTGAAGTTGTGGAATTCCTAGGGTTACTATTAATAGGACTAAAAGAAAGATTTTCCTGCAGTACTTGTGTGAAAGGAATAAGAGAACCTGAAAGCTAACAGATGGCACAGAAACAACATAGGAATGCAAATTCTTTCACATTCAAGCAAGAGCCTGTACAGAATAAATATTTTAGAAGATGCAGAATTAACAAGTATTAACAGTGATGAAGATTTTCTCTACAGGTTATTCTACAATTCCTTTTTCTGCATATATTGGGAAAAGGGAAGAGAAAGGAAAAGTTGTTCACTTTTTTGAGTGGAAAAGCATGAGAGTCAGTTAAGATTGTTAAAAACCAAATGGACTTAGAACGAAACTGAGAAGTTCAGCTATCAAAGCTGAGCATATAAAGAGAATACACGGGGAAGTGAAAACTATTTTCTTACAAGACAGTTTCAGATTGTTGTAAATTCTTTCTTGTCAGATCAGTTAATCACTAAAACAGTTATTCATTAGAAAACTTCTCAGTGTGATCTGCACTGGTGACTAAAAGGTTAAAGAAAAAAACAACCCATAACACACAGTTTAGAGAGACATAACCCTGTCCTCTGAGAGGGTGAGTAGCTTGTGCTGCTGCTGTTGGCATTAAACTGGGTGTGACCAGGGCTACAGCCACTGGGATTTCAGAACCTTTACAACACTGTTTACAGTCCTTATGGAGATAAGAGAATTGTGTGCAATCTGATTACTTCATGTCTTCTTTCCCCTTAAATCATTTATTTTAAAAGTCATGCAGGTGGTTCTTAGTAAGGATTCAACATTTTAAAGTAGTTATTAAGGCAAAGAAAAGTTCAGATTAGAAGAAAATGATTTTTATGAAATGTGTCAAGTCAGCGACTTAAATGACAGAGTTAATGGAAAAGATGGTCCAGAGTCTTCCAATACAGGTTAAAGAGTCACAGATCTTAAGTTAGGAATTTTATACATCTGTTACAAATGCAAAATCCACTTATTCTTCATTTAATAGAAATCAGCTATCTGAAATACATCTTGATTGAAAAAATAACTGGTTCCACTTGTTTTGGCTGCAATTGTGGAAGTACTAACAGTGTGTGCAACTATACCGAGACATCTCAAAACATCAGTCTCTTGTAATTACGGATGTCCACAAAGTGCAGGGTATGTCCACGTGGCCTTAAATCAGAGGATTATTGGTTTAGACTGCCCTTACTAGATCTTAAAGTGAAAAATCAGACTTTTCATTTTTGCATAGCAGTCCAGTTTGTGATGTAGCACATCACATAAAAAAAAAAATCAGGGCTAAATATTTCTTTTTCAGAGAATTTGAAGCACAATTTATGGCCTGTCATCAACCTGGTAGTGTCACCATAGAAGTGACTACAGGAAAATAGCTATGTGAAGATCATTCTAGCCACTGCATCACTGTTGTGGCAGTGTGGACAATCTGAAAACAGGTTGCAGATTCCAAATCTTAACTGTACTATATAACTTCAGAAGTTGCTGGAATACTAACATTGACTGTATAATTCCCTATTGAACTCGGGCAGTCGTATCAGAACTTAGAAGTCATGGACACTTTTTTTAAACATTATAACTAATGAATTATGTCAAAGCCCATTAGATTTAAAACTACAGCCAAGAAGCTTCAGCTGTGCTATAGAAGGGAACATTACAGTTAAAGCCGAGGGAAGCATTTAGCAGAGGGGGGTTTTTACGTGTCTAGCTCTCTTCTGCCACCATGTGGTTTTCCATTTGAAAAAAGTTAGGCCTGATTATAATACTCTCAAAGTCACTGAAACAAGTGGTGAGGTACTTTGTTCATTGTTTAAGTTGTGAACCATATTTCAGGTTCAGGTCATTGAGGCAGAAAGTTTCACAAAAAACCACAACAGTATATTAAGTATTCAAGTTCTATTCATTTCAGAGTGACCTAGTTGGTCTTTTTCTTACTTTTCAGGAGCTCGAGCCCACATTATTTCAAACATTGCATCAATTAGGCAAGCTGAGAATGTCTGACAGAATATTATTACCTCGTGCCAGTTTGTGAAAAGTCTATGGTGAAAAACACTTTTTTGTTTGTTTGCTTTTCTTCCCACCAAAACCATCAATAAGCATTTTGAGCTGGACCTTGATTCTTGAGTAGCCCCCATCCCATTCTGGGTGAAAATATTGATTTATAGGCTCCTGGTAGTTTTGAGGTGCACTCAAAAAGTTTCAAAAGATCTTGACTTCCTTGTGATAAATTAGGAATGGTTCTTGCAGTGTTAAAGATGTCCATGATATGAAGATCACAGAAGTGTTGCCTTTCAGAAAAAAACAGGAGAGGTGTTAAGAGTAAAGCAGAACACAGAATCAGTGAGATTTGGTTGCAAATTCCATGTTTCTCTATAGCAATGTTTACTTTCTGTATGTAATGCTTTTAGTGTCTATGAACAAGGCTTGGCCTAATCCTCTTTTATTTGTCGCATTGAATAGCATTACACTAATTGACTAATCCTACCTTTAGAAAGATCAGAATCAGAAGGAACTGATTTTGCTGAAGAACTTCTCATGAATTAAAGGGTTCTACCCATGCTTTCCTTAAACATCTATTCTACCCCAAGATTTGCATTGTGTATTACACTAAAACCCAGCCATTTTACATTATACACCTTATTTTTTTCTGTGATGACTGAAGTAGTATGAAATTACAGGTCATGTCAGAAGTCAGTCCGTAGGTCAGGGTCTGTCTCAACAAGGTCCATGGCCAAGCACGGGCATGGCAGAATCAAACAGGCATTCCAACAACAGGGTCAAGTAGGGGGGAGGTTCCAGGCCTGAGTTTATGTGGGCTCCAGGACCTACCGGCAGGATCTGTGGAGTGGAGACCTGGATGGAGCTAATCAGGGTCGTTAAGGATTATTAATGCACTCAGGGACCTTGATAGATTCTCAGCAGCAATGGAAACACAAAGAACAAGAACAGGATAATGCAAATTATTCATGCAATAATACCCACAAGCCACAATTGCCATGTTAAGAAATTGTTTAAGTTGGGCAACTTTGTATAAAGAGGAGGAGCCTCTGGGAAAAAATGTGTTATTTTTGCTTTTTAACATTTCAAGGTTGCTACTCTTTCATCATACTTACATTCCTTGTAACTTTAATATTACATCTGAAGAATGGTAATAGAAGAACTTCAGAGTATTTTTCCTACACCTAACCCTTTTTCTTTCCTTAGTTCTTCAAGTCTCATCACAGTTTTTCTGTTTGAATCACAGAAAGATACTTTGTTCTGTGATACAGAAAATGACATCTTAACTTTCCGCCATTGGAAATACATGGAAATTCTATGAGCACAAGAGCTAGGAAAGCATACACTGTTCTGATCACAAAGATGTTATCACACCCTGCACTGAGCATTTCACCTGCTTTGGGTCACTGAACTTTGGCTTGAGTTAACCAGACAAATAGCCCAGTGTAACTGTTTGATTTGCCATGTGATATGATCTTTCATTTCATTTAGATGAATGCCATTGGTTGAATAAAGTTAAATATTTAACATCCTGAGCACAAAAACAAAAAAAGAAAAAATGCTTGGTGTGTGTTTAAAAACATAATTGTGCCTTTCCCAACAGCAAATTCATACTGCATTGGCTATGGAGTACTTGGTTCCTTGTTGCTGTATAATTTACCATACATAAATAGTTTTAGGCACACAGAGGGGTAGTGATGCTATTTTAATGTTTCAAATTACTGATGTTATCCACAAATATTAAGGTATATCAAAGGGAACGGAACTGTTTAAGAAGTCACAGAGCATTGTCGTGCCTTGTTTACCCATAGGTGAGGTGAGCAGGGGGTGGGCAGGCCTCGACCTGACCTGATGGCACGGTCTGTTTTACACTTTCCTCACACACAGATTCCACCTTACAACAGGGGAGATGACACCCCTTTCTGTGCTTCAGCTGCTTTCGTAGTTTTAGTTCCTCAGTGTTTATGCCAGCTTGGGAACATCGTTTCTGAAGGAGCTGGGGCCCTGCCACCCCAGGCCAGGGAGCTGCCCCTGTGGCTTCCCCCTGTGCCAGCCCTTTCAGCCCTGCAGTGCTGAGGGCCATTTCAGCTGTGCTCATTTCCAGCTCTTCTTCAGCATGTCAGAGTACACCCTGAGACAGTGGCAAATAGATACACCTCCAAATGACTTTGCCATTGCTTTTTTGTGTGCCAAGGAAGTCCCTTCTCATTTTCTACATTTACAGGTAAAATTAAACCCAGAGTGTGGCATTGCTGAGCTTGGGAAGTTTTATTCAGGCTAAGTGTAAAGAAGCATTTCACCTTATCTGCTTCAGCCAAAACCACTTCCTTTTCTTTCTGCTTCTTCCCCTTTTCAAAGTAGTTCACCATCATTCCTGTTAAAGGAGAAGTATGACCTTTGATCCCTGGTTTGGCCTGTAACTGGGATGTAGAAATATGCCTCAGGTCAGTATTTTCCTGTAAAGTGAACAAACAAACAAAACAAAAAAAAACAACACAAAAAACCCTCACAGGAAACCAAATTTGATATGTCTCAATCAGAAGATAAAGATAAGCCTCTTAAGCTAGCAGCTTCCCCTATTTTGATTAATATTATAGTGTGTTCAATTCTTCAAAGAGCCCTATTAAAGGAACAGTAGTTACTAAAATATGCAATGACAGGGAAAACCTAAGGATTTCTCTCTTTTTCTTTAACATTATGAGCTTCTTGGGTCAGTTAATTATCTCTAAAATCTGTTGTTTAAATGCTAATTCTTGATGTGTAATTAATGATTACATGGCAGCAAATAAATAATACTGCATAAAAATATTTTTTATTCAAGGAGGAAGGATTTTAACCTGTACACAAGGAGGCTCAGGAAATAGGGAATGGAGAGGTCTCCGTTTAATCTGTGAGAAATTAGGGGGATGCCATGGTAAGAAAGGCAGGGAAAGTAGAGAAATATTGCTCCAGTAAATTTAAGACTGGCCTATAGAAACCAGGGCTGCAGGTATTCATGGAAATGAGTAGTGTGGCAGGAATTTTAAAACTGTATAATTTTATGTCCAGTTATCCAAGCTACGGGAATGATATGAAGTAACCTGACCTATTGCCTCGGGATATGAGCTGGGGTCAGGAGGGCACTGCTTTTAATGCCACAACATTACCTATATCTCAAAAGAAGTTTGTGGTTTTTTCTGAGTAGAATTGACATTCCTAGAAACTGCAGATGGTTGATGATCCCAGACAAGGAGTTCAGTTTTGTATTTAATATAAAACATTCCTGTAGAAATTCCATCATGCCCCAAAAGGTAAGAGTGGGTTGCAGGATTGCCTTGGTGAGCTGAGTGCTGGCAAAGCCTCTCTGCACTGCTGAGGGACCCTGAGCTGTTTGGGATACCCGGCTGGGCTCTTATTCCTCCTGGTTTCCAGCCAGGAAAACAGAAGGTGAAGGCAGGTACCCAAGGCTACACAGTAAATGTCAGGGTAAGAGGTAGAGAAAGGTAATAATCTATTACCGTCATTAAGTATAGGTCCAACAAAATTATTGTCACACAACACAGGTGGGCAAAATGCTTCAAAAAATTTTGTTATTAAAATACTTTTATGCCTTTTAATAGAATTAGTATAAATTCTATAGGAATTAATACCAGATAGGAAGGTGTGTAGGTAGACTTCTTAAGGAAGGGACACTTCTTAAACTAGTATGTGATTAAAATTAGCGCAGTTTTCCAATTGGCTTTGTGGATTGAGAATAAGGGAGAAATAATAACAGAGAAATTTACTTCAAGATAATACATTAAAGTTTAAAAAATAACATTTTCTCAGAGTACAGTTAGAATGACCAAAGTATATATATAAAGTATATATTAAACATGTAAATATTTGCCTTTACAGACAAAGTATCCCACAACATAATTAAAGTAAAAGTTTTAGGTTTTGATTGCAAAAAAAAAGATGTTTTAAACAGAAGCAATGAATATATGGTCCCAGAACAATCTGAACCAGCAGTTTTAGTCTAAAAAATAATTTTGCAGGAACTGAAAAAATAAATCTTCAGAGTGACCACCTACTTTTTAGTAGAGGTCAGACTGGAATTCCAGGTTATTACCTCTTGCATTTAGACGGAAGATTGTACACAAATAGTTGTTTTATGCCCATCACATATAATCCCTCCTTTAAGAAATGAGCCCAGAGGCCATGCTAAGATGTCTTAAAAGCCCACAGAACAAAAATAGTATTTTTTATTCTAGTTTCACACTAGAACCAAAAAATATTTGTAGATTCAGACTTGCAGCAAATTGGAAATGGCCCCTGAAGCCTAGCATTTTTCATTGATAATACAAGCTTTGATTTTTAAAATTAGTATATTGATGACCCCTGTTGTATTATCCCTGATTTTTACATTCTGAAAGTACGTTTTTGCATATGCTGTGTCATGGTTTGGGATTTTAATATCAGACCTCTAAAATTATGTTTCAAATTGGTTGCATATTTTCCACTTAGATGTAATGAGCACAATAGTACAGGACTTTTTGTAGATTAGTTTAATTCTGGGCAAATTATACTCCAGAGAAGCCAAAGAAAGTGAAGGCTACATCTCATAAATCCATCTAAAATGGATTTTCTTCTCAGTCTGCAACACATTTATCTCAGTTTCAGGTATTTATCCTGGGCAGCTTTCTTCAGGAATTTAAACATTGTCGGACTGCCCATTATGGGTCGCTGCATTTAGAAAAAGCAATCCAGTGGCAAGCTGGCTTTGCTTCTGCTCCTTTCATGGCTTTGCAGCTCTGCATTTTCCACCCTGGCTCTCAGTAGCTGAGCTGGGCAGGTGCTGCAGGTCACACACAGCTTGTTCACTTAGCTTTCACTTTTATGGAACACACCTATCTCAGTGCCTCTGGCACTTGTTTCTTTTATAACCTACAATATTCACATATTCACCAGAATACAGAGAAAATGATAGCTGTTTACAGAAGCTTTAGTGAGCTGATGAATCATCATTTAACCCTTTGCTCCACCAGCACAAGGAACCAGTCAGCACACAGTCTGTGTTTGTGTGCACACATGTATGCATGCACATACACTGGTATTTTAGGGAAACATTGGGGTACAGACAGTGTCATGCTTTTTCACAGGATAAATAAGTTCTTTTACTAAAGTCAATCAAATAGATTTGTTATAAAAGCAAAGGAAATCCCTACTTGTGCAAGGAATTTGCTCCTGCATAACTGTTGCTTGCATTATTTCTTCTCATTGACTTTAATATGACCACTCCCAAGATTAAAATTAAGTATGTGCTGAATGTTTAGATTTTCAAAGTAATGAGAGTATAAAAATATTTCCAAACAGAAAGCTGTTTTCAGGAATTTTTTTCTTTCATAAGTTTCCTAAAATGCATTTTGCTTTGCCTGTTGATATTTCTGATGTCTACAACAGTTTATTCACAGGTGTAGTCGATTCCCATGTGCATATTGAAATATGAGATGTATCTGCTATTGAAAGACATTGAAAAGTTGTAACTCCTGGAAGAAAATAATTTTGTATGTAAAGAATGAAGGGCAAAGCATGGTCACCTCCCCTGAATATGTACATATTATACATAAGTTCCTGTTGGCTAACACAGTATCATAAAGTCCAGTTCTGTGCAGGAAGAGCACTTAACAATCTAGAGACAGAACAGGTTGCAGAGCATGTGATGTGCTGCATGTTCACACCCCAGCACACCCTGTAGTAGCTTGTTTGTACCTACAGGCAGTAGAATCCTTGTTTCACCTTTTGCTTAAACTTCTTTTAATAGGGGCAAGCAGCCTGGATATTAGAAATGGGGGGAAAAGTAGTACTAAATTGGCTAAATTTAGTGTGAATATCCTATAAAGCCTTCCTGACTAAGGCATACTGAAGTATATACAGTGTATATTAAAGAAGCAAGGAATTTTTAATATATAACCAAAGTCTTTAGAAACAAGAAAATGGTGAACACCACTGAGAAATGAAAATTTGAAAATGCAGATTGTCATCTATTTGCATAATGGAAGATTTTGAGGCTAAAAATAAAACCCAACAAGGATAATGAGGTCTGCAATAAAAAACACAAGTGTGTAAATGTAAACTTATTACTTTTAACTAAGGTGGTTAAATCACAGAACTGGCTTCCTGTGACTTCAGGAGATGTCTTTAACTAAAAGTTTGTCGCTGCCAAAAAGTACTTATCTCTTCCCTCTGCCCTTCTCCTGTAACCCTCTGTGCTCTTGGCTATGTGACCCACTCCTTACCTTGAGCCACCTCTGGAACCATCTGACTGCAGGCTGTTCAGCCTGATCAAGCTACAAAAGTTGCCTTTGCCCACCTTCCAAAGGTGTACACTTTTGCCAGGTTAGTTTTGCTGCCTGACCTTGAGATTAATGAGATAAACTTGAGAGGCAGCACAAGAAAGATGTGGGAAGAAAGAGAAGCTGGAAAGGGGGGACAGGACTTGATGCCCTCCCTCCAAGAACTCTTAATTTGGCTCAACCCCTTGTCACTCTCTGGCTCCCTGTGTAGCCTGTAGAAAGAAGTAAGTAGCTCCTGAAGCAATTAGGGGAAAGCCTTATTTGGCTATCAACTATATTAAAAAACATGAACATTACTTTCCCAATTTTCTTCTTAAACTAAAGGTTTAACTTCATGTGGTATAAACATCCCACCTTCATTTTCCTCAATCTAAATTCAACCTTCAGAGCAAGTTGGAAAATATTCTATGGCTTTCAATGGCTTCTTTTCATTGTTATTTTTTTCTATTTGGCATCTCTCAGTATTCCTTTTGTTTAGATTTCCAGGTGTGAGGCCTTTTTAAATTTATTTTTTATCAACACTTAATTTGGTGCTTTCTTTCAGTGAATGACTTTATAATTCTTTCCACTCCATCACTTGTTTTAGTAATGTATATTTTGTTCTCATTATTAGTCCTTTTTCTAACTATGGAATTATTTGCATTCTTCTGCAGCTGCTTTGGCTACATCTGTTTGAATTTTCCTCTGTGAATGCTGTATGCTATTGGACATCACAGTTCTCTCTATAATTGCTTGCTTTCTGTATAACATTTAATTTGGGGTATTCTTCTAATTATGCTTTTTTCTATTTCAGGGTTTTTTTCCTGAAAACAAACCAAAACCACAGGTGTTTGTAGCAGAGCAAGACTTCACTAGCAAAGAGGAAAAAAGCCTCAGGAAAAGTAAGAGACAACACTTCTTATCACATCAGAATTGTTCACTCATTTGTTTAACCCCTGTCAAATAGACTGAGTCACAGATTTGACTTTTTCCTGGTGTTATGGATCTAGCCAAATATTTGGTTCAGAAGGTGTTTCCATGACCCAAGAGATTTTAATTTCTTCAGTTTTGTAGCATCTTAGATCTGTAGCTCCACAAACAGGGGACCCCTTCAAATGAACAGGATGGTGACCTTGTGCCATAGACCCCACAGATCCCTTGGCACAGGTGCCTCAGTACAGGGGTGTGGCAACATGCTGGGCCTGGAGGATGGACGGTTTCAGGTTGGGACTGTGACTGAGAGGTGTCTGTCTTCAGTGAGATGAGGGAAGAAAAACTGCACAGTCCCTCTACAGAAATGCTTCAGAAATCAGGAGTTTGGACTGTGGAGGCACAGGGGTTTTTCTCAGTGACAAAGACAGTTGACAAGGTGAGCTCACTTTGCACCCCCAAGCTGGTACATGGTCCTGGTGATGATAGTGCAGCTGTTTGTGAACCTAAGTGATTAAGCAGATCAGGGAAATTATCTATTTTAAAAGTAACCCTTTTTCTTAGGGTTAACTTAACCCTTAATATCCTAAGAAAAGGGTTATTCGTAACACAGATCAGTTACTTGATACATTTCATCATGCACCCCACAAGCATGAACCCTTGTACTGAATCCCAGACTGGGGACAGGGAACTCCTTAAACAGACTTTGCTACAGAAAACACAGAATATCAAGGCAATCCTTTCCTTGAAGCATTTGAAAAGTAGATTTTCCGTTTTCACAGTTTTTCAGTGCAGAAATGTGCTTTATTGTTTCTGTGGAAGCCACTAGAGAGCAGCAGATGCTTCAAGAGTGGTTAGTCATAAGTGTAACTGGTAAACTGATATCAGGATGATTAATCAGCTAATTATGGTAAAAGAAGCAGAACTGGGACACTACTTGCATGATTTTCTTACAGATGCATTCTGTTTGTTTTCTTGGTATATTTTCAAGTAGACAGTACACATTTTCAGGTGTAGTTCTACAAGTTATTTCTTTTCACTGACCTACAAAGCTGTATCTATTCCATGCACAAGTTTAAGTAACTGCTTAATCATCATCTGCACAAATAACAGTTCAGCAGTTTGAAAGGCGAGAAGTGTAAGAACAAATCATTGCTAGTGAAAAAGTATCTCTAGTTGGATATTAGTCATTTTTTAAATACAGAGTAGATTACGATCTGGTGTGTTGCTAACAATTTTTCATAAATATTGCCTTCAGTGTTGCAAATTTGGTTTCCCAGTTTCAGAGTATCCCTTTGGTCCATTGTTCTGATCTCTTGGAAATGTGCCCCCAGGTAACAGGAAACCTCAATCTTCTTGTTAGTGGGATCACAAGCTTTCCAGTGGATGTGCTGGGCATACCGAACATACCTGCCCGCTGACAGGTGGGGTGGCTGCTCTCCCCTCGGGGCAGGGGGGTGGAACTTCTCCTGTGAGTGAAAACACGCCCGTGGCAGCGAGTAATTAATGAGGGGTGGGAAGAGTCTCCACAGCAGATTTAGCCAGGGCAGCGATTAAGGCTTTGTGTCAATTTAGGATGCAAATTAAGAGAATCAGCTGAAAAGGCTTTCCTCAGAATCCTTGCCAGACTGAACAAAATGGTTGGAGCTCTTTGGAGTTTAAAGTTTTAGCTTGCCAGGGGAATTTTTAATTACTTTAAATACAGCTTTCCTTTTTTTTTGCCTTGATGATCACTAGTTTTCACATGTGAACTAGCACATATGCTGCTGACTCTTCTTTTCTTGATATTTAGTAGAAAAAACTAGTGGAAAAAAGTTGAGTCATATTCATTTATATCAATCTATCATCACAAAATGGTTAGACATCGTTTGTTTTTCAGAACTCAAAATTTCTGCATAAAAGAATCTTAGTGAAAATTAATTTTTAACCACAACATTTTCATTAAAAAACACTGTTCTAACCTACTTTATGTAAGAGCAAAGTAAAAAATAATTAATAGAAAATTTGTACAGTTTTAAACAATGGCTTTGATAGAATTACATAGATTTATTTTTTCCAATTTGTATTTGAATGAAAAAAAACTGTTTTGGTTTTCTACTTAGATGTAAATTTTAGTATAAAAATTCTTTCTGATAATAATGGATCAGTCTGATGAAAGTGGCAGCTTTTTGGAAAAAGGCAAACCTAGATGTTTCTTGCCTGCTGTCATCAAAAATCCCTGATTCCATATGAAGAAATGTCATTCCAGGTATGTCACCAAATTCCAGTGTGATGATTACACTTCCTACCCAGATTCTCACCTCTCAGTTAGACAAGGTTTGCCCCACTTTCTGTGTTAGCACGTGTGTGTTACTGGTTGCCTCCCTGCAGGGAGCTGAGTGCCACTTCAAGGGTGACCACAGTTCAGGGAGGCACAGGCAGGTCCTGTAATCAGGGTGTGCCTGGTAATTGCTTTGTAAAATTTCCTCTTTGTCTGGACAGTAGAAAGGACAAGCAATGGGAAAGGGAGATCCTGCTATTATGAACAGAGACATGGGAGTAGAGGCTCATAAGACATCATTTCACATTATAATATTCAGTATTTGATAGTATGATAGCATTCAATATTCCAAATACAGCAAAGGTAACAGAAATATCCTGAAAGACCACAAAAGCCTAATAAAGATCAGCTAATACACAGACCCTTAATTTGCAGGAGATTGACCATCAAAACCTAAAAGTCATTTCCAACAAGTTTTGACTAGTGAACTGTCTGGCTACAGATGGGGAGGAGATAATAAATCAAATGTAGACAGCTCAATCTTCTCTGTCCCTACCCCAGGGCTTACCTGCTGAAGGGAAACATCAGCTGTGTTACAAAACTGTTGATCCACAATCCTTGGTGAGAACAAAGATCATGGAATATATTAGGTAAAATTAAGGGAGTTTTGCCACAGATTCCTATTGTCCATCCTGATCAGTGTTTGCTGTCATATGAGGGTCTAAGCAAAGTTCATGCTTTTCTGTATATTTCTCTTGAGTGGCTCTCTCTTTGATCCAGCAAACTGTGTAGCTACTTCCCTGTGACATGATGTTCATGAGGAAAGCTGCAGTCCTGGCTGAAGGAATAGAAAATAATTATTTCAGTGCCTCTGAATTCTTGCACTGTGTGTCAAGAAAAGCACAGCATTTTCAAGGTGTTTTATATCCTTGCATTCCTGTTTTCACTTCCTTCATATTCTTGCAGTCACTAGGAATAAGCTTTCAATGTTTAGGTCTATTGGATCGGAGCACTTTCTGATGAGTACATTCTTGACAAGCTTGTTGTGTTTGATGCTGTGTCTGTAATTCCATGATACCAACTCCTTCCACCAATGGTAATGAGTACTATTAGCCAGTCATCTTGCTCAGCAGATTTGCTGCAGCTCTCAGGGTCTATATTTGTGCACAGAAACAGAATATTATCCCTGCCTTTGCTATCTGGACCAAACCCATGGAGCTGAAAGCAGCTCACGCCGCTGCTGCCCAATGACCACCACTTCTGTGGATGAGAAAGATTTTATTATCCTAAGCAGGAATCTATCAGGAAAGGGAAGACAAAGGCAGTGGAAGATACCTGTGCTTCAGGTTTCCAGCCTTACCATATGTTTAAATGTAAAACTCATTATGTGCAACATTAGGGTTTAGGTAGAAAAATGGTCATATAAGAACCTAGAGAGCATTCCAATGGTGGGGAAAAGAGCATCTTTTTAATTTTAATTGTTTTCTATCAGTAATGAATTTTCAGCTTTGAATTTTCTGGCACTAAGTTTAAGAAAAGGAAAAAAAAGGAAACAAATATCACTGTTAGAAACCGAGTTTGGACAGCAGCATTTTTGGGGTGTGATGAACCATTAGTTGAGAGGTTAACCAGGAAAAAAGGCAAAATGCTAGATACTCTGAGATATTAGCGTATGGTTCCCGAGTTCGCTGAAGTGTGGTTGAACATACAGACAGAGTTACTGGGAATTTTGGAAAGCAATCTATACTGCACTCAGTTATACTGTCTAATCCTCTGAGAAGAAAGAGTTTCTTTCTTTTTATATCACAGGCTTAATATGGAAGAATCTCAGAACATCAGGACCAAATAAATAAACGTAATTCTAATTAGCATAACAGAAGGCCTATCTGTGGTGCACACACAGCTGCTCTGTCAGCGTTAAGGCTTTCGAAACCATCAACAGGGAGGCCACGAGGGTAATTACAGTGTAATTCAGTTCTTACCCATAACAAAGGCCCAAATATCACACTTCATTGCACCAATCTTGTTATATTGAAAAAGATATACAGATGCGTACTGCGGTTTGTGAATCTCCCTGTTCTTCTGCATTTACCAGTGCTGTCCAGAGAATCTGAAGGCACTTGGAAACTTTTTTCCTATATAGCTCAATTAAAACCTGGAGATTAACTGAGATGGATGTCTGTCAAGCTTCGGGAGTGCTGTTCCCACTGCAGGGAGCAGCAGTGCCTTCCTATTGAATGGCCTGGTCTCTGATTACTGCACCATCACCTGTTGGGATACCCAGAGGGCTTATCCCCCTGGAAACAGCTCTGTCCTTAGACTGCTGAAGGAAAATGGATAGGAGGGTCTTACTATCCTTTGCAAGAAAAGAGGGCAGTAAGACAGGAAGAAAGGCATCAGTAATTATGATGCAGTTCTCAAAGGCGGTCTGAGTGATCCCTGAACCGGTACCTGGATATATGAAGACCTTATTTCCTTTCCTAGTCAGATAAGGGAAATTCGTATTAATCCCTTCTTTAATTTCACTGAGGCTAAAGGAATCTTCAGGTGCAGTTTCTCATCTAAAACATATTCCCCCATACACCCTACTCAGAATTGCAATGTGAATACAACACAGTAACATGTTTATAGTGGAAGGGGTTTTATAGTAGCAAGAGGTTTAGAGAGTCTAAGAGTTGCTTTCTACAACAGAGTGTTGGTGGTTCATGATATGTCTGATATGCAGAAACAAAATGGGGATTTTGCTCAGCTCATTATGAGAAGTGTGGGTCTGAAGGAGCTGGTATATTTATGTCCCAGTCTTTGCCTTCCCAGTCCAAAAAATAGGGTTAATTTCTTTTGTTTGTGCATTCCAAACATGTAAACAAAAGCCAAGATTTATAAAAGATCCCATAATGTAGAAGAGTTACTGACCTCATGACTCTAAGCTTGGCCTCAACTACAAGCAAGATCAGTGACTGCTTTAGATTTTCTGTATCTTGACGCTTCAGTGACATCTTTAGAAAAAGACTGAAGTTTGGGAAACCAAAAGATACATTACTTTCATTGAAAAATTGTCCATATGAAGCCTTCATAGTAACTTGTTATTTATTTCAGTGTCTGGGTGCTTGTTACAGTTAATAATTTTCTATTTTATTTTGAAATACAGTATTTAGTGTTACAGAAAAGGTATCAAATGTGCAGAATGAAGATGAATTATACATGGAACTTTTGTCCAGGGTGTTGGAATGCAGAATAGCTGAGGAAAGGGCCTAGGAGCTCAGAGCTGAGCTGAAATGGGCTCGTGGGACTGTAGGCACGTGAATGTCTTCCAAAGATTTCAAAAGGAGTCTAGCTAGTCTTGTGACTCTGGCATCTGCAATACCTTGCTCTACTGATTAAAATGAAAGAACAGCTAAAAAGACTTGCATAGTGCACTGGTTTTCCTGTAGACAATTGCTATATTTGTTAGGGTCTGTTGCAGGTTCACAAATTGTAGATATTTTAAAGTTGTGAATGGAATAGGAATTCCTAGAAGACTTTCACATTAGAAAATTGGAAATCTTGCATCTATTTAGTATGGGAAATTTTTTTTCCTTCCCCTCACTTAGTTCACTTGGGACAAATCAAGCACTGTTCGGCTATTTCTTCTTTCTCTGTTTTGCTTTGATGCATTTCCTGTAAGTCATTACTAGAAGGCAAATGGTTCAGGATTGAATCAGCTTTTATGGCAAAGAGGTCAATGTTACCAACTAATTGTCTTTCTACTGTTGTTCTTCATCCTTGTTCATGTGGTCCAGAGCATCTCACACAGCTCTGTGCAAGGTATGAGTAGCACATGCAGTTACAGCTCAGGATGGCTCCTGTGGGGAACCACTAGAGGCTGCTCAATAAACGCAGCCCCACAGCTCCGTCCCTTGAGGAGAGTGGATGAGATCATGTGTAGATTCAAGAAAAACTATTGCAGCAGTTACCTAAACACAACATGTTCTTTCTGGATAGAATGGGGGGGGAGATGAAAGATTAGAAGTTTGGGTTTTTTTAAAAAAAAGTGGAACTTTCCTTTTCTGATTTCTAGGTCATTTTATTTACTGGTTATAAGTGTTATCTGTTAAAGACAAAATCTTGCTGACCAATGCTATTTCTATTACACTTGGTCATTCTGCTTGATGAAACTGAGGTGCAGAAAAAAAGAAAAGTTATACACAGGAACATGTTAGAACTCCAGAAAAAATAACAAGGGATTTCATCCTTGTCCACCCTTCTGAATAACTGCTTGGCGGGGATAAGGGGGAAGTGTATGTGTATAAATACTTATATAATTTACATTTTTAAAAGTTATCTGTGTATATATAAATACATATGCATGTTGTTGAGGAAAGGTTTCATAACAAATCTGTCCTCTTGTTTCCATAATACACTGGAGTTCCTTGTTTAGCTCAGATGAGAAAGAAACTTTCTGTTCACTGGAACTGCTGTCTCTTCAATAGGTTGACCAACAGAATATTGCCTATTGATGTTTAATAAGATCATACAGGGTATCCCTGTGGGTATTGTACTAAACTCTGAATCCCTAAACTTCAAAACATCATCTAGGACCTGTCCAGATAAGACGAACAAGTACTATATCGATGTCATGAGTTCTGAAATTTGAATGCACTACATCATGGAAATGAATTGCATGTACCAGAATCTAGAGACAGATTCAAAGAAAGAAAAGGTAAGAAGGTATCATAGGCACATGTGGGCTCTAGAATGACCTGGCAAAATGGAGCTCATCTGAATCCTGACACTTTCATTAGTTAATTTAGTGCTGTGGAGCTGAAGGCTCAGTAGTCAGAAGGTTACTGGTAGCTCAGTGCTGATTCATCTGGGGTGTTAAATGTTGCATTAGTTAAGCAAGAGCAATTGAGAAAGAAGCTGTTTCCCAGAGATTAAGAGGTGATGGGGGAGACTCGAAGGCCTGAGGCTGCTTTTGTTCTTAAAAGGTGGGGATGGGAAGGAAAAGAGCTGCATGGTATTTATTCATGAGCAAAGTTGGTTAACAAATAGGGACAGGATGTTTATAAAATGACCATTCCAGCCATCAGGAGCCCTTTCTTCAAAACCTGAATCATTTCATAGCAGACTAAAATTATACTTTAAACAAGGCAACTGTTCAAAGTGTATGTCTGTACATACTGCTATAGATGCATGTTCAGAACTACCTGAGGGGAACACTCAAAATACATATGCTTATGCATCTGATACGTTGAAAAGATCTGTCCTTCCTACCATCCTTTTTGTGATATTCTGGGAAAGAAACACTGACATTCTTGTTCAAGATCAATTTCTGCCTCAGTTATTGATGGTATAAAAAAAGTAAGGATAGTGCTGTACTATTCTTTTTCCTCAGCTTTTGCCTTCATTTGTGCTCCAGCTACCACTCTCAAAAGATTAGAAAAATGTAAAATTCCAAAAGTAATTTGAAAGACCCTTAGGCTCAAATAGCTTCTGTGGGTATTTCAAAATACTGCAAAGTAGCTATGAGTGCATGACCCATTAACTAATGAAGAATTTGGCTGCTTAGTGTTTATTCTCACTTTATTGTTTTGTCTCCTGCATCTGAAGTAAATTACTGTTATGTCTTTAAATCAAAAAGGTCTGTACTAAACTGGTTAGGATGTATGCCTAACACTTTAGTTAAGGAATTCCTTAAGGAAGTCTGTTCCTATGTTACTGTCACACCAAACTATTTGTTTGAAGGGCTCTCTAGGGGCATGATATGGTGATCATTCCTCCTCACAGCAGTACTTTCTAAAGCAGATGATAGTTAAAATGGCATTTCTGGCCCCAAGGAACTGTCAAAAAGAAAAAAGTTGTGAAACTGCAACTTAATTTAGCTAAAGGAAAGTTGGGGAGTCAAGGCTTCTGAAAATTTCCTGAAAAATTTACTTGCCATAAGAAGTTCTGAACTCTTGGTTACAAACCCAAGATCAGCTTTCTATGGTGTGTAAGTGATGAGGAGGAGGTTGCACCATGGCTTTGGCCAGTCTTAGGGTTTGCTGAAAGGAGGAGCCTCTCTACTCTCAGCCCTGACTGTAGCCCATTTATTTACACAGGCTCTGGCAGCAGCAGACTCTGTAGAACTCTGAAAACGCTCTCACACGTGACCTGTTGGTCCATACCCGCTCTGCAAGCACTTTTCTGATTCTGAAGCTGAATAGATCTTTGAAATGCTTTTGCCAGGCCAACTATTAGGACATATTTCTGTGTTAACTAGTTGTAATTCTGACAAAATATGACAAATTTTTATCTGTAGGCCTCAGGAAAGATGACTTAGGTTGTGAATTGTGTTTTCATTTGTTTTGGATCATAGTTTGACTACCATGACCTACATCATAGAAAATGTTCAAGCAGAGGGTGCTGTCTTACTCAGCTGTGAGGGTTAATGTAGTCATGATGAAAGCTAAACTGAGCAAAAAAATGGACATTTACCATTTAACATACAAGAGGGAGTGTTTCCAGTAACAGATGCCGCCACTGCTGAATGTTCTTATGAACTGTAAATTTTCCTTTTTTTTATTAGCCAAATTTCAAGTAAAATAGTCAGATTTTTTTTCATTTCTGACAAATTGAAATACTCTTTTTCTCCTCCTGCCTCATTGAGACAAACTGTACAACAGTACAACTGCATCAGGAGAATATTTGTCCTCTTGCCTTGGGTGTATCGTGCAGTCACTGCCCAAGAACATTTTCAACAGTGACCTAATTCTGGGTGGGCTATAAACAAAAATGCCTTTTTAAGAAGGGAAAGAGAAAGAAGATCCTTGGGCTCTTTGAGGCTTCTGTCTATAACCTCTAAATTATGAAAGTCTTGTATCAGATTCCCACATGTCATTATTATATGTATATAAACATACATATTTTATATTTAAAATTGGATGTGTTTATTATCCTGTGGTTTTCTTTGTAGTGCAAAAGAAGTGTGAGACATTACTGTTTGAACACGCCTTCTGTACTTTTTAGACACATCTACTTGTTTTGATATTCTCCAGGGTAAAAAATTCAAATAGACCCAAATAACACACAAATCTGGGGGAAAAGAGAAAAGTCTAATCATTGGGTAAAATTTGATTGTCATCTTCCCAAGACATTAAGGAGAATTATGAGAATTAAGTTGAAGAAAGCAAAGAGAAAGAGAAAGAGAAGACAAAGGATGTTGTGCAACTGTGAGCAGAGATTTCTTTTATAAGACTTCATAGACCAAAGGCAAGAATCTCTTCACATGAAGTTAGTCATATAAGGCTGACTTTGCGAATAATGTGTTTGATCAACACAGTGGTCCAACCATAAAAGTAGTTGAGGTATGGCTTAATGTTACTGCTACTATTTCCTGAATACACAAATTAGGATTATTTTTTGAATGAGTACAAAGGAAAAAATTCATTCTGAGATGCTGGTTCAGTTGCTAGCACTTACCATTTGATTAGAAGGTAAGACAGTAACTGCAGAGCACTGCTACTGCTACGGGGTGCTGAGTCATATTCCAGAGCATCTCACAGAAGAGGTTCATAGTCACGTGGCTGAACTCAAATGCAGCTTTGTAGAACATACTTCACTACATACCTAAGCCATGTGGGGCCTTCCACAGGTTAAATGACAATCCTGTTCCACTAATATACTTCTGCCCTTTAGTCATGGGCAAAGGACACAGTTTTGGAATGTTCAAAATGAAAATGAAAGCAAATATACAAATGTCCTTAAAACCTGCAACCACTGCATAGCTTACCATGGAGGAATAAAATGCATCTCACCAGTGCTAAGGAGTTGGATACACTGAATATGACACTGGCAATGCATTCTTTATTCAGAATTAATCCAAAGTCCAGGAAGGATAACGTAGCTGATTGATATAAAAATAATGGCAATAAAGCTTTTGCTTTAACTTCAACAGGAATACCCCCATGTTCTATTTAGGACTACTAAATAAATTTTTACCAGGCCCACTGGAGTCTTTTATTTGCTGTCTGTTGCCTTCACAGCTGACATCTGTCATGGCTCAATGAAACTTCTTTAGAAGCTGTGCAAAACCTAATAAATACAAGATCTTTTGCAGGAATGTGGTTTACATCCCATTGGAACCTTTGCATGCCCTAAGGAAAATTCAGTCATGATCCAGCTTTAGACTAAAGCCTGCCATTGGAGTTGATTTGATATACCCAGAATTGTTTTCCATGTTCTTAAACAATCATATCTTCATTCCCTTCCTAAGGCCCTGTTGGGAAGATGTCTTTTGAATTGTGACTAAAATATAATTTCATGCTATTTTCAGGTGTGAGCAGATAACCTGAGTTTCTGAACCCTCACAGAGAATTCTGCCAGCCATGCCTTTTGTTATATGAGGATATCAGATTGAGGCACATGGACCGCAACTGTGGCCATATGGTGGCATGTGTAGGAAGGAGGAAGGAGTAATGGGGAAAAATTCCTTCCACAGAAGGTGTAATGAGGAAAAAAAGAGACTATACACTCCTCCTATATAGTACTTGTTACTAATAACCAACATATGAAAAAAATTGCTTTGAGTCAAGCAGTTCAGAAGTAGTCTTTGCTGTTCTGACATGAACCTCATTTTATTAGGTTTTTAAGGTGTAGCCTTATGCAGAGTACATGACAACAGCATTATCCAGATGGAGAGCAATTATTAAGAGCTACACAATGAGCAACAGTTACATAGGTATAGTAACTTCAGAGTGAAGTTGCTTAAACATGAAGGCACTGCTGGGAGGGGTGGAGCACATAATGAATCATGTATGTGGCAGGAGCATGTCTCTCCTAGGAATCATTCCCCAGAAAGGTTGTATGTTCTGCTGGTAGAAAAGTGAGCGGGTCACATTCCAATCAAATGTGAAATTAAGTGTCTCGTGGCCTTATAGCACATGTGAATCCACACTATTAATGTAGTTTTTCTTTGAAGTGCCCTTTCCTTTCACTGGAGGGCAGGGGGAGACAGAAATAAGTGTCATGAATGATGTGTGAAATATGTATTCAATTTGTTCATGTAATATTAGTGTGGGAAACTTGTGATGTTACAGACATTTGACTATTCTGTGTTGCTATATCCTCAGCTGATATTCTGCCTTTTCAGATACTTGAGAGAAAGCAGAGAAAAATAAAAGCTAAAGGAAGACTAAGGAAGTCAGAGGTGCTAAAAGGGAACAGATCAAGTATCTCCCTTTGGCCCAAACTTGAAAACTCTGAGGAAACAGAAAGGTGAGGAATGAAAATGAGTATTTGGTGCCCAAGAACTAAGAACTGTGGGCCTGACTTATAGAACAGTTGACTTAATTATCCCTTTCCCTGAAACAGACTTAACACTTTTTGTCAGTTGTCATACACTATTCTTTTTTTTTCAGCTGAGGCTGTGTAATCCTGCCTGCTTAATCCATATATTACCAGCCCTTAGGATTTTTTTAAGAAAGGGATGTTTTCTCTTCTACAGGAGAGAAAAAACCTGTCCATCTTATGCAGCTTATTGTCCACACAACAATGAAGAAGTTACTGTATGACTCTGAGTGAGTGTATATGGTGGTTTTGTAAATCCCTCTGAGCCCAGCCTTGAGTAAGACAATTAATCCCAGTAGAAGGGTATTGCTTCATATGAAATCTTTGCAGAGCTGTGGAATCCATTCCTCCACCCCAGCTGCCCAGGCTGTTTGCATACTGGGGCTTTGGTTCCTGCTATGGATAAAATGTGCAAACAAACAAAACTGGCTGTTATTTTATACCCACTAGTTTTGTTTCCCTATGCATATGCTCACAATGTCCTTCTCTGCCCCCAATAATACACTGTGACTATTATGGAGACGGCTGTTCCTTTGAAGCAATGAAGATGCTCCCTCAAACGTGTTCTCTGTTTCCTGTACTGCTTTTGGGTCTGTGCAACCAAGCTGTAATTCTTAAAGCACGTATCCCTTCCCACTGCCTTGGAGTCCACATCATTCTAAATGTGTACTGCAGGTTTCCTTCTCGAAAAAGCAAAAATTACATTAAAGTAACCGATTCCAAATTTTTAATTTTCTATAGTTGCCTGTAAATATTTTCCCCTTTATAGAAATCCTGAAGGAAACTTGCACTATAATGCTGTTAATTTTCTGTCCTTTCCTTTAATTGCTGTGATTACAAAATGCATTCATGCCCATGAGCTGGAGGATTCTGAAAAAGTTCCAACAGAATACAATTACTCACACCTACTCCACCTCACTGCTGTGCTAGTAACCGTGTCTTATTAATCATCCTTACTGTCCACCCAAGCCTTCATTTGTAACATGTCACAACACCTGTGAGAAATACTTAGTGGTAAACTGAAGTCCCATTTGCAGTATACAGTGACAATAAAACAAAAGATAGTTTTATATCCTGAATCAGAGGGAAGGGTAAAGGGGGAAATCTGTGAAACTATGGGAATGATTCATCAGTAGGAAGGTTTCTGATATATATGCTCAGTGTGCTTTAGGCATTTTTAGGTAGCTTAAGCTTCAGCAATGAGTTCTCTGCTTTGATTTTGTTTATGGTACTGAATGTGTGTGTGTTTAAAAATTGTTTCTTTAAGTATACTGTTGTAAAAAAACCCAAACAACAAACACAACTTCCTGAGAGTCATGTAAATACTGAGCACCAACGGGACAGAAAAATCTTTCTATGTAATAATTTAAATTACAGATGAAGCAGGAAAAAGAGGATGTAAGTGATCTAGCAATTATACTATGCTGCCTCAGAGCACTGAAAGGGTTGTTTACATATTTTACAAATAATGAACCCTTATCCTGTCTGCTGGATCTACCAGTCAGCCCAGAGGGATTTGAGAGGAACCCATCAATTCATTTTCTTCCAGTCACAAAACAGCCACCAATGGAAGCGCTGGACTCAAACGGATGAAAGGGTAGCAAACATACTATCACCATCCTATGCATCGAATACTTTTGAAAAATGCATCTCATGGTAAACACTTCCCCAAGACCTTGAGTGAACTATTTAACAAGAGCACAAAGACAGGTGACATGCACTGACTTTGCCAGCCAGCCAAGATCTTTAGATGTAGATGTTTATGTTTTCTTAACCTCCAATTATCTCTCCCGAATACAGGAGGCTGCTTTTAAGGCTGCGCTGAGCAGGAAGCGCTAAGTATGTTCATAAAGGTGTGGCTTAGCTCCCTAGCAATTGCCTGGTAACAGGGGCGTAGTAAACTAGCCTTAAGTAAAACAAACAGGCTTTGTGGAAATCAAAAGCTGAGAATGCAAGCTGTTCACGTCTCCTTGATTAAAGCAGCTGATCTTTGATTGAAGGTGGTGGCCTCCACCTTGTTCCTCTAAACCAAACGGGTTCTCAGGGTTTAGAAGTCTCACGCTTTTGATAACAATGCAATATATAAAATATTTGTAAGGTCATTTTTGTAAGATGTGTTGTGAAAATTAGGTAAATTTACATATTAAATTACCACAAATATTGCATAATAAGAAAAGCCCTGTATCATTTATTAAAAATCACATCACCCTGTACAGAATGGCTCATCTTACACCGAGAGGCATAGAACAAAATCCATAACATCGAAGGGAATCTCAGCCCTTTAATACTGAGTCCTTTTGCCTTGTCTTCCCCAAGGGAAGTTATGTTTTCTTACCGGAAGCTGACTAGGAAAAGTTCAACTCTCACACACGGCAAAGTAGATTGCTGGTACTTGAATCTAACTAGCAGTAATTTAATTTACAGACAACAATCTACATGGAAAAGCAGACCTTTTTCCTGCTAGAGATACACCCACTGACAGGGATTCCTGCATAGACAGAAAGTAATCCAGCGTTTTGAAGAGACACAAAGACCTGATCTCACATCTTACATTTTATGTCTGTACAAAGTAGGTGTAAAATGCCGCCCATCCTGACTCACCTGGAACAGCGATGGCAGCCTAAACCTCGGGCGTTCAGCCCCACCTGGCCCCAGGAACGCCTGGTGTGCCACAAAGCCACGGACTCGGCACACGGAGAGGCACAGCTGCCCTTCGTGTTTGCCCACGAGTCACCCTCTCGTTTTTGTCACTCACTTTTTGTAGAACCAACCACTGAACCGAACGAGGGAATGAGTCCACCTTAAGAAATACCTCAAAATATCAAATATCTCACAGCTGATTCACAACGGAGCCCCACAAATAATAGTGTGAAGTGTCAGAGGGTGCAATGGGCCAAAGGTGCGATGAGAATGCAGAGCTGAAGTGGCATGAATAAGGAATGCCTGAAATTAATATTTATCTCAAACAGATTTCATGATGAAATCTACATCTTAAGAACACAGTTTGTCATATGTGAGAGCCTCAGCCAACTCCTAACTATTTCCATTTCCTTAGCAGGGATATATTTGCTTATAGAGCCCACTAGGATTTAATTTATCTGAAAAATAATGAAGTTGACCAGACTCCTCAGACTCCCTGCTCACACAAAGCAAAGCACTATGGTATGGAAAGGAGCAGCTAAAATTAGTTATGTCCTAGACATCTACTTCATCCAGAGCTTTATCAGTCCATTCACTTTAGTCACTGGTTGGCAGTCCCAGAATGTGCCAGGCAACTTTCTCTTGTGTCTGCCCCAGGGCTCTTTTTCTTTTCCTCACCACCATAACTTTGAGCACAGAAAAGGCAAAACCTTAATGTGTGTTAACTGTGTCACAGCATGGTTGAAATAATTACTTGGGGAAAACAAGGAATGACTGAACACAAGGTGACATTTTCTGTCAAACAAGGGTGTGCCACGTGAGCGGAGGGTTGTGGAAAGAAGCTGAGGTGTACTGGCACTTATGAAACAGCTCTGTCATGGTATATTATCACAACTCCAACTTATTGAGAAGGAATTGCACCTGCTTGCCATGTGCTTAGTTATTACCTGTTTATAAAGCAGTTCTGTAGCTACTAAGTGATAAATGCACTGAATTGCTTCATATGGCATCTTAAATTTAAAATTTCTACAGGATGCCAAAGGGAATAATGTAGGCATATCTGTCTTCTTCCTGTCTGAACACAGTTACTGACTGTGCAATAGGTTTCTTTGAGAATGCAGCTTCTCAGAAATCCACATCCCTGTCTTGTATCAGGCAGATGTATCTGTGAGGACACTACTTCTACCTTACTTCCACTGTATATTCCACAGCATATAAGATCCAGCATCAGGCCAGAGGAAGAAAGTTATTTGTTCAGTCATGCTCAGAGGTTAAAATGAAGAGAGGATTTGTTGAATGGAACAAGAGAATCTATTTGAGTGAGAATCTGATGAGTCTACTGACATGACTGTAACTATATAATATGGGTCAGTGCAGAGTCTTCTATGCAAGCAATTGCATCTAGAGGGGCTGGAAAAAAATGAGATATCTTAGCAAAAATTGTTGTCCAGTCAAGCTATAAATGGTAGAGTAGAAATTAAATTCATCGAAACTTCCTGGAAACTGGCCTAATAGTTCTGCTGGAGTAATGAGTCAGACAAGACTTTTTTAAAGACCACATACTTTAAAGACAAAGACAGTGAAAACAGAAATAATATAATGTTGTAGCAAAGGCCTGCTTCTTTGAGGAAATTATTCCATCCTTGTAATAGGACACAGAGTTGAAATCCCCCAATCAGATCCTAGGAATGTAATGGTGGTAGAAGTGGAGCAAAATAAATATAATCAAGATCATTGAATGATAGGTCTTATCATGTCTATTTTGGATGCACACCACTACATTCATCAACATACAAAATACTCTGATGAAATGTTTTTAAATGTAAGTACTTCAACAGGTGGTTAAGTTTTGCTTAAGTTTTGCATTTATATTTTACTTCTGTTTATATGGTGGTGAGAAAAAGATATGTATTACCATATCTGTATGTGGAATAAGTTTAATTAAATTCTAATGAAGAAACAGGTTAAATATCAGAGCAGCTAAATCAAATGGGAATGAAATATTATCGGAACACCCCCTCCTTTTTTATCAAAGTTTTTATGTCAGCTGAGATCTTGTGGTATAATTTGAATAAACTGACAGAGATTAGTAATTTCTGCCAAAATAATCTCATGAGGCCATATCAGCCAGTTGTCAGTAAAGCTTGACAAAATGTAACCTACATAAATTCATCATTAATTGTGTAATTTGTATAGTTGTTTTCCATGGAGTAATTTGGCCTTCCAGTACACAGTCCTTTGTATTTCCTTGATGATCAGTCCTTTCCTCATTGCTGTGTTGCAGCATTGATTATCAACTCTCCGTAAGGGCGAGCAGTGTACAGCACGCAGATCTTTTGATGCAGATAATGGCATTTACATTTCTTATGGTGTCTAACTGTTTTTATGTTTCTATGCACGGTGACTGGGGTTGGATATCCAACCTTCCACATGGCTGTAGCTGTCTCACTTTGAAACATCAGTGATTTTGTGTTTCAATGAACTTCTGAGAATTCTATACCTGTACAGTGTGAATGAATTTAGGTGTGGGAATATGATGGGCTGAATATCATAGATTCATTGAAGGAGTGGTACAAAAGTTCTTTTCAAAAAAGTTAAAGGACTACTGAATTTCCTACCTTGCTACTTCTGTGACTGGAAGTCTCTGAGTTGATCTGTTAAATATAAAGTATAAAATGGCCCAAATTAAATCCTTCATGGAAATGTAAGGTCATTCTCATTTTTCATTATGAGGAGTTAACCTCTTGATCTTTTCACAAGAGGATAAAAGTTTATCCTGCTGAACTTTAAACATATAAAGTAATATTAAATTTTATTGTTTATAAATTAAGATGATTGTACTTAATTGTATGTAAATACTAGTGAATAACAGGCAACATTTTGGCTTTTAGCTGTTTCAGTAGATTGTGTTATCAGTTTATGTATTTACTGTTTTCTCTAGGGGGATAGTGATGGTAGCAAGTATGGTGGTAGTGGAAGTTTTTTCCTTCATAGCTTATGTAACAAACACCTCCCTAGATTAACATTATCATTAAAAAAGCAAATTTTTTAATGTTGGATATGCTGTTGCACTGACAGACTTGTAAACTGCCATATCCTTTTGATGGACGAAGAGAGGATGGGTCAGCTAAAAATCTGCCACAAAGCCAGTGTTTTCCATTGAATTTCCATTTTCATATTTTACTTGAGACAAGTAAAAAAAGTAACCAATTGCAATGAAACTTTATTTAAACATATTGTTGGGCAATAAAGTTTCACATAAAGTCGATTTTTAATCACAGGTAAGATAGAGTGAAAGGGTCACGAAGTAATTGCATATTCATCTCATTAGGTAACAGAAATTGTATCACATGGCTTGTCTAATTTACCACAGCTTAGAGATCCTGTCTCAACTAGTTGCAGTGAATTATTGAAAAATGTAGCAGTGAGATCAGATTGGCGACTCAGAAAGTTTCTCATCAGCAATGTAGTGCAGCTCTGGAAAGGTCATCCAGGGAGGTTTGCAAGACACAGCTGGACAAAATCCTGGCTGGGTCAGTCTCGTGCTGGCAGTGGTCCAGATGTGGGCACAGTGTTGGACAAGAGGACTTGCAGAGGTCCCCATCAGCAATCATTTCAATGATTCTAATTCCAGTAAACTGTCTAGTAAATTATTTGAAGAATGGCATTATTTCCAATGAAAAAAAAATGGAAATTCACTATGTATTTGTTATAAACTGTTAACTTTAATGTAAATCTCTAATAATATTTATGAAGGAGATTACTATGCCTGTATAGTTGATCTGTCCATAAATTTGGTAGAAAAGTAAATGCTGAATTTTTCCAAAGCCTGATACCTCTAATCTGGAGGAATTTGGCTAAAAAACACACACATATACACCTCCAATGGGAGCTGAGCAAGTATGAAAACTTTTTAGGATTAAAACACTGGATTGATTGTCATGCCATAAAGGAGAGAAGCTATGCAAAATAATAGGGGAAGTAATCCCATTTTTATTTATCTTGTCTGATCACCAATTTTATGTTTTAATTTACCTTTAAGTCAAAAGAAATTAAATTCTAGTTGATACGGGAATCTAAGTGAAGGTTTTCAGTGTGGCTTGGTGGACTGAGTGTCTGCAGGGTAACAGTCCACCAGAACCCCCTTTTTGAAGCTCTTTTGCATATTGCTGAGCTTGTGGGGTTATCTTGATGGAAATTACTTCAAGGCTTCTACATTACATTGTAATCATGACAGACCTACCTGTCAGCCCAAAAAATCAGATCTCTCCAAATATCTGGACAGCAATCAAAGAACACTGTTAAGCTGTTGTTCCCATGCCTTTTCCCACTCACTTGCCGTTAAAGAAAGAATGCCAGAAAATCCTTTACATATGGGTTTATGTTTCAGGAGTTACAGTAAGCTCCTCCTTCAGAAAATATTGATGCAGTTGCTTATAATCCAACCCAGGAGCCAAGGATTGAGTGGGTATGAAGTCTAAATGTCTTCTCACATTTGCTTACAGATCACTCACAGATCTTTTACTTCCTGTGCCAGTTCAGTTTGGAGGTGCTGAGGCATGCAGAGAATTCACTGCTATCCCTCTTGGGTGGATACACACCAAGGCTCCATACTTACTCAATCTAGTATCTGTTTCTCACAATCACAGAAAAAAAATGGCTAGAAGAGAACTCTGGAGGTCTTTTGGTCCAAACTCCCTGCCCTGCCTGCATGGCCAGTTTCAAAGTTAGACCCAACTTTGGTCTAACTTCAAAGTTAACTCACTTTTCTCAGGGTGTTCCAAACAATTTACAGGGTTAAACATCATCATAACTTTTCCTTTTAACTGATGAGTAAAATATTCATGAGGACAAATCACTTCTCAATATCATACAGGTTTGGAAGAGAAGTTTGACTTTTAGCTTCCCTGAAAGGTAACTGAAGTATTTCTATAGATCTGAATGCAGCCAGGACATTAGATCTCATGTCCCCAAGTTTCATACTTGGCTTTAACAAAAGGACTTCAGTGATCAGGACATTCAGTCCACAGGAATTTATAATAATAACGTAGTAAAGGTAAAAGAGGTGGTGGGCTTTCCCTCACCACCTGCCTCTCCATCTCCATCTCCCTCCCCTCATGAAACTGTGTTTAACATGAACGAAAATGCTACTACAGATTTATCCATTGAAAGCACAGTGAATGTAATGAGTTTGTTCGGTGTTCTCATGTGATCTGTGATCTATTTTCTAGTTTTAATTGCTTGATTAATAAGAAACAAACAAAATAATTACATAATTATGGGCTTGCATAACAATCAATGTCCACCTTTAAAACTTTTATTGTCCACCCAGTTACATTTATGAGATGTTATCCTTGTATGGAGCCTACAAACAAGTTCCTCTATAAATATGCCTGCCAGGATTAAAACTAAAGGTGAGCAATAACTCTTTATTTCAGCAAGATCTTGGTTACAAATTAACTTTGCTATGCCCACTGTACAAGGGTTTGTCCCACATGTTTTTCAGGAAGTGGATCCTGTTGGTGTTCTGTGGAGATCTGTGGAGACCTGCAATGTCATTCCTTTATATTTTTAAATCAGTATCACTGCAGAGACTGGTATAATTCAGGACAAAGACGTGGAGGGCTGTGGACAGAAGGTGAATGAGAAACCAGTTGCATAATGTGATACTTTAAAATGTTTGATACCCCAGGAAGGCCAGCATTTATTTAAAGTTTTTGTTTAAAAAATATAGAACATATTTGATGTTCATTTAGCTAGAATATCTTAGATAAATTAATATCGAATTATGTGAATTGAGATAGCCTAAAATTAGAAAGCAGATGAGCTTTCTAGAAAGAGGGACTACATTTTCTGAGGTGAGCTAATATAGTTGTGAAAAGCATAGAAGCTTTTGGGCTCACTAGCCTTGATACCACACGTAGATTTCAAAGAAGTTTTCTAGGGTCTTTGACACTGATCTGAGGAGGACTTCTTTAATCTGATATGTTGCTCTAAGTGAATTATGATACCTTTTCTTTCACATTAGATCCTAAAAGACAGATACATATGTATTGACATTCTCTGTGCCAATTCACTGGAGCCTGTGATCATATATGTCACCCTGGCTAAGAACCTATCATGTGTGTGATCTTCTATAGAAATCTGCTAATTATAATCCCATTGTATGAAGTACTCACGTATTAGGGCTATGAAATGACATGCTCATGAAGGCAGCTAAATTGCAGCAGACGGGTCCACTTTTTTCTGTGAACATAGCTACAGGTAAAATATGTGTTCACAATGATGGCTACAAACATTGCCTCCCGCCAAACACCCCCATAACGTGTGTGTTTGGGAGGGGAGGAACAGGCTGGGGTGAGAGAAACAGTTCTCACACTTGCAGTCAATGTATTTTTATGGTTTTTATTACAGACTTAAGGGATAAGAATCATCCCATACTCAGTGCTCAGTGTTACACTGTTTCATTACCACTATGTCCAAAGGGTATAGCTAACCAAAAGGAAAGTTCTACCAATGACTTCTAGAAATGTATTGACAGAAAAAAGTATAGCTGTTGCATAAATTCAGCTATGCCAGAAAATATAATGCTGAAAACATTTGGAATATATAAATACATGTTACAGATTAAAGTTTTCATCTTTGAGTGCTTGGGAATTGGCCCTTTCTGTAACAATGAACCATCTTCTGAATTGCTTCTCAGGCAGCTGCACATGTGAGCTGCAGAGAAACAGCTGAGAGGCATTAACAACTATCCTTAATATCCAGAGATACACCTGTGCACTGCAAAGTTTCCTGCATGGCCTCTGCCAGGTAAATTCTTCTAATACGTAAATTCTAAGGTACTTCACGTGAGACAGCATCCTTGAAATGTAGTTTATTTTCACTGAAATAATGGAATTAGTCTTGTTGATGGTGTGAATCAGTGTTTGCTGAAGGAGGTCCACAATAACTGCTATAATTAATCAGTTCTAAAATTAGCATGTTAAAAGAAGATGAGAAACTGTGATGTAACAATTAAAGCTATCAGATATTCAGTTAAATGTCTAGCTCTGCATTTTCCATGATAGACATCAGTTGCTAAATAGCAGCACCAGTTTTCCTTCAGTGAAAATTGTATTTCAACACAACAGTAGTACTGGAGTACAAACTGAAGATTTAATGAAGCAAGGGAAAAATTATGACTAGTCTAACTTGCAGCATTTGACCCACCTTTACAAACTAGAGGAAGAATAGGGTCTAAAATGCAAAGTACTTTCTGTTTGTATCATCCCTTAAAATCCCTGTAGAATACTACACGCTTGTATTATACATTAACGTTGGCATCGGTAGCTGGATACACCCGCAGCAATGCACACAAAAGGCAATTAATTAGGAGCAGGTAAAGACTGTTGTTTCGTGGAATTCAATGCTAAGTCATAAACTGTGTTTTAGCAACTGTCCGCGTATATTGCTCGGATTTCCCCCAGACGCGGGCCTGGTGGGAGCGCAGAGAGCACCGTGTCTCACCGTATCTCCCAGAGCGCAGCGCCCAGCGCCGGGCGGGATCCCGCAGAACTGAAAGCAGGTAGAGGCACTTCCTGCAGGCACAATTAAAGAGAGAGAAAGGGAGTTTTCCTCTGATCTCCCTCAAAAACCAATCAGGCCAGATTAGCCAGGCGTTGATTCTCCCTCCGTCCCTCCTACACCT
The DNA here is from genome assembly GCA_013396655.1 of Campylorhamphus procurvoides. Classification (NCBI taxonomy): domain Eukaryota; kingdom Metazoa; phylum Chordata; class Aves; order Passeriformes; family Dendrocolaptidae; genus Campylorhamphus; species Campylorhamphus procurvoides. The sequence continues at coordinate 897,954 of WBMV01000309.1, forward strand.
TTTCCAGAGGCCCAATGGCCTTGTCCCTTTGGGAGATTGACTAGAGTCACATGAGCTGCACCAAGGGCAGGTAACTCAGGAGAGGGGAAGGGGGAAGGGAAAAAAAAAAAAAAAAAGAGAGAAAAAAAAAGCCCAAGCCCAGGCTGAGCTTCTGCCATGATGTCAGAGGGAAAGAAACCCACAGCTTGCTAATTTCACCTCCCAATCAGCCCCGGGAAGGAGAACACCGGGAACAGGTAGAGATGAGAGCTTTCTTTCTCCATGTTTTTTTCTCAACCACTCTACCTCCTTAAATAGCTCTTTCTCTCCTCTTCATATTGTGACTCCTCGTTCGCTCCTTTCCCTTTGATTACTTGGAGGTTGGGGGTGAGCCTTGTGGGATTTTTTTTTTTGTTTGTTTGTTAGTGTGTCTTTCTTTTGCTTTTTTTGTCTCTTTTTTTGACCTCTGCTTTTGATTGTAGTTGTTTCCCCCTGTGGTCATGACGGCTTCGCACAGTGACTCTTTGGTGGTGTTGTTTGGGGCAACAGCTGGTGCATATGGGGCTAAACTGGGTTCGGATGAGAGGGAACTAATTCTCTTGGTGTGGCAAGTTGTGGATCTACACAGCAAGAAGGTATGGCTTCGACATCCGGGCCGAGGGCGCGTTCCCCGGGCTCGGGGCGAGCGGGCTGGCCCGGCCATCGCTCGCCCCTGCCCAGGGCTGCTTGTTCATTTCACAAACGCTCCGAGGGAGGGGAGGGCGCGGGGCTCGCTCACTGCCCACTGCCCGCCGAGCCCCCTCGGGAAGGGCCTTTTTGTTCCGTCCTAAGGGAAGAAGTAACTTCTAAAGAAAGTTTGGTCGCTTCCACCCCATCACTGCCCCGTCCGCCTTTAAACATGTGTAGCTTCGAGGATGTCTACGGACTTCTGAAGCTTTAGAACAATAAAGCTGCCCCGGTGGCTCCGAGCGTGCACGCTTCCCTGGCAGCGGGCTCACGGTAGCCACTGCACCCTTTGCGGCCTGCTGCGGGACACCTTTTTTTTTTCTCCTTTATAACCAACGTTTGGATATATTTTGAAAAATATTGGCTTCTTTTAATTTTTAGTCCAATCTTCAAGTCATCCCCAATTCCCGCCCCCCCACCCCAAAGCCCTATCATAAACAAGAATCCCCTAGAGATGAAGTGCTTTGATAAAACAAGCATGGCTATTAATTTCATTAATAGATTCGTGAGGCTGCCTTAATACTAAGTGATCTTCCCTTTGCAAGGAACAACTCCCGCAAAAGTCGGTGCTAACTACAAAAAGCATCCCAGGAAAATGGGCTCGGACAGCCCAAAGCAGGGCGCGTGGCTCTCCTGGGTGGGAGGGAGAGAAACTGAGGCCAAAGGTTTCGATTTGTGAAATAGACAAATGCTTTTTTCCTGGCGGTTGTTGTCGGGACGGGATACTGCACCTTTCTGATTTCTCTGCAGTCTGAACACATTGGTTCAAAGCGCTAATTCCATTGCTCCTCACTTTTGTCCGTAATTCCTTAAATGTTTTTAGGTAGGGACACTACACAAATCCCTGGTGAAGGCAGACAACTTGGACTTAAGTGACCAGTGTCGCGAAGTCAGTGGCTTAACCCCAGAGGGACTGAGCAAAGCCGAACCACTGGACAGGGTTCTTCAACAGGTGAGGTGCTGCTCTTGGCAGCAGGGGCTCTTCAGGCTGAAACCTGCCAACAAGCTTTGATGGGTTTGGAAAAAGAAATAGGCTTTAATGTTGCCTCTCACTTTGAAATCACTAGCAAGTTTTCATGCTTGTTTTAAAGCTAACCCAAAAGAGACTGGGACCATTCAAAATGGGAATCCCATAATTCTGAAACATTTGTGTACAATACCAGAGTATTTGAGCTGATGTTTTAAGTCCTTTAAAGATCTGACTTCTGGTTATTTTGATGGGTCTCCTTTTATTCCAAATTTCTCTTAAGCCTTAAAAGAGTAGGCCGGTAAGGATACTACTTAATATAGCAGTGCTAATCAAACTTTCAAAATTCATGTGGCATGGCTTAATCTACAAGTTCACTGCTATAAGGGGTATTAAGAAACTCGACCTTTTCTCATTTGTTAAAGTTAGTTGAAATCTTCAAAACTATACTTTCAGATACCATCAACTGTGCTTGTTGTGTATCACTTTTTCCAGCTGATCTTAATTAGTGGATTATAAAGTGATTGGGGTTTTTTTCCCCCTATGATTTCTGTAATTTTGCTCTTTGACTCACTTAATATCCCACTAAGGCAAAAAAATCTGTAAGTTTGTATGATACAACTCAAGAGGACTTAAGTTACTTATAAAAATTTAATGCCAGTAGTATACACATACAGTTCCTGAAAGTTTGCTTGCTTTGACTGTCTTTTTTGTACACGAAATGTGCTTGAATGGAAAAATACAATAGTGCATTTTTGTGTAACATATAAAGCTGGCTTTCCACACCTTGTCTGAATCATCGTAGGTGTGTTTCAGCAAGAAACTTGCTTAGGCAGTAGAACAGGTTCGTATTGCTGTAACTTCTGGTGACACAGATAACTTGGCAGACTCGGTCCTAACCCTCTTTGATACTGGAATGGTTAACACTGCAGTGTAGGGAGTGCCTTTGAACACGTAACTTTTATGTGTCTTAAAGTCTGTCAGCATTAGCTGCAGATGGCATTCGTTCTACTTGCACTGTTTTTGCTGAAGTCCAAGACCAAGAGGTGATTTTTTTTTTTTAAGCTCTATAATAACCCTTGAGAAAATGCACAGCTGCAGGTTTGATCTTGCCCCAGATCTTGCACTAAAGACATCTGGAACAGCTTAGCCTAGTACACTCTATTTACCTTTATAACAGACACACTTTAATTATACTCAATACTTTATGAGAGATTGTATCTTATTGCCGTAAATTGCACTGTAGGTGGGTCTGCTTTAGCAAATAAAAGGAAATACTACCTTTGTGTGTAGGTGGGTAGAGACTCTTGAAAAACAACAATTTTTTCCTTTTTGTTTGCGTATCTATGCAACTAAATAATGTTTTTGCTGTTAATTGTTCAATGCCAGTTGTGATGTGGCCAGTTTCATCATAGGTCTTCTGTAACACACCTTACCTAAACTCCCTTCCCTTCTGTGGGTCCTGACTCCTGTGGGAATTAGGAGAGAATTAATTCAACCTCCTGCTTGCAATGGTGGCAAGAAGAAAACCTCCATATTCTTTAATGGTATATCCTTTTCTACTTTTTTGAAGATGAGTCCATTAAATATTTCAATTGCATCATGTGTTTTAGGGATGAGTCAGGTATTTGTCAACACATATGGAATTTTTTTTCTTTCTTCGTTAGAGAAGAACAAAAGCACAGGTGGGTGAAGTGGTTGTTTGAAAAGGAGGTGGAGGAAAAGGAAGTAGACTCCTACCTTGATTTGAGATAATATTATAGAGTATGTGAAATCAGCTTCCCACACCCTGCTTGGGTCGTAGTAGAAAATTGATGATGCAGCTGAAAATCTCTCACTTTAGCATATATTTCAGTCATGTAAATGAAAGTTTCGGTGCATGCTTCTGGCTTTTGCCTTGGTTTCCCAGTCCCTACATGTGAGGGAATTGAGAATCACTAAGCACAAATCCTTTGTAATGCTGATCTGTGATGCAGGGGACTCTTTCAGAGTCGAGCATTCTGTGGTTCTGATTCAGTGATTTGTAGCTGGTAAACACTAGATCAGTTACTGTGGTTCTGGAGTTTTTCCACTGACCACAGAAAGCCTCCTTCTGTTGCTATTTAGATCCCTTTCCAGTAGTGGTGGAGTCTACCAAAGGCCTGTATCTGTGGTTAAGTCTTTAGTCTGCTTTTAACAAGGCACTTCAACAAATGATGTATCATTTCAATTTTATTTCATATTCTTCAAGTGTTACATATCATACAGCTTATTATTTGAGTTTGTCTTAAGAAAATAGGGTTCATCATCAGTATGTTTTTGCTGTGTAATTTTACAGAGTGAGGTTCTGAAACAGTGCCCCCAAATAACCAAGCTGTTTGCCTCAGTGTATGTTCTATGTGTTTTGCTGCAAGTTTTCAAATAGTGTACTTGTCCAGAGTAACAAGCATTGCATTCCATAGATGCTACTACATTTATGGCATCCATCTGTATTTTCTGATAGGTGACGTGCAGTGTTGTGATAGCTATGCTTTGGGTGGGGAGGGGAGTATGTACAAATATTAGGGAAATAATTACCTGAAGTCATAGAATGCGTGCCCTTTGGAAGCAGCCTGCTTGATGTATCTAGTTCAAAATGCCATTGATAACTTACCTCTGTTGGACCAGTAATGGTGAACTTAGAGCTGCTGACTGAGATGCATTGTAGTTGCAGAATGCTACTAGGCAGAAAAATTGAGTATTTTTATTTAAGCAGGTAAGTGGGAGATCTCTTGTTTAAAGTGTGTATTTGGAACTGTCTGGAGCCTGTGATGTAAGCCTCTAAACATGCATTAGCTACACCACCTACCAAAGGGAATAGTTTTCTTCCTGCATTACCGGGACATTCTTGCTTAGTTTCATTGTTCAAAATGCTCAAATTTTTCAAATCACAGAACTGGCTTATTTAGTATGTTATTTATATTTTTCTTATAAACTGCTGTAGCTTTATAGTTTCCCATTTTCCAAGCTTTTAAGGGGGATCAGTTATTTTCAGGTTGCTTCCTGAAACCTTGCAGAAATGGAAGCTTGCTTTTAAAGAGCAAAACCAAAATGACCTTTACCTTTTTCTCAGGCCCATTACTCTGTCATCAAAAAGCTGACATCCTCATGTGCTTCTCTGATTTTAGCCAAGGGGGTTCTAAGTTAAAGATTGCATATGAAGTTGAAAGTGTTGTGGATTTCTTAATCCTTCTCATACAGAAAACCTGGCTGAATCAGCATGACTTGCCTTAAGACATGCTACTTTCCTTTTGCAAGGCAATATTTGCATGTCTTCCTGACAAAGGATAAATCTAAAAAGAGCTAATAATTTTGTAGAGCTGTCTACAGTATTTAGCTGTAATTACCATCTTACTTTGAACAATATACATAAAAAGGGAGAGGTTCTCATGTGAGAGCTGGGTTTGCTTTTGGACCTGTTGAAAGCCTTCAAGTTTCACCTGTGCATTGTCATTTATGTATCAAATCCAATACACAAATGATTATTTCAATTCATTTTCTTGACTAGAGGAAGACAAAGCTGGGTCTTTCCCCCTCCAATCCTCTAAACAATGAGCAAATTGAAAACAGAGCAGTTGCCATTTCACCAGGTGATAGCAAATTGCCTGTTCCCTAAAGCATGTTTGGATGCCTATTGATCATCCAGCTGAGCTGCAGGTACAATTTATTTTCAACAAATTCAGCAAGAAACAAGCTGGTTAAATGAGCATTTGGAAACAAATGGGATGGGGGGAGAGGTGGAAGAACCAGCAAATTCCTCTAACCTGATAAACCGGTTACAACTTTTTTTAAAAAAGAAACTTGTTCTGCAACCTCTTCTTCATAAAGTGGTAGCAGAAAGCTTTCTTGGCTCCCCTGCTAGCTGTCACACCTTCATTTTGGAGAAATGATTTTCAGAATATATTTTTAATACACATCTCAATCTTCAAACTGCAGAAAAAGGGAAAATGCAGGGCAGGTTTATTTTGGTTTTGCTCTTGTGGATGGTGGTTTGTTTTTTTCTTTTTTTGAGTCTCATGATTGGTCCTCCAGCTTCAGATTATCTGGTGACTGCATCCCCTCAATAAAACTCCTGATTGAGTCTGTATGTTGGAATATTTTCTGGGTCTGAGTTGTGGCATTTTGGAGCAGATGTTTGGCAAACCTTTGGCAAGTGTTATTAGACAGGCTGTTCTTTCCACAACAAATACTTGGTGTGTAGTTTCACAAGATTTGGCTGCAGCAGAGGGACCAGCTTCTTTCCTGCCCCTACACTGCACTTTGCCATCTTTTTGTTGTGTCAGTGAAACTCTTTGTGAAGCTGTGCTGTAAACAGGATCACTGGAATGAGCAGGTGGAGTGGGAACTTGTAAACTGCTTTGCTGTCCAAGCTCACATCCCATGAGACTACACCCTTTGGTTGTGTTTTCATGATCCAACATGTTTGATGGCGATACCAGCTCAAGGTGTTTCTGCCCCCGCACGTGTTCTCAAGCTGCAGTTGTGTGAAAACTTTAGTGGCACCTTTCACTTAGATGGGTGCTGTGCATGGCCCCCCCTCACCTGTGTTCTGCCAGCACTAAAGTTTTTGGGGCTGCACACTGAACTGGAGCAGGGCACTGTTCTGAGTTACAGCCAGTTCTGGTGGCTCTGTCTCATGCAGTGTGGCAGATTAGGTAGTTTGTCTGAGGGCAGCCATAGCATTACGGTGTGGGTGAAAGGAGACACCTTAAGACAGGTAGGGCACCAGGCAGTTTGTGTTGTGAAACTGTGGCCTTGGTTTGGAATCAGCAGTGAGTGGTGAGGGTTTCCTGATGGACACAAGGTGGCCTTCAGGTTGTCAGGGCAGGTAAGTGATAAACTCCTGCTCCTGTAGGAGAGCTGAGCGTACTCTGTGTGTGTAGCCTTATGTGGAGTTCTTACTAAGTATCAACATCTAATACACCCTATTTTTGTTGATAAATTTAGATGATAAATGATTAGTTGATAAATTATGTTTGATACCTAATATGGGAATATCATCAGTATTTTCTGTGGGGAATTAGGGATGTGCTAATGTTTCCTAAAGCTGCAGGCTGTTACAGTATGAATTCATTTTTTTAGCACTGAAAGTGGTTGGTAATCTCTTGTTTCAGAACCTTAGTTGTAATTGTGTTGTTGATGGTATAGGTAAACCACGTTTCTGTTTACAAATTCTCAGTGCTCCCCAGCTCCTACTGTATTATTATTGAAACACTCAAGTGTGTTCCCTCAAAAACAGAGGAGAGTTAATAGCAGAAACAGTTCCTCTATTATGTATATTATACATATATATACATGAATGTAAATGTAGATCATTTGGTATTGGCAGTATTTGTGTTCTGTTAGGTTTTGTGGAAAAGCAGAAACCTTACCTTTTCTGAAAGCTGCAGTACTTTTATCTGAAATCCTCAAGTATTCCCTCTAGGGAACAGGAAGGTTCCCTTGCTTTGTTCCTATATTTAGGTTCATTCCACTTCAGAATGAGCAGAGAATTAGATAAATGATTTTGTCTGTGTATTCTTCTCTTTGCAGGCATAAAAAATGTGGCTGTCTTGGCTAGCTGGGCTATTTTCTCTTAAAATACGAAGTGCCAATATTCATTGGAAATTAGTAATTTGGCCCAGAGGTTTGAGGATCAATGAGTACACTTTATAATAGCAGATGCTGCTACTTTTTCTGATAAAGCTGAACAGAGAGTAGAAGCATTTTAATACAAAGATTGCTGGATTACATGATCCTCAAAGACTTTGAACTTCTTTCATTTGACTTGCTGTAAGTAGCTACTGAAAAAATCACTATAAATGTGTTAATGAATTATTGTCAGGGTCTTCAAAAGTGGCTGAGGAATAAATGAAGCATAAAGGATTTCAGTGTGTAGATGTGGCACTTAAGGACATGGTTTAGTGGTCGACTTGGGAGTGTTATGCTAATGGTTGGACTCAGTGAGCTTGAATATCTTGTCCAAAGCAAAAGATTCTATGATTTGTATTCTGCTATTTTGACAGTAACTATACATGCAGTACTTCTACCTGTTCTTACTGTAAACTTAGAAAACTTTGTGTGGATAGTCTGGATTTGTCTGCAAACGTGTGCTGTTTCCCTCTTCCTCTGGCAGCATTTTGAAAGGGTTGCACAGTTCTTCAAATCTCTCTGTTGGTTTACTTGGGTTTTTTTGTTTCTTTTCCCCTTTTTGAAAACCAGCACCCTTGAGTTACATGCAAAGTTTTTGGGTACCTGGGTGCTGCCAAATGAGGGCAACCTCTCTGTTAACATGTTGAAGCACTTCTTTGCTGAACAGTTACCTTTAGGACTGATGTGTGGATGCTGGAATGGATCTTGCTGGCAAAGCAGTGTTGTAGCCAAACTAAAAAATGCTGATTGAAGATTTTTTTTTTAAGCAACATAATGTCAGCCTGGTTTTATTTTACATTTTCTCTTGTAAAAATTGAAACTTTTATATCTCTTAATTAGAAACATAAACAATAATTCTCTGTCCTTTGCACATTCAGGTCTTTGCCATCTCCTACCTCCTCTGGAAAAGCTTTTCTCTTCCTAACAGTTGCTGCTTTGCATAAAACATGCAGAGATATCATATTGTTTTCCTACATGACCAGTTTCTGTTAACTATGACCTTATTTCAATGAAAAGGGGCAAATATTAATACTCTAAAAGACAGTTTCACGTGTCTCTTCAGAGAACACTGAATCAGAAGTCACTTGGCTCTACAAACCATTTTTCAGTGCTTTGCTCTGATAAATATGTATTGATATTCTTTAAACAGTTCACGACTTACTCCAGTATACTTCTGTACAATAGCCTCTGTTTTTGCTGCATTTATAAACAACTGCTTCACTAATTTGTCCTTCATTCATTAAATCCACATGCTGTGAAGGCAGATAGGAGTTATAAGATGAATATTACACAAAAGGTATGGGGAATTGAAATTCAAATGCTCACCCCTTGTGATGAGTGACAACCAAACAAGAACGAAAATCAATGATACTACTTCTCCCAAAGTCCCATTTCAAAATATTTTGGTTCCTCTTTCTTCCTGCTACCTGTCTTTGTTGAGCTGCAAGGGGCAGAGAGGGGCAAAGGGTGTTAATAAATGGATATTTTGTTAGCACTAAAATATTGGATAGAAACTTAAAATTAAGGTTAGGAAACAGTTGTATTCTTTTTTGTCACAAAAACTTGGCTCCTGTGATGATTTTTGACACCTGTTAAAATGAAAGGTTCTATTGGTAGAGCTCTAGGACAGTCTTTGAATTGTGTTATGATTCTTACTGAATTCAAATCAAAACTTAATTAGTGAGGTTTCCATTCTCTGGCTCTAATTCTAGAGAAATTTAAGCAGGAGCTTTAGCATTATGAGTTGTGTAGACATTGGCAGTGTGTTAAATTAATTTGGCTGTAATTGCTGTAAACACATTTGCTTTCCTGATAAGTAATTCTGTTGCAATGAATTGCACTACAGGTAAAGCAGAGCCACAGTATGCGGCTTGAAAAATAACAGTGCAAAAACCACTGTGGAGCTTTTGCTTTGTAAGTAGATCTTATTGTAGCAAATGTTAAAGTGTCGTTTTCAGCTTAAGCAAGACACAAACCAGTGTGTAACACATCAAACCTCTTGAATCAAATCCTATTGGATTCGAGGGGGATGCATGAGATTTAGAATTGGAAAATACATAGTTGTCGCAAGAATGACTGACAGAATTTTGGGATTTGCATGAATGATTACTGGAGTCTCTCAGCCAGTGTTATTTCTTACAACAGAATTAAACTTACACAGAATGGACTTTGGCTTATTGTAAAGCCTGTGAAATGTCACCGTGTAAATATGAAGTGCAGGAGCAGACAACTGCTGTTCTTGTTCTTGCTTAAAGAAAATAAAAATCAACTTCCTCTTTCTATAAGTCTCAGATGCTGAAGAATTGATCACAAGAAGTTGTGTGCCTTGCTTCATATTCAGATAAACTTGTAACAAGTCTTTTCAGTCACAATAAATCACTTTGGAAACAAGAAGCTACCTGAAAGAGAGGATGTAGTTCTCTAAGAGGAAGCAACATCTAAATAATTAATATCCTTGTCCTGTGTTGGGCGGGCCTGAATCCCCTGCAAGGCCAAGTGTAAATTTAGATCTTACTCAGCTGTCAACTGCTAAAGTCTCTCCTGATTTCTTATTCTCATTTTTCCTTGTATCAGTCATAATCAGTTCTTCATGCATAGGGTTGCTGTCCTAATCTGTGACTTGAGAATGTGAGAGATTGAAGGCAAGCTGATTTAGGGATCTAATTCCACTTCTTTATGTTTCTGTGAAAGCATGTTTGTACAAGAAATGGAACACTCCCCATTTAGGAAGTGGAGCAGAGCCAGTTTATGAAATTTAGACTGTCTTTTGCTGATATTTGTAAGGGTTTGATCAAGAATCATTTGGATTCTTATATAAGAAAAAATACTTGATGGATCTGAAGGCTGTTATTCAGGAAAGTCCATGCCTGTGATATTCTTACAGTATAACTTCAATGCAGAGACAGAAGTATGAGAAAATCATGTAGGAAACTAAATTGTGGACTCTTCATTCTTTTGATGTATCCTTTTCTTTTTACTTTCTCTGGCTATTACTACAAAAGCAACTTGAAAACCAACCCAATAGAAAAAATGCTTTAATTTTGCAGGTATTGACTATTCTACAACTGGTTAAGCCTGCACTACAAACAATGAGGTAGTGTTGAGTAAATAGAGCAGTGCCATGCATTACAGTCAATAGAGCCAGTGCTAAAGATCACATTGCTAATGAAAGTTTGTCCTTGAAACAGAGGTAAGTGGGAGTGGGGGAGGTATAGAACACTGAGAGCAAGCTTGCGCTTAAATCAAGACTTTGGAAATCTTGCAGTTGTGGCATTAATTAAAGCCCAGAGTTTGGAAAGTATGTTCAACCTTGTCTTTCAGGCTGTAATGACTTGCTCTGAGAGTTGAGCTGATAGCAAGCAGCCTGTGAGGAGTGTGAGGCACCATTGTAATCCTGCTTGAAATGTAGGTAAAAGGTTGACAGAGTAGGGCTTTTTTTTCATTACTAATGTTCAGAGTTTTCTTTTTCCTTGAAGTTGGACTCATGAATAATTTCTGCCAACAAATGCTAAAGTATTTTGCAAGATAAACATATTTTTGCATTATTTTATTGGTTTTGATAGCTAGTGGCCTCCTTCATACAGACTGGTTTAAAGGTGAAAACTTATTTTATCTGAGTGTTTCTTTATATAAGTTTCCTCACACGTAAGTAGTAGTAAGTCCAGAAACTCTGAAACTCTTGTGTTGCTGGACTGGGGTGCTTTATCTTACACCAGGCTAACTTGGAGTAGCTTATTTGTGGAGTACTCTGCATATTTCAACACTCTCTTATTAAAACAGGTTGTGCTTTTGAAGATAAAAGCTGTGACCTGATTACTGTGACATTTAGATGGCCTGAGCCATGGTTTTGCCTTTTATGCTTAATGCATTACCTGAATTAGATGCTGTAGATACCGTAGCTGGAAAGCATGCAAATAATCTGTGGTTGCAAACTTCCATCTAAGAAATAATTAATCAAAAATGGTCATAAAATGCTCAAGTGGCATGGCTTGGACAGATCTTTGTCTTGGCAGAAGGTTAGATGTTTGCATTCTTTCCCAGGAAGAATTAAAACTTTTAGTTAGCCATTGTTTACTTTGTCGCACAAAGACCTGGTCCCAATTAAAATGAGCTACAGAAAGAAATAATATGGAAGTTTCATTTTTAAGACAGTTTATCACAGTCCTGAGTCATGCTGGTCGGTTTTCTATGCTCCACCAACTGTCACTGAACAGACAAACCATGAGAGTTTTTGCCCTGTTTCTGTGTTTCATGTTTTACCTGTTGCTGAACAATGCAAAACAAACCTATTTTTCTGCAGGAAATTAGCTGTAGGCTTCCTTCACCTAAGCTAAAAGTTTCCAGCCCCTCTGTGTAATTCTGGAGGAGTCTAATGAATTTTAAAGTGCTTTGCTGTGTTTTGTTGAATGGAAGGACGTAACAAACTTGAAAAGCACCTTCTGTTTTTCTCCCTTGAACTCTTGCAGTAATTATAAGAGGTGTCTGTAGGCTGTGTGCCTTCGTGGCTTGAGAAACGTGTGGTGACCTGTGTGATTACAACAAGGAGGAGGCCAAGGTGGTATTACTGGCTGTAACTTCAGCTTCTAAACAAAGGAAAAGATAAAAATGAATATCATAAATAGCTTTAAAAGTATAATTCTGATAATTCTGTGGTTTTCAACTACTACTTCTTTTGAAGATTTGTGACTGGAATTCCGTGGCAGAACCCCAAGCATAGAACAGTTGAGACCTTAACCCTGATGTTACCTTTGTTGGCTCATGCTAGGGTGGAAAAGAATTAGTTTTCTATGAGAGAGGTGACAATGTGAGATTGTCTATATAACCAGCTCATATATGAGACCGCTTCGGAACAGCTGGAGGAGCAGCAGGGTGTGTGATGCTTGGTTTGCTAGAGATGGACCTCCATTCAGGAAAGAATATGAAATGACAACAAGATTAATAGGTAGTAAGGAGCAGCATAATAGCTTGAGAAGACAGCCTACAGTGCCTGAAGCTCAGTGCCACATCCTGCCTCTCCAGGCTGAGGAGGGCAAACCTGCTCTTATATTTGCGAGGTCCAAAGTAGGATGGAAACTGACTGGTTTGGGGTAATATGTACAGATCTCTCTCTTGAGTACCTTTATGGTTCTTTGTGACTGATTACTCATTCTATTATTTAATACAGTTTATAGGACATCAAGAGGCATAAGATGATCTGTAACTTGACTGGTCATATTGAGGAAAGTTATATTGTCTGTGGCAAGCTGGAAATGCAACCCATGCTTTTGTCCAGGCTAGTCTGCAGTCACTAAATAATCCCAGGCATTAGTGTTCAGTAGTGCAAATAATTGCCTTCCTCTCAGTAGGAGAAATCAAACGGGCAATATTATTTTTAAACATTTCTAGTGAGTGAACCTGGGCTTCCTCTGTCATCTGCTGCATGTTTGCCCTGCAAAGAAATAAAACCAAAGGGCAATTTCTTTTTCATGTTTGTGTCTGAACAGATTCTAGATACAGTATTTTTACCTATTTAGCTGGAAAGGGAAAAGAAGTTAACTGCAGTTGGTGGCTGCACTGAGGCTTACACTTTTTTATTTTTTTTTTCCATACAGCAATTTCAGTACAAGGTCACCACGTATCCATTATCAGCCTCGTGGAATAGCAGTTAACACATGAACAAAAGCAAGGTTTACTATAGGATTCTCTGTTTAAAAAGTTACCCAGCACAATAAAGGGTTATCATACTGGTAAATAGTGCTGAAATGCAGTCTGTGCACCTCCCAGTGGTATTGACATGCTTTAAATTCCTCCATTGCATGGATAAGACTGACATTATCACCAGGGTTTGAAGAGTGAAGGAGCAGAAAACTACTCATGGAGTGTATTGTAAATAAATGTGAAACCCTCATGTGTGTAGGATCTGAGGCATAAAGTCCAAGTGAAAATATTTTCCTGGGTTGCCATGTCATGGTATGTTGTGTGTGTGTGAAGCTTTGTACATCAGAGCCATGGCTGTTTCTCTTGAGTTTTCTGCATTTGACCCTTCAAGTCTTCAGAAAGACTTCAGGGTTACTGGATGATGTCTTTCAGTGATGCTCCAGTCTTGCTTATGTTTTGGTGGCAGACAAGTTTGTTAGTGAGATGTGGCTGCATCTCAGCTCTTGATCTCCACTTCCCCTCATCCCACAAAACATATCTCTCCCCAAACACCGCCCCACCCCATGTGTGCACTATGGTGGCATCGATAGTGGAGCTGCACAGGAGGAAAAACAGGGTCCAAGGAGATCAGTCACACAATATCTGGGGTTGGAAGGGACCTATACATGTCATCTAGCCCAAGCCCCAAAAGCAGGCACACTTGCCCAGGCTATCAAGGGACACGTCCAGCTGGGTCTTGAATATCTTCAGGGAATTTCTCTCAGCAGCCTGTTTCAGTGTTCACCTGCTGGAGATCCTTCAGGAACCACACCTGCAGCTGTTTAATTGGGTTTGGGTGTTCTCTGGCAATGAGTTATAGAGGACTTTGCATAAAATCAGGCTTTGAGGCAAGAACTGCAGTATCATTGCCTGTTGAAGAAAAACCTGGAGGAGAAAATTTTCAGAGACCTCTTTGGAGATTATCCTTTGTTTTCTGTGCTGCTCTTAGCTGAAAGAAGACAGATCATTGTTACATGCTCTATGCTACAAGTGAAGAATGACTCATACCAGATGCCTAAAAGACAATCTAAAGCTATAATGTTATGAATTACAGTAATGTCTAATAAGTAATGATGTTTTGTTGGGATTTTTAAATTCAAGTAAGATTGAAACACATCCATGGTTATAAACAGTGTGGCTGTAGTCATAGGTATGAGCAGTGCACATTTATGTGCCTCAGATAAAACTTCTTACATCTCAGTGCATTTTGTAGATCTATGAAGTCTACTTTCACTTTGTCCAGAACAGTTTCATTTTAGCTATGTGAGGTTTTTTTATTGGTGTTTATTTTATTTGTTTGGTTGAGGTTTTTGGTTCTCTTTTTGTTTTTTTCCAAAACGTTGATCTAGAAAGCTAAACTTGTTGAGATTCTTTTGACAGGCTTTATGCCAAATCAAGTATCAGCTCTGTCTCATGTCTTCAGTTTTGGCTGGACCAGATGTGATTTGTTCTCCATCTAAATTGAAAGATGGCATGGAAGTCAAAATGAGTAGTTTTTGATATGCTCATTTGGCAGAAACTAGACCATATATTCATGTGCAATCACCAAATTGTAAACTCCAGGCAATTTAATAACATGCCTGTCTGATAGCATTGATCTGAAACCAGACCTGCACGCTGTGAGGACCATTCTTTGTGCAAAGACTATTGATAAATCCAGTAAGTCATCTCTCTACTTGGGAATAGATCCACAGCTGGCTTAAGTGTGGTCTACAAGCTAAGCTGTTTTCTGGATTTCTATGTTATGCTTTAGCATGGCATTCCATACTTGGTTAAATTGCAAGGATGCCTTTAATTCTGAAGCTCTGAATAGTTCTGTGTCTTGCCTCGTGCTCTTAGCTGTGGTGGGTCAGTGGGGCCAAAAGAAGCAAAACAGAGAAACTTCGTGCATGGCTAAAGGAAACAGTCACATTTTGAAGACTCACTAGGAGTTACTGGAGATCTGGTGAATAAGAGGCAGCCAAATTTTCTGTTATTTCTCAGAGGTGATTTAAAGAGAGAATCCCCTAGGGTACCTTGGTGTTTTAGAAATGGTTCCACTGACATCATAGATGCTTTCTGTGTCTGAATTATCTCAGTATTTCATTAGCATGCCAGGCACAGATACAGCACAGATGCAGTGGCCTTTCTCAAGGATGAGAGCTATTTTTAGTTAGGGAAATGGGAATATCCAAATAGCCAGAAGTTTATTTTAGTGTTTTGTGCATCATAACTATAGAAAGAGCTTAATGAAGAATCTTCTTGTCTCTCTAAGATCCTCAGCTTTGTTCAGCTATAGTTAAGGCAACATGAAGGGGGCTGTCATTTCAGTCCTTTAGGATTTGTTTGCAAGAAAACACAGCAGCATGTGCTGGCTTTCATCCAGCTTTGCTGCTGGCTAAACGTGTCTCTCCACCCTCTTTGTACTCTCAGCTACATGACCAAAATCCTGTTTAGCCAGTTTTTCAAACTGGTGCTCCAAGTCTGTCCTTCCCTCTCAACCGCTTTTTCTCTAAGAACTGTTTTAGGTTTCGTGGAGGCAAATGTACAGAGCAGCTTGTTTGATTCTTCCTCTTCTCTCTGTTCAGTTTTTAATCTTGGTATGGAATTAGGGAACATATTCCTTTAAATATGTAATGACTCATCAGAGCTCTCTACTGGAGAGACCGATCTGGTGGAATAAGGAATAAAGGTGGGGAGTGATGCTAATAGACCGGTTCTTGCAGTCGAAATGAGGGCTGGTTGCAAGATGCAAGCAGTGGTTATTAACACTGTGTAAGTGCTGTGAAACGAGGAGATTAACAGGGCAGACAGGGTGTGTAAGCTTGGTGGAGAAAGACTTAAGGTGGGGCAGCTTTGCCTGCTGAAGTGGGAGAGTGCTGTGGAGGGCAGGATAAGAGGAGTGACAGGAGGTAAATAGCTGAGATGGTTTTTATTAGTAGAGCGAAGGAGATGTGGATGGAATTTACAAAATGACAGAGTTGTGGACAGGTTGTTCAACATGTGAGACAGAAAAACATAGTGTAAATCTGGCACTGGTCTTAACTTGTCCTTAGCTTGCTACATTTGGGTGTATGCCGGTTCGAGGCTGTTTTTGGAAATGCTGCCTGAAATGTGTGGTGCAAGAAAGGAGACTGAAAAATGGCTTTTCGTCAGGAATGCTGAGTTGCTTAACTGATGTGGCTTATGTTATGCTCAACAATATGGCTTTATAAACACACCTGCCCTGGTTGCTTTAACACCTTTGATACATGTAATATGGTGTATCTGCTGCCTGAAAGACTCAAGGGTCCAGCCTAATCTGCAGTAACAAGAGCTGGTCCACAGCTGTGCTTTTTATACTCAACCTCTGCAGGAGTTGGTGACATCTCATGCTGGTGAAAAAAGCTGGTTTAGGCTGATCTCAAATATCTGCCATTCCTCTGGGGCAGTACTGTGCTTGCTATTTTGCCCCATGCTCTTCTAGGTGAATCTTTCCATTCCCACTGTTACCCCATTCCACTCCTCAGTTAACCCATACCATAGTTAAGCTGTTCTGGATAGGAAGGATTGTTTGTCTCCTGACTGTTCTTCCACTACTCTTTTTGTCCTCTTCTGGAGCATTACACCCAAAGATTGAAAAAGGCTGGTTTTAAAATAGAGGTTTCCAAATAAGGTCCAAGGCAAGGCCTACCAACTTTGGGGAGATCTATCTAAAGCACTTCAGCCTGAAGACATCTAGTAAGAACAGCAGAAAATTGTTCTGTCATGTTGGTTGCCCCATTGGAAAGGGGTTTGCAATATTGAATGTTATCACTGATGTTTAATAAATACTCAATGCAAATACTTAGGCTCAGTAAAATATAAAAGCAAATGCTCCCTCTTGGGAGTTCTTTACACCTTAGTATGCTTGCAATACTGGGCTTATCAGTGTCCTTATGCAATATTGTATACTCTGGTGTCTTCTCACTATGGCCTTCTGTAATTAGCTGTGTTCTGTATCTGTCTTTTCAGCTGTAGGTTGTGTGGGAAACACAACCTGGAGAAATAAACAGGGGAATATTTCAGTGCAACAGCCTTGATTTTTACGAACTTGACTTACACTACTTAACCTGAGCATTTCCTTCCATGTCCAAGCATTTTTCTCCTTTTGTTTTCTAACTTGAAGTCTTTTTGAACTACTATACTTATGTTTTATTTGTACAGCAGGAAGGCTGCATACATTTATTACTTCCTTCAGATTGTGTGGGTTGGATTTGTTCTTGTATCTGCTCAAAATAGCTCCCTAACTGCACCCTTTACATTGGCTCTTGAGCGTCTTCAGAAGCACAGGGTACAAAGTTGAAGGTTTGGGGAGTGTTTTATTACTGTTCCTCAGTAAGACTCTGCTTCCTTATGGCAAGAATCTGTGTATACCTTCTGGAGGCTGATTCCTATCACCATTTCCAATCCCCTGTTACAAATATTTGCTCTTTACTGTGCCCAGAAGTTAAAACAGAAAGTAATAAGTTGCTACATTTAGTAAGAAGGCAATTCTCCTCATGCATGTTATTGTGGTGAAAATACTTGTTGTTGGTCTGTGACTGTGGCAGTCCACAGAACTGCATTTCTGAAGTGGTTCCTTTTGAGTCCACTGGAATTTTCTTCTTTTTCTGGTGTTTACACATCAGCTGAGGTATTTTGAGCACTCTCAGATCTCAATTTTCTGACTTTAAATCATCCTTGAACAATGACTCGCTTTATAGCCTCAGGTTCTTCAAGACTTCAACTTGTGGTAGGAATGCAACCTGTACTAGGAGTTGGGAGGAAACTGACTTTCTGAATCTGCAAGAGTTTGGGTTGATTATATTTTTTAAAATTTTTTTTGAGCGTCTGTGTGATGTGTTTGTTCTTTTTGTGTGGTTTTGTAGTGTGCAGAGAATTGCACTGTAAAGGTTTATTTTGGGGGGGGGGATATTTCACCCTTCTTATAGTTTCAAAGATGTTCTCTGCTACTAAATAACTTCATTTTATCAATATACTCATATCTATACCTGTAACTATATTTGCAAATAAGGCAGCTTAACCCAAGCTTCTGATAGAAGTGCCTCTCCTCGCCCAGCTCTGCCCCTCAGCTCTCTGTTGTGATATGCAGTACCCACTACTCCAGGATTTCTGAACTCCAATGGGAGTGCAGCCTGGGGAGCTACCCAAGCCTAGAAAAGGGCCTGCTTGGATTTGAGCAGCTCTTTTGAAATAAGGCCTGGGTGATCATCATGTCTCTGCTCCCTCATGTTTAGTACAGGACCTTCCCCCTGTGGAGCCCTTACCTTTGGGACGCAGATGCTGCATGGTTTGTTGGCCCTGAATCCTGTGTAGCTGTGGGATCAGGTCCTTAGGACATCATCTTCCCTGAGCAGAGACTGTAATGATGTGAAGGGTCCCACGTGTTGATGATAAAACAAACCTACTCTCTTTTCTCTCCATGCACACATTAAAAGACAACATAAAGATATTGTCTGAGTTTCAAGTCAACTTGTAATTTGCTTTTGGGGGTGGTTGTTTTGGAGTTGTAAGCTATTGCTGAGAGTACTGGGTGGCTACTGCATCATGGTGTTAATTATTGCTTTGTTCATGAGGCGATGCTTTCCTGGGAGGGAGTAGCATCAAGAGGGAAGCTTAGAATAATTATATTTGTCCCTTTGAAAGTTAGTTAACAAGCTACTGCTTACTGATATGGTGTAAGTACTCTAATATGGTAGTTGACAATTATAAGCAAGGAATTTTATCACTGATGTGGAGTAATAAAAGGCTGGAAACTGTTGTGTAAGGATGGAAAGTAACACTGAACAAGAAATTCTTCTGGAGAATTAGCCTGCAGGGGGTTATCCATCCTACAGGTAGGAAACAATTCCATTTTATCTAGGGTTCATAATATTGTATGTCTACCAAGAACTTTAATTGGCTTGGATCTGACTTGATTGTAATTTCACTTCTGAAGGTGTTAAACCATGATTTGTTGGCTATTCTTAGCATATTAGTTTTGAAACATTGGTAAATCCTGATGGGAAGCTTTTTTCTCTTAGAAGTTAAAAGCATAAATTAAGGAAATAATCAAAGTTAAAGGTGCCATAAATGAAGAAAGGGTAATACAAAAGCAGTGTTGGGATTAATCCTGAAAGTTCTTTCAAATAGTTAATAACTTCTATTATAGTTAGTTCAGGTTTTATACATTACCAGTAGAATACCATGACCTTTCATATAAACTTATAATTCTGTCATATCTTTCTATTTGATCTTTTTACTATACTCTGGCTGTTCTTATTTTCTATTCCACAAATGCATACTGTTTATTTACTTAACCTATATTGGGAGCCGTGTCTGTTCTCCATCATGTTTTTTTCCAAAAACTTTTGCAAAGTGCTGAATTAACTTATCTTCAAAAAAAAAAAAAAGGTGCTGGAATAATGGTGCTTTTTTCATGTAATTGTCTCTATCAGTCAGTACAATGAAATTTTTCACTTTATTTTTCAGTTTAGTCAACTGGTATCCAGTGATTTGAAAGTACTTGGAAGGAGCTCTTACACACTCTGCAGTGATGGCCAGTTACTCATTCGACAAGTCCTCCACCCAGAAACATCTAAGAAGGTATGAGATCAGAACTGGTGCAGAAAGGCAGTGCCCTGTTTTTAGGACACTGAGGAAAATAGCTCATGTGAGTTTGAGGGGAGCAACTCAATTCGAGCTTGGGAACTGCAGTGTTCGAAGACTACTTAAGATGATCCCCTGCCTGTCTCAACAGTAACAGAGTAGTTATTCTTGGCATTTGCTCTTGAAAGTCAGGTACAGTACTTGGACTCCCAGATGAGCACAATGAAGAGAAAAATTAGGAAAGACAGGACAGAGACAGCAACAATACAAATACTTTGCACTCTGTGTCTCAAGGAGCGGAAACAAAGGTCCTGCTCTAACCTCATCAGAAGTGATGGACAATTATTGCTTTGCTTAGGCTTGTGTTAGACCACAGATTCTGTGCAGAGCTGTGGGTTTCTACCAAGATCTGGAATCAGTAGGAGCCACATGTCAGTGTCCTGTGGAGGGTAAACACACAGGCAGTGTGCATTTATTCTCAGGGAGCAGAGCTACAGCTGATTTGCTACCCCTACGTGAAGCAACAGTTTTCACTCTGGTTCCTGGCAGGGCTTAGAGCAGCTCATCGTGCACAGGGAGGAGAATCTTGCCAGTGTGCAAGGTGGTGGCTCTTTGCCTTCTTGGCAGTGTCTGCAGGAGCCCCACAGGAATGAAAGATGCTGACAAGGGAGGAGTTGACCAGTTGTAGGGTTTTTTCTCTCTAGAGAAGAGGATTGGCTCATGCAGAGTTTCTAAAATTATTTGTTTGGTGTTTGTGTTGTATTAACACTGAGTTTTGATGAAAACCCCACGTTTCTGTAGGGATGAGGTAAGTAAGGAAATGGGATTATATTTATCATTCAAACAGTAGTACATTTTTTTGTGGGAGTAATTCTTTGTACTTCCCTCTTGAAACAAAGGGACTAAACTAAAACAAACTATGATGTTTTGGAAGAAATAGTTGTCTATACCAGATCAAGGCATGGATCTGGTGTGGACATCTGGCGTCAATCTGGTATCAAATGTTGAGTTTCTTAATACTGCATTCTTCTTTTTGTTCTTCCCCTTATTTTTTTTCCTCCTTCAATACTTTTTCATTTGCAAAAGATTATTTCTCTCTGTACTCTGTCAGTAAGCCTCAGACCTTAGCTCTTGCTGTTCCTACCATTCTAAGAAGCTTTACCTTGTGACTTAGAATTCTAATTCTTTATTTACAAAGGTGGGTGCTGTTTGACTAGACTAAAGTTAAACTTTTATATAATAAAGCAGTTGGAGACTGTGTTTGATAGTGTTATATATTAAAGCTCTTATCAAATACACAGCAATAATGAATAAATATTTTTAAGCTGCTGAAAGGTATTTTGTGTGATGCAACAATAGTTATTTAAACTTTGTCATCATGTTTTGGTACAATTCTGCTTTTCACTGTAGTCACAAAAGAGAAAATACAGTGCCTTTAATGGGAATGTGAAACAGCAAAACACAGATATCTTTAAATATTTTCTTCCAGCCATCTTCTCCAGCTGTTTTGCACAGGCCTGACTCCCTGAAGCTATTTCTGTTTGCTCATGTAGAGAAGCAGTTCTGTATAGCTGTGGAATTTGAACTGTGTTACAAAGGAGCCAAACTGCTCAATCACAGACAAGCTTGTGATGTTGCACCTACGTGATTTTCAAGAGTGCCTCATTCAGTGCAGAAATAGTAATTGAAATTTAAATGAAGTGTGTACAAAACAAACTTTTTGCCTCCTTTGCAGAACTTCCTGCTGTCAGACTGCTTCTATTCCTTTTTCGATCTGCGCAAAGAATTTCACACTTGCTACCCTAGTTCAGCCGCCGTGAAAGATCAGACTATCAAGACCATGGCAGAATGTATCCTTTTGCTGCAGCCTTTACACCAGAATCAATTGTGCTTCCTTAAATTCTATGCCTGTGATTGTTACAGGTTTTATTCTTTTAAACTAAGATGGGGGTTTTAAAAACTCACACGTAAAATGAAAGGCGTGTCTGCTGATGTGTGTGTTGGGGGAGCTCCGCTTCTGATGTTTTTCTCCCAATTTTTGTCCAACACTGATTTTTAACCATATTTAGTAAATCCACCAAAGAAAAGCATTACTTGCATTGATACTCAATCTTAAAGGAAAAACTGAGCTGTCAGTGGGCCTTTTCAGCACCAGATGACCTGCAAGTTTCTGCTGTTTGCATGGTCCAAACTGAACTGAGTTTAAAACAGAACAAAACCAAAACCCAAACAGTACTCTACATCTAAATTCCAATTAGGATGATTCTTGTGGCCAACATGAATGTGACTAAAGATGTATTTGAAGTGATAAGAACTTATTCAGCTTTTTTAAAAAAAAACTCTGTAAACACTGAAATTATGTAAGCTCTCAGTATTTTCAGACTGTTGACCATTAAAGTGAATATTAACCAGTTTATGAACAGAGTAGTATGTCTAATGGTTGTGTGTCATTGCTAAGACAAGTAAATTTGATGACCAGTTGTGTTTTAATGTCAGAAATGCTTTATTACTTGTTTACAGGTGATTGTGCAAGTCTGTTATTTTCTATAATCACCTGTATAGATCTAGGCTTAGGGACAGATGAAGCAGAGGAGGACTTCGGCGTGTGGCAAGTGAAAACCATGGTGGCTATCATTTTCAGCATGCTCTCTGAAGGTTGTAGTAAGTGAATTATTTGTGTAGAAAGAAATCTTTCTTTCTGAGAGAACTGGCAGTGGTACTGTCATTCTTAAATAATCTCTGACCCTGGTTATACTTAAACTTTCTGTTTTGTTGCAGAGCATGTATTTACTGAGCCTGAAACTGTGAAATACAAGTACGAAACAGGTCCCTGGTAAGTGTCACGGCTGTTTACAAGCAAAGATGAGCCTTGCCTACAGTAAGGAAAGCCTGTGAATATTTCCCTGTGGGCACTGTGAGAGCACATCAGCTCCTGGGAACAGTAACAGTGCACTCAGCAGTCAGTCTAGTGTGGGCAGACTAGGGCTGGCACACTGGGTGCTGTACTTCAGTCTTAAGGTCACTGCAAGTTAAATGCTCTTTGTTCTCTCACTGCTGTTTTGCGTGGCAGTGGGGCTGGCTTATCTTACCAGCAGTCAAGAAATATTTGTGAACTTTCCCTGAGTCAACAGGGTAATGGCCAGTGCACTCTACAGGCAGCTGAGCTGTGTGGCACTCCTCGAAGTGCTCTCACAGCCTGTATTGTGTTTAGGGAGAGAAAAAATAGGATGTTCTTGGTTTTCAAATACCTTTCAGTGACTGGAGAATGAAGCATCGTAGCATAAGTAACTCATATTCATATTTAGGGCTGTCTTGTATCTGCCATCTATCTTAGATTGTTAGATTTTTCAAATAAAATTAATTCAGTTTTGTATAATTTTACTTAAAGACAGTTTTCCTATTTTTTATATATATAAAGAACTGCAGGGTGGTGACAAGATAGTGCATCTTCAGTGTTGTGTCTATTATCCCAGTTATCTTTCCTTTCTTTATAGAAATTAATAATGGGACCAAACAGTCTCAACAGGAAATATACTCCCAGTTTACAGTTATATTAGTTGCAATCTGAAATTTGGTAAAATAATGGAAAACCTAGATTAAAGCTAAGTTTGCCATTTTTTTTCCCTGTGTAGTAGTAAGTCTGAAACTGTGGACAGTGAGACAGTAATACGTGCCAGAGGTTTGCCATGGCAGTCTTCGGACCAAGATATCGCTCGATTTTTCAAAGGACTCAACATTGCCAAGTAAGAGAATAAGAATTCACCTTGCTTTGACACTTCTTTAATAGCGAGCTCCTTTACTGTTTGTTTGACACACACCTCACACTTCCCACCAGAGTCCTCACTTCTTCTACTGTCTTTCCCCACTCAGCCCCCTACCATGGTGTGGTCACGATAACTGAGCAGGTTTACCAGCCTTAGGTGTGTGAGAAGAGTTTTTGAAGAGACTCATCAATTGAAAAACCAATATATGATCATTTATGCTAGAATCTAAGGGGAGAAACTCCTATTACATTAATCAAAGCAGAGTCCAAGGTATAAGAGAAGCTTTAATTTTGTGCCAGCTCCTCAGTATTCTGCTATACCTCCTAAACAGGCCAGAACCAGGAACATCCCTGTTTGGAAGAACCTTTGTGTGACTTGTGTGTACACTATGTATAGCTGTACCTGTATACATAGGTAGGGTGAGAGAGACAAAGTGAGTTTACTTTAGCACTTAATATATAGTGCTTCAGTCATTTAATATATATTCTGAATTCTCAACATTGAGAATTTTTTTTTTATTTAGAGCTCTGAGAAAATTCAAATCTGCATCTCTGAAATGATAGGAAGAGCTTGCAAATTTACATCTTCATGGAAGTTGAGAGAGTGGTGCAACATGAGATCCATGATCTCAGTGGAGTGAATTTTAAAGTGTAATCATGTTACATCAAAAATGAAATTAAATTGTGGGTAGTAGTGATTTCTTTTTCAATCTGTAACCTTCATGTTAGTCTGATTTCTTTACTATTCTTACACGATTATTGTATTATTGTATTATCTGTATTAAAGAGTCAAACTAAATTTAGTTTTATTGGCTTTGCCTTCCAGAGGTGGTGTGGCTCTTTGTCTGAATTCTCAAGGAAGAAGAAATGGGGAGGCATTAGTTCGGTTTGTCAATTCTGAACAGAGAGACCTCGCCCTGGAAAGACACAAACATCACATGGGCAGCAGATACATCGAGGTAAAAAGTTGTGACTTGAAAAAAATTCCTTGAGGAGCGACGTAAATATTTTAGACCATGGTTTTAATTGAGAACAAACTGCACTTCTGTTTTGCTCAAACAACCAAAATAGATTCTCCTGTGAAAGTGTGTGTGTGATTTAGAATTGAATGTTGTGATTTTCATGTGATTTTTTTTCCCTTTCTTTCTGTTTCACTCTAAAGGTTTACAAAGCAACTGGGGAAGAATTCTTAAAGATTGCAGGAGGTAAGTGATGCTGGAGTTCAGTGTGGTTACTTAAGTTCATAGGAATGTTCTAGTTCTGATTTTTTTTTTTCTTGACTGAGGATGCAAACGGATAATGAAGTAGCTTTTCCTGTTTTGCCTTCCAAGAATATTTGACCCTGTCAAGTTCTGTTTTCACGTGGTTGAAATGGAGCTGTGGGAATTTGGGCTGTGATGTTCACTCGTGGTGTTTGGGAGGAAGATGAGCTCTTGCAGTGGAGGCATCTGTGTGAATTTGTTCACACTAATCTCATCTTTGTTCAAATTTCATTGCAATATGAAACAGAGTAGATTTTCACTTCAGAATAGCTTGTTGAGGGTAGTAGTGTCTTGGGTCTTCTGTGGCTTTGTTGCTATCCACTGACCTCCTGTGTTCTTCCACTGCTGTGTCTTGTGGAATCGACTGAGCAGCTCTTATCTCTCTGCCAGGCACCTCCAATGAAGTGGCCCAGTTCTTATCCAAGGAGAATCAAGTTATCATCCGGATGAGAGGCCTTCCATTCACTGCTACTCAGGAGGATGTCTTGGGCTTCCTGGGGCCAGAGTGCCCAGTCACAGGAGGAAAGGAGGGACTTCTCTTTGTCAAGTACCCAGACGGCAGGCCCACGGGAGATGCATTTGTGTTATTTGCCTGTGAAGAATATGCACAAAATGCACTTAAAAAGCACAAAGAAATACTTGGAAAACGTTACATTGAACTCTTCAGAAGCACAGCAGCAGAAGTCCAACAGGTTGTAACTATTGGCTGTGAGACTCAAAACTAAGAAGAATCACTTTTGACAAAATTGAAGCTTTGTAACCTCTTTTTTTGGTACCTCTTTCAGTAGTGTGTTTATTTGTGATAATCATCACTAAAAATGTTTTTCAGCAGCAAGCCTTAACATGTAATATGTTCCCCTTGTCATCTGGGAATGAGTCAATAGAACATGCTGAGATCTAAGTTTCCTATAGTTCTTTTTCATTTATTTATATATTTATTTGTTTTCCTCAGAAGCTCTGTACTTGGAGATGAGCATTCAGGCTAAGAAAAGCACTCTTACTTTACCAATCAGATTTTATCAATAAATTAGAACTACTATTTTTACTTATTAGTTATTTCAGGTCTCAGTTCTTTTAAAATGACTGGTTTGACTTAACACTAACTAATGTAAGAACTGTATGTGACAATACTGGTTTATTAGCACAATGTTGTTTCAGATATTATAAAATGACTGTAATTGGCTTTTAACTTTTTTATATTGAGATTAGAAAGGTCTTTTTTAGGGTCTATCAAATTGAATTTGTTAGCCTTCCCCTCTCCCCTTCTGAGTTTGAAACTTTCAAATGTCCAACAGAAAACTAACCACACTAATGTAGTTTAAGAAGGAGGTTTTTTCTCTGATGTTGGAAATAGTACTGTGAGAATTGCTCTGTGCTCAGCCAGGCAATGTGTAAATCTCTCTCGCTGTGCTTTTGCCCCAACAGGTCCTTAATCGCTACATGTCGACCCCTCTGATCCCCACGCTCCCAACTCCCATCATCCCGGTCATGCCCCCGCCGTACAGCCTGGCCGCGGGCAGCGTGCGCGACTGCGTCCGGCTCCGTGGGCTGCCCTACACCGCTGGCATCGACGACATCTTGGAGTTCATGGGGGACGCCACAGCTGATATCAAGCCCCATGGAGTTCACATGGTCCTTAATCAACAGGTAACGGCATTTTACATGGGAGGATTGACTTTCCAGTGCTAGAACAGGGTTAGAAGTCAGGGCAGCTTACCTGATCTTGGCTGTGCTTTAGTCTTCTGGAACTTTGGGAAAATACAATGTTCTCTTTGTCTATTTTCCTCATTTCTCTCCCCCTTTTACATACAGACTTGCTTTTCTTTCTATGTGTGTGTGTATGCATCAGGCTGGGGAAGATGAAGCCTGTTCTTCTAATGATAACCTTATCCTGTAGGCTGTTTAAATGGCTCTTGTGTTTCAGTCAGGTGCTGGAGATACACAAGGCAGAAATGCCTCCTATTAGATGGCATAGCTGCTCTGTCAGCTTCAGAGTCCCTGCTGTGTTGTTTGAGTGGTATTTGTTTCAAAATTAGGTTTTCTTAACGTATAATTTGACAAGAGATTTCTCAGGCTTTAAAGGAAGCTGATAATTCAAAGTTGTGGTTTGGGTGTATTTTAATGATGTCATAGGGGATATATTTTCCCTGTTGTCTTGTGTTAAAAATAAGCTCTCAGGCACTCAGAAAATACTGAGTTATTAAAGAAAACAATGGAAAGAGACTATATTTGTCTTGACTTTTTTTTTGTTTTGTTAAGGAAATGTTTTACATATTCAGCTATGTCTATCAGATTGCAGAAAATCAGATCTGGAAATCAGTTTCTGATGTAGCTATGGACTTTGCTAAAGGATCTGGAGTTTGATACTCTTGGACCTCAAAGTATTTGCAGGGAAGGCAAAGCCAGCCTGTTCCTAGAGCTTCACAGCAATAGAGTAAGGGACAGTGTTAAAAAACTGCATCCTGAAAAATTCCATTTGGATGAAAAGGAACAAATAAAACCACAATGCAAAATTAGCTAAGCACCCAAACAGGTTTCCAGAGATAGTGCAGAATCTCCACCCCTGGAGGTGCTCAGATTTCAAGTGGAGAAGGCCATGAATGGCCTGATATAACTTGAAAGTTTGTTGTGTTTTGAACAGCTTTTGGATTAGAGACCTCCAGACTTCTTTTCCATGCTATGTGATCCTCTGTTTCTTTCTGCAGAAGACTGAAGTGTTAACTGGGAACTTCTTGCATGAGTCTTGATTTTTCTGCTCCCATAATTAATTGTTGAGTTATGAGTCGTTAGTGCCAGAAGAGGAAGAGTAATACAGACTTTTAGTAGATGTTTGATCTTAGTACTTTCTGCGTTTCTTGTGATATGGGTGTTTTAATAACAGGTTGACCTACAATTATTTCTCTGCCTCCCCCTAGGGACGACCATCAGGTGATGCTTTTATCCAAATGAAATCTGCTGACAAAGCCTTTATGGTGGCTCAAAAATGTCACAAAAAAATGATGAAGGACCGTTACGTGGAAGTATTCCAGTGTTCAGGAGAGGAGATGAACTTTGTTTTAATGGGTGGCACTTTAAATCGTAGTGGCTTGTCCCCACCGCCATGTAAGTTACCATGTAAGTCTCCAATTCTTCTGCTCTCTGCTGCTAAAGGCTGACATGTGGTAGGTGCTGAAGCTTTGTGGCCTTTCGCCTTTTGACTCGGGTTTTGCCATGATCAATAATCACCCATCTATATACATGCTGAGATTGGGATTGTTCCCTTTGGGCAATAGTGGGACTGATCAGAGGCATTTTTATTGTGTTTCCGGTGGTGAGTAGAGGGCAGCAAGGCCTTGCCAGTGAAATTGTTGCACACTTTTGCTCTTTATGGGTGTACTGTTCTTCTGAGCTCTGCGGTAGACTTGCCTGTAGTGAAACCTACTTGGAACTAGAGGGATTTTTAAAATGGGGAGAAGTTCTATATTCTAGCTGCCAATGAGTGCTCTTGCTGTCTTGCCTTAGAGCATTGAGAACGTACTCTTTGGGCTTATTTGTGAAGGAAAACACACACTGGGATGATACACTAACAGACCACAGAGTAGTGAAGTTGGATGGATTTTAATTTCTCTATTTTAAGATTACAGTGAGCTTTATTAAGGTCCTATAATGGTACTTCACCATACTGTTCTAATTAGTCTCACTACCAAATCACAAAGCAGATACCGGTGTGTATCTGCAAAATAGTAAAAAGCTGCCAAATACAGTATATAAAAACAATTTGACTGCACACCAAACCAAGCTTAATATTCCTATACAAATTAGGTGTTTGTTCATCAAAATGCATCAGACTAGTGATCGGGTGGGTTATTCTCTTTTCCAGTTTCTATATCCTAAAAATACTTTTTGAAGTTTTAGGAAGCTTATACATGAAGACTCATGGTCAGCAGTTGTGGATGCCCATATGGATGCTACTGTTATGG
This sequence comes from Campylorhamphus procurvoides, assembly GCA_013396655.1. Lineage (NCBI taxonomy): Eukaryota > Metazoa > Chordata > Aves > Passeriformes > Dendrocolaptidae > Campylorhamphus > Campylorhamphus procurvoides. The sequence goes on from WBMV01000309.1 coordinate 926,523, forward strand.
TACTTTTTTGTCCCACAGAGTACAACTTCTGTTAGTAAAAAATGAGGGTGTGTTGGTGTGCACGCCTGCTTTCTCTATGCACATGGCTTTATGCTTTCCTTGAATAACTCTCAAGTTCCCGACTTTCCATTTGCATATGGGCAAGGCTGCTCAGCTCGAGGAGGTGTGAACTTTTAGGAATTACTCATTCCAAATGCCTCAGTTGTCATTCATGGTGATACAGCAAGGGTCTCCAGGGGAGAGGGTAGAGACCAGTCTTTGCTCAAGTGTTCATCAGTTGTGCCCAGATGGTTTTAATCAATTTTAGTCACGTTGCTGTAGGAAAGGAATTATCCTAGACATCCATTCTCATTGCTTTTTGTTGGTGTGTCCTGGTTTGGTTTTAGGTCTCTCCCCACCAGCATATGCTGCTTTCCAGACAGCAGCTGTGATCCCAGCAGAGGCAGCAGCGCTGTACCAGCCACAAGCCCTCTTGCCGACCACCAGGACTCCCCAGGCCTCTGCAGCTGCTCCTCCAGCTGTTACCTACTACCCAGCTCAGGCTGCCCAGCTTTATATGAATTACACAGCTTACTATCCCAGGTAACCCCGAGATTTAATGGCTTCTCTTGACCTTTCATCTCAGTGGAGCAGGCAACTCTGTGGTTATCTGTGAACAGATCTAAAATTTGTATTTCTGGTGTGGGTTATCCTGGGAACTTGTCTTTCAGCAAAGGCAGTAACCATTTTGACTGATTCTCCGTGGCCTTGCAATAAAGTTTGTCTCTTTTGTAGCTTCTGTTTGAATCTCATGATAATGTTGGTCTAATATTTAACAGGGTTTTTTGGCACTGGGGCAATGTCATCAAGGCAGATCTATTTCTTGGCCGGGAGAGAAACTGTGTCAATAAATGCCTCTACACACTCATCTCTTAGTTTGTGCTTTTACTTACAGTACTGTTTCCATACTGAAAGGCTCTTCATAGGTGTGTACTAGGTTTGATTTTTGTATATCACTGAGACCAAAGGACACTTTTACATGTGAAAGCAAAGCCGATCTCCACCTTTTCCCTTCCCACTGATGGTATCAGCATGAGTTACTCAAGTCTGGTACTTGGGTCCCTGGGGAAATAGCTTGTCCATTGATAGTTCCTAGGCTTGTGACACTTGCTATCTTGAGTATCTGGTAATTTGCTAGGTGGGACCTGACCAGAGATGGATATGCTAATTAGTCACCGGTTTGTGGCTCAGAAATGCTAGATTTGGGCATTTGCCTGCTTTTCATACTATGGCACACCCACCCCCTTTTTTTTTTCTTATGGTTTTATTAATCATCTTAAAACAAGTCATCTGCAGCTACTTTTTCTCCTCCCCTGTGAAGTAACAAATACCACTCCTTATGTCTTTAACTACAAATGTGAGCTATTTTCCTTTCCATCCCTTCTCTAAAAATAGATTATCAGATGCTGAAGAGAAATGAAGAAAGTCCCCAAAGCAATCAGGGCTGTTTGTTTTTCTGTGCTATTTGGGTGTAGTTTCAAACTTAAATTTTCAGTTCCATCTTTGCCTATTCCAAGTACTAGAACCAGTTATTGCTTCTCATAACAATTTTGCTCCCTCTTTCTCTTTCAGTCCTCCAGTATCTCCTACCACAGTGGGGTACATTGCAGCTCCTCCAGGAGCTGTAGCTGCTGCTGCCACTGCCACCCACACTCCGATTCTGCCCCAGCCTGGAGCATTAGTCCGTATGCAGGGCTTGCCATATAACACAGGAATGAAGGAGATACTCAGTTTCTTCCAGGGGTACCAGGTTAGTATACAGTCCCTGTGCTTGACATTGTATTTGGACCTCTGAGTATTGATCGGTGCCGATCAAACTGAGTGAGTGCTTTTGGATACTGCCAAAAAAGTGTGCAAGCTCCATGTTTTATATTCAACTGACAGACCAAAGTGTAACACACTGTTTGCCTTATTTCGTATATAATAAACATCCTAATTAGAAAGCAGCAATTTAGTGTCTAGGTTTAGGGTTTGAGTTTAAAGGGCAAGAAAGCTCAGAACCCCAGTGTGAGTGGGGTTGTGAAGGGGCTGCCAAAAGCTTTCAGTCCTGGCCACTTCTTCGTGGGAGCCTTAGTAGGGTCAGTGTTCGTCCTTCAAGGCTGGAGTGTTACAGTGTGCTGAGAGCAAACTTGTGGTCCAGAGGGCTGTGAGCTGGGTGTGCTGACCTGTTTGCAAAAAGAGAAAGATGCCTCTGTCAGACACTCCTGACTGTTTTTGGTCACAGGCAGGAACATTTCCCACTACAATTGCATTACATTTGGAAAGGAAAATTAGTTTCTCCACACCACTTTTACTGATAGCAAATATTATACATGCTGGAGGTAGTATCATCAGTATGGACTGGTCGACTGCTCTCAGTGAGCAAACGTATAGAAACTTATCTTCTTGATAAGTTAAAAAAAAAGCACCAAGTACAAACATTTTTTTTCCAGCAGCACTTCCATGAATTCATGGAATGGGTCTGCCCATGTCTTCTGCCTTTCATCTCAGAGGATGTTGTATCTATATCCATGTTTTGTCTTCACAAGTTTGTTAAAAGGAAAGATAATTGCAAAGGGTATATTCCAGTCAGAATTTCACTTCTGTGGGTAATAACAGCACTTGCACAACTGCCCTGACATAAAATCAAAAGTCCTGGCATAAAATTCTCTTTGTGGGTCTCAAGCCACTGCAAGTGAGTCATGTGAAAAGGTGACAATTTTTACATGTTTGTCCTTCAACATTCTTTAAGTTGGATAACAGTGATTGTACTAAAGCATAGGATGCAGGTGGATTCTTTTTAATGCATAGCAACAGTTAATATGAAACACTCAGGTGTATATGGGTTTTTTTCTTTTTAAATTTTTTTTTTACCCAGAAATTCTTAAAGAGCAAAGAGCTTTAATTTGTAGAGCCAGATGTCTGCTAAGTATGTGAATGTAGACTGATAACAGATCCTTCAATGTGTGTGTTCCAAGTTTTGAGTATTTGGAAGATGCAGAGCCCAACTTGTTGTCTTTCTTTCAAATGTTAATATTATGTTTGAAAACAGTTTGGCATACTTGATTTTTCAGTGGATAAAATTGAAGATTAGCACATACAAAGTATGATGAATTTTGGCAAACATTAAAAAGAAACTAAATTTGTTGTATTTTGGGGCTTTTCTTCAACTGGTATTTCTAGAGCTAAACAAAGTTCAATTATTTGTGGCTTTCATGATTTCCAGACAAAGAGTAATAATCATTCATCTTGCTGTTTAGCCACTGATATTTTGCCTTTCAGTTATTTTCAACTGACTGGGGTTTCTGGTGGATAGATGATGGGTATGTTTTAACCTTAAATAGGGAAGCCTATTTTCTAAATTGCAATTCATCTAGAAGCATAAGTGCACCTTTGAAAAATGTGGCCTGAACCTGTTTGTGCATGGAACTGGTCAGTGACAACCTTAAGTAGCTCTATTTCCCACTAAATCTTTAGTGAATCTGGACTTTGTGTCTGGTGCTCAGTTTGCCCTTTTCCTTCTTTCTGCATTCGGAGAGCAGCTCATGGTGTTTGTATTGCACAATTAAATGACCAGATGAATAGACATTTTGCCACAAGGTGAAAACTATATTCTGCTGCTGCAACCTCCTGTCATCGTCAGTTACTGTTATTAAATTGGTCACCTCTTTGATTTCTTTAGAAGATGTTGTCCAAATGAGATCGGGTTCAAAATCTTATAAAGGAGCCAAGGAATTCTTTTGAATTGTTCTTGGAACCCCGCATGTGGTAATGCTAGTTTTATACTTGCTCATTCCTTTAGGGGAAAAAGAGGTGGTGACTTACTGTAGGGGGACAAAATTATGTCTCTGGAGCCATAACTAACCTTTTTTTTTCTTTTCTCCTCTCCTTTCCTCACATTATTTTTCACTTTCTGCTGCTGCCCAAGGATTTATTACACGATGCTTCTGCTCGTTCATAAAGTGAGCCCCTAATAATCATCAGTGGTTTGGGCATGGTTTTAATCTCTGTATAACTAATTGATGTTGGTATTCAATGGGCTTCAGTGTTGGTATTCTGGGAATCAGATCGGAGATGCTGAGATTGAAGGGTGATTTTTGTCTTTGTATGTCCTTGTCTGAAAGGAACAGGGTTTCAGTTTTAGTTCTTGCTTTATTCTCTTCTGGTTTTTCCCTTCAGTCTTCATGGGTTCTGTAGATTGCATGTATGCACATGTTGCTACCTAAGTGAGAGCACCTTTCGTACCAGACCTGCCTCTTAAGAGACAGACTTTGCTTATCATGGCCTTCAACAAGCTGGTCTCAACATCAGTACATGCTTCTAATAACAAATAATGTAAAAGTCTGCAGATCAGCATTTTAGTTTTGATTTCATTTTATCAGTATTAGCCTCTTTTAGCATTTAGCATTTCAGCAGCTTGATTTCTTCTTGTAATTCTGCTTTCTTCTAGCTCACATGTATTTATTGTAACTTGGATTAAACAATTGAAAAACTTGTGAAGAATTCTCATAGTAAATCTTGGAGATGGTGATTTTCCCGGTTACATTTCTGTATAATATTGTAGTGTACTGTAATCTTCAAAAGAGTTAATATTAGTACTCTCTGATTCAGTAATTCATGTTAAATTGCTTTTTAGTTGTACTTTAATGCAACAGGGCCATTGATTTGAGTCCAAGTGTATACTGGATACATAGCTAAAGAGTACCTTAGGAAAAAACCAACAAAACCCAAACCAACCAAAACTACATTGAAAAAGCAAAACAAAACCCCAAATAACTAAAACAACAAAAAATGTCACTATGCAATTCATAAGAAAATGAGGTGACAGTGGTTGCTTTGAGAAGTGCTAGAACACCGGCTAGAAGAAGTGGTGCAAAAATAGTAGTTAAATGCAACAAGACCCCTCTCTTACTTTAGGCCATCACTCTACAGTTGTAGAAGCAGTGGGAGAACTCCAGTAAATAAGGAAGGAACGGGGTAGAACTTGCCATGGATTTATGTGAAGCTGGTGCATATCAAAACAAAAATTTTCACTGTAGTATTTTTATTTTACTTTATTTAGTAGCTAAATCCTCTATGGATTTTTACCTATTTATCCAGTAAATGAGTCAATGAGAAATATTTCCAGTCTCCAAATACTGACTCTTTTGTTTGTTTTTCTCTGAGAATGCAAATACTGGCAGCTTTGGTATCGTGACAAGAACTGTTAGGTTAATGTATAAGCAGATGCAGTTTAACTGTGCCCCTGGTCGTAGCTGCCCACGAGCGAGTTCACAGCTGTTGCCTTGGCTAGGATTCAGCTTGCATTTAGGAGTACTTGCCCAGTTTCTTGGAGGTTGGCATGAATGTGAACTCATGCCTGCCTGAAAAAGACCCCGTGGATTAGTTCTTAGAAAGCAGCCTTGTTATTTAGGTAAGTTGTAAGTATGGTAGTGAAAAAAATAAACTAGAAGGTGACTGAGGTTTAGGGACCATGGTCACAATCTGAACTTTAAATAAAGCTTCCTGAAGTCTCTGAAAAAGACAAGGATGGAAATGTAGGGACTTTCATGTACATGTTTTTATGTAAGAGAAGCTTAAAATAAGTACTGCTCTTTAAACCTGTATTGGGCTTAAGTGCCTTTTGTGTGCAGCTAAATGGAGCTTTTGCAGTATATTAATCCTCCAAGTCTTCAGGGACAGAGAATATAAGGCTTGTTGGTGGAGGGGAGGAGGGTGACTTGTACTTAAAGCAGAAATAAGGAAGCAGAGGGAAGTGGATGCATGGCTAAATTCCAAGGTCATTAACAACATTTCTCTCTTGGATCAAGACAGCGGACTTCATTGTTACTGACTTTTTAGGGATTAGGTTTTTTTCTCTGAAATGCATGCTTAAACAAAGAAGTATTCTCTGTTTCCTATGGGTGCCTTTTGAAATCTGACTCTGTATTCTGAGAGGGACACCCCATCATGTGTGCGCCAATCCTAGACACAGCATCTGCTGACTAGGGAAGGGAAAGAGGATGTGTAGAGGAATTCCCACTTACTGGTATTTGAAGTCAGCTGGCAATACAGACACTATTATATACTCTCCCCTATGCTCTCAGAATAGAGCACACTTTGTTTTGCTTATTCCTAAATTTAACTTCCACCTGGAAATGTTGCCTGTGTGGGGAAACCATGTCTGAGACTGGGACTAGTAAATCAGTGGTTCCAGTTTCTGTTCTGTTGCCTCCCACACTTAAAGCGAGAGACTAAAGTAGCACTATCTTGAAGCTGTATTTTTGGGAACTGGCGTTACCTCTTTACTCTCTGACACACAAACCATTCAGGTGATGTCTCTTCCACAGAGCACTCAGGTGGTTGTTGGTGAACATCAGCACTCTCACAGCACAATGGATGTTCTCCAGGGTCAAAACTAGCTTAGGCATTTCTCCTGGTTCTTATGCTAAAGTTTGCAGTTACCTAGTCATCAGATCTGATTCTGTGTTCCACACTTAGTCTATCTAGGCTTTTCTCTGAAGTCTGAGAATTCCCCTTGGGAACTGTTCTGTGATAAACTTTATTGGTAGTTTAGGCTGGAATTACAGCTACCATCCAGGAAATGGCCATTTTGCCTATGATATGTTCTTTTTATTTGCTCCCATTTGTTCCCAGTTGAGATGTATCTGAATATACTTTCCAGTTTTTGTATTTTTTTGAGCAGGGATTTTTTTTCCCCTAGATTGCTTTGTATGTGCTGTTTTTAGACTGAGCTTTGAATATTCACTGTAGGAACTGCAAACATGAAATGGAAATCAATTACTTACTGGTTAGTGACCTGGTTAATCTGTGCACAGGCTGTGATAGAATGAGAACAGTCCCATATTTTCATCACTGTAGAAGAAAGAAATAAAATGGCTTGAAGGAAAAAATGTACAGGGACAAAGTGTAGTATACTACTTCTTTATTAACCAGTTCACCTTTGTCTTTGTTCTGTGTGGTTGGATGTTTTTGTTTTGTTCTTATGGGTTCTGAGATGCAAACAGAATCAAAAGTATTTACAATTATGTACTCAGGCAAGTTAGGGTAGTTTTCATTTCATTTGAAGAATTTACTGTCCCACAGCTTCTGTTTTAATTGACTGCAGTCTCTTGCCTGTCCTTGTGATTAAAGCTACTTCTGTTGCTCAGTCTTTTGATGATTTTATTTTTCTTCTTTCTTTAGGTCTGAGCCTAAGCTCTGACAACTTTGACGTTCTGTGCAGGATAATTTTCCCACTTTCATGTTTTCCACATTGTATATTGCATTTCAAGTGTAACCTCTGAAATATTGTCTCTCACAAGAGACTGTAGATCTTTGCCTACTGTACATCTACTGATAATCTAAAGTATGTACTATCTTGAGACATTCCTTCCAAAGAGTAAACTTACATTTTGTAGATTTGTTTCAAGGGCAGGTCTGGGAACTGATAAATCTAATATTTGCACTGTCTGGTTGCCCTGGCAGAGACTATCTAGAAAATACTTCTTATATTTGTCTTTTACTTAATGGCATGGGTCTAGATGTGAAGGTGGCTAGAATTCAGTAGTATAAATTCTGGGAGGTTCTTTCCTTTTATGTTCTCTGGGCTCTGGGTTATTGTTCTCTGTGGAAGGTGTGTACTGTGATGGTTGGTTTTTCTTTTCCACTTCCCTTTGGATGGATACAATGTGTCCTGTATGCACAAATATAATACCTTTTTCTCCCTAAGCTGGCAGGAGACTCATTGTATTGTAGAAATATCAAAGGAAGGCAGCATAGTACATCCACATTGTACATTTGGCAGTCATCTAAACTCTTAAGTGCAAACAGCCATTCTGTGGAGCAGGAAACTCTTCTGGCCACCAAAAGGATATTCTCTGACTTGGGTTATGCTACATACTTTGTCTTCTGGATTATAGGAGCCATTCCAGTAGTCTTTGCAAGAATACTCACTCCTTTTCCAGGATATATAATTTGGAAATATTATGAGATAGAAACAATGTTTCATATTCCCCAAGATGTATTTTCTGACTATATATTTCATATTTGTATCAGACCAATAGTATGTGTGATTACCGTTCAGATTCAGGACCTCAAGTAATTCTTACTTATTAACATGTGAGGTTTTTGGTTTAATTTGTTGGTGTGACTGTACTGTACAGTCACTTTTTATTTTAATGTACTACCAATCTATCATGATGTAGTTACATTTTATAGTCTATTTCTTTTCCCTATGTAGTAATATACACATTTTATCTTCTAAGTGCATTCATGCCAGGACATTGATTCTCTTTAGTTGCATTGGTGTAGTCTATGTAGTGCCAGCATTACATGCAGCTAAAGTGTTTATCACTACCCTGGAGAAGCTGCCATTTATTTCCATGAGTGCATGAAAGCTCTGAACAAGATCCATAGAGTTCTCTACTCCCCACTTCAGTGTGCGGGCTGGGAGGTGCCCAACTGCCCCAGTGAGAGCCTTACTGGGGACACAGTTATGCTCATGCAAACTTAAGAGTTTCGTTACCTGATGCTGATGTCTCATAAGTAGAAGGAAAGAAAGGAGCACTTCATGGTCTGAGCTGTCTCCCTTCCTCAATAAGGAACAGTTCAAATACACAGCTCACAATACTCCCCACAAGCATTTCCTTCATATCAATTCCTATAACCAGTAATATAGTTGATGTATTTTTTTTTGATCTTGCATAAAAATAGCATCTGTCAAATTCACTGTCTCCTGCCAGTTATTACAGCTGAAGCTCTTAATTGTGGTTGCAAATGATCATCTGTGTGGCTTGCTGTACCACGACTGTTCCTTCTCTTGCTGATTCTCACGTATCACATTGTACTGTAGTATGCACCCGATGACTACAATGGCCTTATTCAGCTGAGCGATCAAGCCAGGAGTGTGTTACAAGCACCGAAAGAGTGGGTCTGTTTGTAACTCTTTGTAACTTCTGAAGAAGGTAAGACACAACTGGCAGAACCCGGGTCTCCAGAGGTGAATGGGAAGGGAAAGAAGTGCTTGGTGGTAGGGATTTTTTCCTCGTGGCTTTCCCCCCTTATTAGCTTGCATTGGGATCCCTGCATTAGTCTTTCTGCTTAAAAAATCAACTAACCTGAGGAAATGGGCCCTCTGTGATCTGAGTTGGGATAGCAGTGGTGGAGGTAGTGTGATTGCCTGATTCTGCTCAGATGGTGAGTTAAACTTCCAGAAGGGTTTATTAGTGCTTGTTTCTCATGTAAAGCTTTTGTTGTGGCCTGTGTGGAGCACATTATGGACCAGTATTATTGTATTCCATTCAAAATGCTACTGATTCATCAGTACATTTTTTTTTCTTCTTAAGAAACCCCACAACAAACTTTTAGTACAAATACAACAACCAAATACTGTTCCTTGAGACAATTACCTTCATGGACAAAGGTACTTTCACATAACCACCATCAACTCAGTTGTTTTCAAATTAGCTGGATTCTCATAGATCTGCTGGAAAGCAGATAGACTAGAGGCTGCTTGGCCTGGTGATTAACTGGAAAGCCAGATCAGCAGGAGGTTTCTACTACATATGACATGGAAAAAGTCTTTGACTATTTCAGAGTAGCTCATCCAGAGTTCTAAGTGGTTCAAAGGAGTATTATACAAACACCACTCCTTTTAGAACAACAGAAACATTCTGAAAAAAAGATTAGAATCTGAATCTAATTTAAAAGCACATATGTACATAAAGAAAATATCTTTCTATCTCTAAATCTATATGAATAAAAACTTAAAAGTAAGGTACCCTAAAATGAAATGGAAGGGATTAATTTAATTCTTTTAATTATGTTGCTCGCAGAATGCGCAGACCTCTCTGCCAGCTTTCTATGCAACTCTTAGAACATGAATTTCCAGATCCTTACACTGGTATTACAACAATAAAGTTTGTTTTTAAAGCTCTCCTCTGTGCTTAGAGGTCTAACTGTGCTCCATGTGTGGTTTTAGCTGACTGAATTGCAATGTTAAGTTTCTATTCTGGACTGATGGTAAATTACTTGATCCCATAAGGACTAACAGCAAAGAACTGGTTTAGAGCAGAGCATCTTCCAGCTCAGATTGGTGGCTCAAGCCAAACTGTGTTCAGCTTTCTCTTTGAGCACAGTGTTATTTTGAAATAAACCAAACTTAAAGTGGGCTTTAAACATGAGGTTTTTAATTGGTCTTTGAATTTCTTTCTGCATGCTATTTCTTGACTGACATTAGTTATCTGAGAAGAAATAATGCAGAGCCTGTACTAACTGTCTCATGCATGCTTTTGGTTTCTAAAGTGTACTGTTGCTTACATCTTAGAATACTTGTACTGCCTGCTCAGTGTTTGGGTGAGGGAAGCTCTGACATGTACTTGCTTTATTTTCATGTTTGAATGTAAAGCTGATCAGAAACTGCTTTTGGTAATAACTGAGAACTCTATTTCTTACAGTATACCAGGCACACACATTCTACAAAAGCGAAACTCTTAAATATTTTAACCTTTTCTAAGCTCCAGAGGATGTATGTCACATGAACTTGAGTTGGGTTAATACTCCTAAAACTGGTTTGTTTTCTGATATAGTTTTGTCTGGCACTGTTTTCTTCAATAAACTAACCTTGTATGCTGAGCTTTGATCCTTCAGCCTTTGGTTTTGAAACTTCATTGAGATTCATTTTTATCCAACAAACAGGGGTTCCAAACTTAGCTTGGAAGTACTTCCTGCATTTTAAGGGAAATGGATGGGGTACAACATGGCAAACAGATGTCTACTTTGGATAAGACCTTACAAGGGCAAATGCCCTCCAAAGTAAATCAACTTCAGTGACTAAATAATCTCATTTGCTACCCTATTTTTCTTAGCCTTGTTAAAATGACCATAAGTGCTTACTTCACCTGGACTGCACCAAATTTTACTTCAGTTTTCTGCAAAATCATTCTTGCGCTGCATACTATCTGTGTTGAGCTTATCTTCCCAACACAACTCTTTTATTTTTTGTGTGTGTGGTTTTGTTTTGTCTTTTAAACTTTGCATGTGAGTATTGATGTGCCTTATATATATCGTTTGTTACTTAGCCAGTAAGTCCACATGGTACAAGAATTCATTGCCTGGACTTTCTTGCTCCATTTACTTTTTACTAACATCTAAGTCTTTATTTTCTTATCAACCTTGAATCACAATTGCTTCCCTCGCAAATTTTTTCATGGAATTATGTCTACGTCATTCTATTCAGCGTACCAGCAGAATAAGAGCTGCTGCTGTTTGCCGAGCTAAAAGCTGAATTATTTCAATCTTTGATCCCTTCTCCTCCTTCCCATTCTAACATTCAGAGTATTTTCACCACAGACACAGGAGTGGAGTGAACCAGATGCACAGCATTAAAAGCTGCTTTTCCAGATGTGGTCTCTGGGTCTTACTAGTTTTTTTCTCTTGTCTTCTTGTACCATTGCAGCTCCAAGCAGATTCCATCCTCATGCTTTACAACTTTAGTGGCCAGCCCAGTGGTGAGGCATTGGTGACTTTTCCAAGCCTGGATCTAGCGAAGAAAGCAGTGGCTGAGAAAAATGGACAGCTCCTGGGAAGCCGCTGTGTAGAATTGTACCTGGTCTAACTGAACACTCTCTGGGGGAGGAGGAAAGAATGTCACACTCAACACCGTGCCTTTCACAAAATAAGAAGTCTTCCCTTGCCACCCAGGCAGCAACAAATGTGCCTTTTCAGCATAACAAGTTGGAATGCAGAGTGGTACATGTCCTGTACTTAATTTGAAAAACCGTGTATCCTATGATGCCAAAGATACAGTGAAACCAAAAATTATGCAGTTAATTTACTTAGTTTCTAATGTACTTGTGTAAAAATAAGCAAACCCACTCCTGGCATCTAGTTAATTCTGAAGACAGTCTAATAGCACTTCAGCTATCGCAGCCATGGGAGAAACTCTGTAGCATTTGAACTAGAACGCGAAGCTTGAGTCATTCAGATTCTTCTGTGTTTAGTTTTTAAGAGTTTACACTTGACAGTGTGTCTTGTTTTTGCAGAGTTTAAATGTCTTTAGAAAGGTCTTTTGGAATGCATGGCTTACCCAGTTCAAAGTGTAGATCATATTGATTTTTTGTTTTGTTTTGTTCTTGACTGGAAAATACCAGGATGCTGGACCCCAAATGCAATTGTGTTTTTTCATGTTTTCGTTAGGCATTGTTTTGCAAAAGCCATATTTGTCTTTCTTACCAGTGTACTGCTGCCAACATGTAAAGCAAAAAAAATAAAACCAACATCAAAATCAGAAAAATCCTCCCCGCCCACCCATAACTCCCTGCCCCCAGCCCCAAACTTTTAATCTCTACAGGACAAAAATGGCACATAAACCTGAGTTACTAATAAGTTATATTTTTTTATTTAAGCATAATAGCTTTCAGATACTGTATTAAAGATTTTGCTCTAGTTTATGTGCATGCAATTTGTTTACATCTTTAAACTACTTTATTTGTATATTATGAAACAACAGGATATGTTGGAATCTCAATTCTCTAGTGCATGCTTTTTTCTTTTTCCCTGTGTGTATATACATAAGCTAGAAGTACTTTTACGTCATGTAGCATGTGTTTAAAAAAAGACATCTGCTGTAGAAGCACTAAATTACTTTGTTTTTACTGTGCCTTACTTCAAAACCATTCCAAGTGCAATACCAGCAGAGCAAAATGTAATGAATTCTGTTGTTGACATGTTCATGGATGTCTGGATTGATCTTTTATTAGTGTACAATTTGAGTTGTACTTTAAAGAACTGAATGATGTATGCTTCTTTATATTACAACAAATAAAAGAGATGCTTATGATGTGCATTGGCTTTTGAAAGTAATGTATGCTTTGGTTTAATGGATTTTCACAGAGCATCGTTCTGTGATAAATAACCTCTTACACATTTTTCTCTTCTAGATTTAGATAAGCATTTGCACTTTGAGTGACTGGTGTGATTTTTCTGGTGTGTTTTTTTTTTTCCTTTTTGCATGTTCTGGTAAGCCAAAAATATGTGTGATGCATGTTTCTATTGTGGTGGAACGCTTTTTAGGCAATGTGATGTCACTGTTTACATGCCTACTGTTCTCGTTCTGTTGCCAGAGGAAACAAAGTATTGAACTTGAAATTGTGTTCATGTTTGGATTTAATTGACCTAATGGGTCACTCTCTTTTCTGTGCAACCCAAAATGCTACATTTAAGTCATAATGGCGCCTGTCAGCTTTTAATAGTAAAAATGGAGAAGGGGGAGGGAATCATATCAAGATCATAAAGTTTGTTTCTCTATAGTCAGAAGTATCATTGTGCCAGATGCAGAGAAGTTGAAGGGTTTTTTGCAGAATCTGCTGTGGGTCAGAGCTGCTAAATCCTAAAGCTAAGGCAGGGCTGAATTTATTTTTCTGTCACTTTTATTTCAATAATATAAAAGTTAGGAGAAAAGTTGGCTCTAGGCCTGTATTTAATGAGAGGAGCAAAGGCACTGAAATCTTGACAACTGTTTTCCTGTCTAGATATTATTTCTTTACATGTATATCTATCTATAGATTCCATCTATACAATTAGATGCAAGAAGACCATGATATCTCTTTATATATTTGCTATCATTCATTTCTACTGGTATAATAATTCCACTTCTTTGTATAGAATTGGTATAATAATTGGTTATTTTGTTATGGAACAGAGTGTGTCCATTCCTTGCCAGTGCTGATAGAAATGTCCATCAATATGAAATTAGAACTACGGGATCCTGTCATAATCTGTCTGGACCAGTGACTTTCATCCTTCTGTTGTCTGCTGTGTCCTGACAGTTTTCATGTCTTTCCACAACTTCATCCCCAGTTTAGGTATGAGCAGCAGCACACAGGGCAGCCAGGAATAACCTGGCTTCCAGCACGATGTCAGTCACCCAATAAAGCCAAGAAAAAGCCCAACACCTTATTTGTCCTGCACTGCAGTTTCCATCTCACACATCAGCAGAATGTACGTCCAAGGCTGTGGGATTGGCCATCTGTTCTGCCTGCACAGTGCTGGTGCTTGGGAGGACTGAATTACTCAGATGCTCTCATTTTTAGAGACATCTGGAACTGGTGGCCATCTACTACAAAAATTAAATGCACAGCATAAGGAATATTAAACTGCTGGGATCACGAGGAATTGCAGGACCAGCATTCATAGAACCATAGAAAAGTTCGGGTTGGCAGGGACCTTAAAGATTATCTCATTGCAACCCCCTGTCATGGGCAGGGACACCTTCCACTAGCCAAGGTTGCTCCAAGCCCCATCCAACCTGGCCTTGGACACTTCCAGGGATGGGGCAGCTTCTCTGGGCCCCAGGGCTGGCACAGGTCTGCAGCCGGGGGGATTCCATCAATTAGTAGGTCTTAATAGTTTGTGTTCTTAGTGACACCATAAAGCACACGGGGAAGCAGCAGAAGACAGTCAAGAGACTGATGAGTGCAGAAAGTTAGTAAAACCAATCTTGGTGACCTAAGTTATGTACAGACAAACATGGCAGGTTCTCAAAGCCTTTAAAATGGAAGTAGTATAAATATTTTTTATTGAGTGTTAATTTGTACAGAGGGATCTCAAAGACCTTCTGATGTATAAGACAGTTCTGTATTTCATGTGGGTTTATCAGTGAGCCAAGAGATGATTGCATGACATGAGAATTCAACTGCCAGCCCTCCTCTGCACAAGTCCACTGGAATCAGCTGCTCCTCAACTGGAACACACATGGGTATTTGCAAATATGAGAATATCTGCTCGCAGTGAAGAGAAGGAGTCCTTCCTTGGTGGGGACAGAAGGAGCAACTGGGGGGACTCACTGCAGAACATGGCCCTCAAAACTAGCACGTTGAGGAAGAAGTGATTAATCTTCTAATTGAATTACTTTAATGGAGGAGCTGGCACAAGAAAGTGGGAGAGTGGCAATTCGGATTAGGTTAGTTTTTAACCTAATCTGTGCATCATCAAGGTGCCTTAGTAGCAGGAGCTGCTGTGCCTGGAGCTCATGTTTGACATAACAAGGGACTGAATTGCCATGGGTAGTAACTCAGCAAAATACTGCAAGGGAATTTTTTGGTTTTCCCTGGGATTTGAATAACAAAGTCTCAAAATTCATATAATAGTGATACTAGAGAAGAAGAAACAGGTAGAAGTCAAAACCTTGCATCCAGAGACCTGTCTGAAAGCCTGATATCAGGCACAGTGCTCATTGAAATCTAAGGTGATTATCTTGGATTCCTCTCCCAAGTGTCTTTTGGGGAAAAGAGGACTAATTAAAATACATTGTTTGCTTTTTTAAAGAGTTTTCTGTTTAGCCAGGACAATATATTCATTCAGAAAAATCTCCTCTAAGAACCAAAATAACCCACTGAATGCTTCTGTTCTACTGACCATATCTCCTGAATATAAATGTATTCTGTGCAGTTACTTCTGTATATCTGCTTCGTGTTTATATGAATTATAGTTTTTTGCACTTGAGTTTGGTTGTGTTCAACAGGATTGTCTTCTAATGCTTGTGAGAAGTAGTTTATTTTGAGGCTGTTCTTCCACCTGCATTTTCTCATAGTCCCTCGGTAATCACTGTGTACCATCTCACGTGTTAGAAGGTTTTGGAGCTGATAACCCATCCTTATAAGACCAGCACTGGATTCACTGAACTCTTTACCTTTTAGAGCTGACAACACAATTACTATATCAATGTTCTGATACCTTCTGCAAACAATTTGTTAGGTCCTTGGCTAAAGTTTTCTAGAGAGACACCTAAATGAAGTTTGTTAATAATTGATTTACATGCAAAAGAGGTTTGCCTGTGAATTCCTGCTGACTGCTAATTGAGGTGTGTGTTTGTATGGTCAGCTGGCTAGATGTCAGGAGTGATTTAAATGTTTATGCCTCATGTGATCCAAGGTATCTGGAAGTGTCATGTGAGATGTTGTTTGCTTTCTTGTTCCTAATTTTAAACGCAGGCCTTTTCTGTGGCAGTCTCTCCTTACTTTGAGACATTCTTCTTAGAGAAATGTGGGCAGAGTTTAATATTAATTCTCCAGGAAAGATGGAAGTTGGTTCATTTTGAAGGAACACTGATTTGTAGAACCCAAAACATGACAGTTATTTGAGGAAATGATATCAGCTAAAAAGTTACAATAGTTGATAGATACCCAAAGGCATTTGTATTTGAGATAAAAGGAGTAAAAAGCACCAAGGGATGGCCTTCCCTCCCACCGCATACATGTAAAACATAGCTGAGTCCCCCCCGCCCCATTCTTATGTAGGTACTATTTTTAATGACTTTTTTTTTCAGAATAAAATTCAAGATCCTCATATTCAGGGTGTTGAATGATCTTCTCTCTTTGTTATCTGAGTAGTATTAAGGCAAGGGACTTTCAAGGTGCAATTTGCTTATTGTCTTTTGGTGGGAACTGTGAATCTGTCATTAAGACTTAAAGATAGTGATAGGCAGGAGTATGAATGTATCCTAAAGCTGGTTGCTGTAATTCACAGGCTTGGAGAAGTCTGTGACCTCTCTCAAACTCTTAATGAAACTTGTAAATGTGCTTTCTGTAAAGTTTAATCATGTGAGAACTCATGCCAGAAGATGTACGAGTTTTGTCAGGGCAGATGAGATGAAAAAATCAGCCAAGGATACGATAATATGGAAAGTGAAGTGGGTTCATGGACACATTGGAATGAGTTCTGTGGGGATTACTGTCTCTGAAAAATGAGAATGTGCTAGAACTGATAGAACATGAAATCTGATGGAAGTGCAAAGCATTTACAATCTTATGTGGGGGCTTAGGGTTCCGGGGTGGAGTTTAAATGGGGGCTTAGGTGGGGACTTAACTNTTTAATGGGGGGTTTGGGGGGGGACTTAACTGGGGGTTTAGTGTTCTGGGGTGTGGCTTAGGTGGGGGCTTAAGTGGGGGGCTTAGGGTCTTAAGGTCCTTTAGGTCCTTTCTTGCTTGTACTGAAAACCCTACTATCTTGCCTAAAAGGAGAATCAAAGGGTGAAAAAAAGTAACAGTGACAGACCAAAGTGCTGCCGGGGTGGGCGTGTGAGGGGGCGGCAGGGCCAGGCAGCCACCCAAGGCCAGCCTGGGATGAGACCTGTACCCGCTGCCTCTTGTTTTACCCCTTTCCGGGCCCGGGTTGATTGCCGGGGTTCAGCTGCAGGGGCAGAGGGGCCCGGGGAGGCTCCCGGAGGGTCTGTCTGTGCCCTGTCCCAGCGCTGACACCCGCCCGGGAGGAGCGGCTTCCTCGGCCACCAGCACACCTGGCTGGGAGGAGCGCCTTCCCCCGGCCATCCACACGTGTCCGCAGTTGGCATTTGAAGTTTCCCTTGCTCAGGTGAGGGTCGATCCCCCCACACCGCTCGGCTCCTTCCCGGGGGGCTGTGCCTCACTTGTGAGGGCTGTGCTTCCCTTTGCCCAAAGCTCAGCCCGTGTGAGCAGCAGGAAGGGCTTGGGGCTGCTAACCTGTGATTTTGCTGGAGAGGCCTCGTAGCTGAGGAGCTGGCTTCAGATGCAAGAGTTGTCCTTCTCCGATGGAAGAGAAGCACTTGCACCACACGTCTTTCGGATGGTGGCTCCCGTCCCCGGGGAAGGCTGGGAACTCGGGTAAGGCCAAAGCATTTTGCATTCTTTGATGAATGGATTTACTCTTTGGGATTGAATTTTTAAACTATACTGTGTTGCAAAGCCTTATCAGAGGGATTGCTGTCTTTACACACATATGGTTTAACAAAATAAGAAAAATATAGAAAGCATTAGGCTTCAACTCTTTCACCAAAGAAGTGAAGTTTGGTAAAGAACTGTGATTTGACTTGTATTGTTGTTAAACAAAGGGTCCTCACACTCAGCCATGGAACTTGATTCTCAAAAAGAAGCCGCTTCTGTGCTCGTGGACAGTGAAATGCCTTACCTGCATTTGTGTTGCCATATTGTATAACTGAGGAGCAGAATTAGCATTGTTTGTATTTGTATTTATTCTCCTAGTTTCATACTTCTGAGAGTGCTGGTTAGGACATTTTTCCTGTACTCGTTTCTGCTCTTGTTCTCTTGATACTGATAATTTTACCTAGAAATGGTTTCTCTGTTGGCCCATTCCATGGTGTGTTCCTGCCTAGTGTAGAGAGAAAATTGCTTCTTGCTTTTGTTTGAGATGAGCTGAGGCTGAGGGGTTAGGAATGGCCATTCTCTGTTTCAGTAGTTGCAGCTGTGCTTCGGGATCAGGTGTTTCACAGTGAAATTTTATTTCAGAGCAGACTTACTCTAGGCAGCCTTATAGGTTTTGCTTGTTTATGTAAGCTAAGATATTTTCAATAAACGTAGCAAAATTCAAGTCCTCCTTTTTTAAAAGAAAAATGGTTTTCAGCACCTTCATTTTTTGAAATAATATTTGGTTTATTTCAGTCAGTTAAAATGAACTGCAAGGCTGGCAGTTTAACCCGCTACATTCTCCTTTGTATGGAGCTGTATTTGACAATATGTGCCAAGGTTTGCCTGTAGTCAATTTAAAATTTTGCCTTTCTAGATCTGCTCATTACACAGGTTTTTAAAAAGAAAATTCAAACTAAACCAGGGACCTGATTTTTTTCCCCTATTTCCTTTTTATATAATCAGGTGAGGGCTACTGTATTGTTTAGCTGGATATGCAGTTGGAATGTAAATATTCAAATAAAGATGATGGCACATTAGTCTAGACTGGCTAGTTCCCATTTCTTTTATTGATGTGTTATCATATACATTTTACTTTAAATAATTGATTTTTTAAAAATTAGGTAGTTCATGTTGCTTTCTGTGTGCTTGCTGATAATAAAAAGAGTTTAAATGAAATGCCTTCCTTTCTGTAAACATTGCCAAAGTACAGATATAACTTGGTCTATTTAACATTAGCTGTGTTTTTGAAAGAATATGATTTGCCTTGGGGTTTTCTGGTTTAGCAATCTTTATTTAATGCCAGGAGTAGGACTTTGTAGATTTGCCGGGAGCATCAGTGGGTTTAATTTGGGTTCGGCCCTTCCTGCCCACACTGATCTTTGCTGCCGGTAGATGGCCCCTTTAGAACGGCTTTGGGGCCGGCAGTTCCCCGGTACCAGTGAATGCCGTGGTGCTGTTAGTCTTAAAATCGGAGGTCATTGTGCTGCCCATGGAACGGTTGACTTAAGTTTGCTGTGGTGTTTTTTGGGGTTTTTTATTATTGTTTTTCTATTTTAAATGTTTTCTATNGAAGTGCAAAGCATTTACAATCTTATGTGGGGGCTTAGGGTTCCGGGGTGGAGTTTAAATGGGGGCTTAGGTGGGGACTTAACTGGGGGTTTAGTGTTCTGGGGTGTGGCTTAGGTGGGGGCTTAAGTGGGNCACATCCGTATCTGCCTCTGTTTAGTTCGGGAAAAAAAGAAAACTTTTCAAAGCTGCTCTACAAAAAGAAATCAATAAAATATCTAATAGGGATCTAGTGGAAATTATTGGATAAAAGGATGGCTTTAAGTGTCACCCGGATGTGAACAGACTGTGTAAGGACATAAGAAGCAAAGGGGCTAAAAATGAAAGCAAAACGACTCTTTGGTCTTTTGGTTTTAAGAAAGAAAAACATGCACGACTAGCATAATGTTAGGGGTCACAAACGATTACATTTGGTAGCAAAAAGCAGGATTGCAGCGTAAACTGGAGGAGTGCCTGATTGTGAGGGCTCTGTGCTGGCAGCCACAGGTCGGTCTGAGGGTGGTGATTGTGCTTTGCCCATTGATTTACTCGCTCCTGGTGTCGGGGCGGTAAAACAGCCCCGGTATTGGCCGCGTTCCTGCCAGAGAGGTGGCCGCTTTCTCAAGCTGTGTGTTCAGCCCCTCGCTGCTGGGGGTTGTAAACTACTGTTGGCAGGGAGCAAGTTTGCTGCTCTTGGTGGTTCCAGTCCTGTTTCCAGCCTCCTGCGGGTCCGCAGCTGCTGGATATCCCGGCACGGTGGCCAAATCCCCAGGGACACGATGCCTGCCCTGCTGGGTGAGCCCAGGCGGGGCTGGAGCTCAGCGGGAGAAGGACCAGATTTCACAGTTTCTTTGCCCCTTCACCTAAGGCCCGTGTCTGGTGTTCTGATTCACCCTGTGTGTCTTAAATGCCCCTTGTAAAGAAAGAACAGACTGATGATACAGGCTTGTTTGCACTGCCAGCTTTCCCCCCATCTCTCAGGTCATTTCCTTTGGTCCGTAAACTGACCAAAAGTCTTCGGGAATTCTCCTTGCAGAGGATTCTGTGTATGGCAGTCACTCAGACTATAGTGTGTACATAGTATAGAAAGAAATGAAAATGGGAAGAGGGTTTTAATATGTAATATTAGATCTTGAGCAGCTCTACCACTTGCCACAATTTGGGACTTTCTAATTTGTGCAAGAGAAAATTCTGTGAAATAAGCAGTGATTGGGGGGAGTGTGGGGAGTTGCATATGACTAGTTCCACTGTTTTAAAAAAAGTGAAACTATTATTATTGAAATAATTAAAATTGTTTTTAAATTAAAGCAAACAATTAATTTAAAAAAATTAAAAACTCTCTCCCACAACCCTTAACCTTCAAACACTGAGTTGTGTGTGTAAATTTCTGTTGCTTTGAAGCCTGGGAACACTCAACAGGGCCATCCACTGCTTCCAGACCTTCTAGGACATTCTTCCCTTGTTGAGCAATAANCTGTAAACATTGCCAAAGTACAGATATAACTTGGTCTATTTAACATTAGCTGTGTTTTTGAAAGAATATGATTTGCCTTGGGGTTTTCTGGTTTAGCAATCTTTATTTAATGCCAGGAGTAGGACTTTGTAGATTTGCCGGGAGCATCAGTGGGTTTAATTTGGGTTCGGCCCTTCCTGCCCACACTGATCTTTGCTGCCGGTAGATGGCCCCTTTAGAACGGCTTTGGGGCCGGCAGTTCCCCGGTACCAGTGAATGCCGTGGTGCTGTTAGTCTTAAAATCGGAGGTCATTGTGCTGCCCATGGAACGGTTGACTTAAGTTTGCTGTGGTGTTTTTTGGGGTTTTTTATTATTGTTTTTCTATTTTAAATGTTTTCTATGTGTTCGTTGGTATTTGGTTTGGAATGTACAAATTGATTTCAAATTGTGAAACTCACAGCCGTATCTGCCTCTGTTTAGTTCGGGAAAAAAAGAAAACTTTTCAAAGCTGCTCTACAAAAAGAAATCAATAAAATATCTAATAGGGATCTAGTGGAAATTATTGGATAAAAGGATGGCTTTAAGTGTCACCCGGATGTGAACAGACTGTGTAAGGACATAAGAAGCAAAGGGGCTAAAAATGAAAGCAAAACGACTCTTTGGTCTTTTGGTTTTAAGAAAGAAAAACATGCACGACTAGCATAATGTTAGGGGTCACAAACGATTACATTTGGTAGCAAAAAGCAGGATTGCAGCGTAAACTGGAGGAGTGCCTGATTGTGAGGGCTCTGTGCTGGCAGCCACAGGTCGGTCTGAGGGTGGTGATTGTGCTTTGCCCATTGATTTACTCGCTCCTGGTGTCGGGGCGGTAAAACAGCCCCGGTATTGGCCGCGTTCCTGCCAGAGAGGTGGCCGCTTTCTCAAGCTGTGTGTTCAGCCCCTCGCTGCTGGGGGTTGTAAACTACTGTTGGCAGGGAGCAAGTTTGCTGCTCTTGGTGGTTCCAGTCCTGTTTCCAGCCTCCTGCGGGTCCGCAGCTGCTGGATATCCCGGCACGGTGGCCAAATCCCCAGGGACACGATGCCTGCCCTGCTGGGTGAGCCCAGGCGGGGCTGGAGCTCAGCGGGAGAAGGACCAGATTTCACAGTTTCTTTGCCCCTTCACCTAAGGCCCGTGTCTGGTGTTCTGATTCACCCTGTGTGTCTTAAATGCCCCTTGTAAAGAAAGAACAGACTGATGATACAGGCTTGTTTGCACTGCCAGCTTTCCCCCCATCTCTCAGGTCATTTCCTTTGGTCCGTAAACTGACCAAAAGTCTTCGGGAATTCTCCTTGCAGAGGATTCTGTGTATGGCAGTCACTCAGACTATAGTGTGTACATAGTATAGAAAGAAATGAAAATGGGAAGAGGGTTTTAATATGTAATATTAGATCTTGAGCAGCTCTACCACTTGCCACAATTTGGGACTTTCTAATTTGTGCAAGAGAAAATTCTGTGAAATAAGCAGTGATTGGGGGGAGTGTGGGGAGTTGCATATGACTAGTTCCACTGTTTTAAAAAAAGTGAAACTATTATTATTGAAATAATTAAAATTGTTTTTAAATTAAAGCAAACAATTAATTTAAAAAAATTAAAAACTCTCTCCCACAACCCTTAACCTTCAAACACTGAGTTGTGTGTGTAAATTTCTGTTGCTTTGAAGCCTGGGAACACTCAACAGGGCCATCCACTGCTTCCAGACCTTCTAGGACATTCTTCCCTTGTTGAGCAATAAGTAAAAATATGAACAACAACAACATGCTGTGTTGCTTTTCGTTTGAGAGAGCAGCTTTTACAATAGACCTGATGAATGTGCAATTGTTCTGGTTTATACCACTCTTCTGTACTGGTGCCTACCTTCTGGCCTGGCTCTTACAGCATTGTAACTTTTGATAGTCTTTTTTTTTGTTGTAGCTATTTGGTTTTAATTATCCCCTGTTTTCAGCACTTAGTCATCTTTTTGCTGGGGGTAGGGGAAAAGTTAATGTGCTACTGCCATGGGTCACTTGTGTGTGTATATTCCCTTTTAAAATAACTTGTTTGAATTTCATGCAAATGTAACTTTTAAAATATGTATTTATGTGCAAAAATCATCAAAATCTTTAGGTGTTTAAAAATAATAATATTAAAAAGTATACAAAAGCAAAATGAAGGAAACATTGTTATATTTCTTCTTACCACCCCCCACGAGAACAGGACTGAGGTAGAAGGAAATACCAAAATAACTGAGGAGAGGAAGAGTGAAATGTATGATGGTATTTTGGGGAGGGGGAGACTTACAGGAATTTTGTGCCAGAAGCTCCAAAAAGCTGTTGTGGGTTTGTTGGGAAAATCTGTGATGTGTGCAGTGGAGTAGCAGTAGAATTTAGCTTTCTTTGCTGCACTGAAAGCTTGTGGGTTTGTCGGGAAGAGTCAGATCTTTTCCTGCTGCTGTCTGAGCTAACTCACAGTGGGGGTCTCCCTGGGGACTCCCTCCATTGGGGGTGGCAGGCACACTCCGATCTGCTGTGGAGAATAGCAAGGGTGGTGGGACTGGACGGGAGGAGGTGCTTCCTCATCTCCAGGCAGGGCATGAGAGGTTAAGTGAGGAAAGGACAGTCTGAGCTTTATCTGGAGCGGAACAATTGTCGCTACAACTTAGTCCAGTGAATTCTTATTTAAACATGCTCTGAAAATGTGAGGCTCGTTCCCATTGGATTAGGTGTGTCTTTTGTTTGATGCAATGCTGTCCTTGTGCAATCATGGACCTTACTGTGACAATCCACACAAGCTACACTGAATATTAATTGTAGTAATAGCATTAATTTTACATGGCTTTGAAAAGGTCAGGACTAATTTTTTTTTTTAAACAATGCAAAAATTTAGAAGTACAATCATTTTTTTCTTAGTTTTTACTGACAATGAAGTAATCTGTGCCTGGGAATATAAACTGTAAGATTGTTTATAATGCTAGGTGTTTTGTGTGTGGTATTTAATGTCTGAAATCCCTCTAAAATGACTTACCAGAAGTCAGGTCTATTGTATTCCTGATGGGATCTGGTTAGATGATGATCTGCAGTCCCTAAGTAGGTATATCCTAAACAAGGAGTTAGAGTTGGAATTATACCTGCTAGTGCTTATGTGAGTAATAAACCATTTCTCTTGCTTGTGAGGAGAAGGCTTAAAAGGATGGCAGCTTTCATATTTCCAATGAAAGGTGACTTCTGCTTGTCCCTAAAATTAATCTTTTTTTGCTCAGCTAAAATATGTTGGTGACTGAGAACAACATGCCAGTGGTACCTTGTAAAAGTAAGACCATGGAAAAGAAAGGATTCTGAATTTTCAGGTTGTGGGGCCAGTTTTGGAGATGATTTGGGAAAGAAAGTAAATTGTAATGCCGTGGGCCTAGACCCTGATGATGCATCACAGAGAGCGTGCTAACAACTGGGGAAAGTGCCAATGCAAGGAGGGCAACATTTTGGGCTCTTTTCTTATTACATTTCTATTCTGTTCACTGGCACCAGGAGATCATCCAGTTGTTCTTTTTTAGATACAGCTACTCTGGGGAAATAGCACAGGGCTGCTGCAGTGTAGTAACTCACAACTGAAGACCTTCCAGCCACAGAGCAAGTCCAGTTTTGGATATTGCAGCTTTCAGAGGGTTTGTAATGACTGGGCTAATGACTATTGTAAGGATTGAGAAGGTGGTGTGATTTTCTGAGCTGTTCAGAACAGGAAAAGCAGGTTGCAAATGTGCTGAGGAGGCAGCCTGCAGTGCCAGCACTGGGATGAGCTGCAGGCAAAGGACAGCTCTGCTGGCAGACTCTTCCGGGGGTAATTCTGGACAAGCCAGAAATGGAACAGTGAATGTGAGGAGGAAGATCAGTCAAAGCACGTTGCAGAGTTCACTAAAGCAGCTCTGGAGGCCAGCCCTGGGTGCAGTTCCCTGGGAAGCTGGGCAGGCAGCGATGCAGTTACCAGCAGCTCTGCTTGTGTTACTGGCCCCATGAGCTGCACTCACAACTGATTATAACAGAGACCCTAGAATGCTTTGAGGCAATTACGATAAACCAAAGTGGGAGAGAGGGGGGGTTGCTGGATACAATTGCTGTTTATTCATTGTATGTCTGTCATTGAGCATAAATGAAGGCTTAGCCTCTAGATAAAGAATAGGAAATTGGATTTGAAATTGGGAGAAAGAGCCAAGGAACAGTTTTTCTTATGCCAGCACCTCAGTTTTCATTCCCTTAAAACACGGCTTATTTATCAAGGGGGAACATGTAATATTGGTGTTGATGCCACTGTAAAAAGCACATAACTTTGAGGAGTAACTATGGAGCTGGTAATGAAGCAGATCCCCGCAGCTCTTGGAACCCTGGAATTTGTAACTGGCATTTGCATGAGAAATTCTTCAGAAAAGTTCTTAATGAATTAGAGTAACTTGTGAGTTCTATTAAGCAAGCACAGCATGTCTTTTCAGAAATTCTTCTCATTCCCACATATTGTTATTGATTTCAGAAATATTCAGTTTCATATTAGCTCGAGATATAAAATTTGTGAAGTACAAAGGGGAAAAAATGGCCCCTGTTTAACAGACTGTGCCACTGAAAACTGAACTCTGCAAACTCTTCGTGTAAGAGGACTTGCATTTTTTCCTGAATGCTCAAAACCACTGCCCTCCCCACCCCCATCTGAATGGTTTTCTCTATTGTTCAGTGTACTCAGGAAAAATAAGATTCTGTGGTTTATAATTCATTTTTATTTTTTTACCCACATAAACCATAGGGTGTTTTTGGAATTTTCATATTAGAAACACTCCATCATTAGTCCCCCCAAATCTGCAGTGGAACACTGAAACCTGAGAGACTATTTTTTTAGCACCTTTCGTTTCAGTACCTTTCTAACATGCAGTACTTTGCAGATCCATGTTTAGATAGTCCTGTGAGAGCAGCTGTGCTGTACAGAGGGTAACGAGTATGACACTGCCCTTCACTGGAAGATATTAATTTGGAGAGAATGCCAGTTACCTTCTCTCTTAAATGGGTTCTGCTCATGTGTTTTAGGAATTATATAATGAAATTTCATGCTTCCTGCCCTTCATTCACTCCAAATTTGATAGATTTACGACAAGATGTTTTTCTTGAATGGCAAATGAAATCTAAGATCTGAAACTCAACCTCACTTCTTCACCAGTGGTGAGGTCTGCATAAAAATAGCTATCAGTAACACAGAAAATAATCCAAAATACTCCCTGTCACTGTGGTGCCAAAAGGGTAAAAGTGCAGTACGTTTGTTTTGGCTGTTTTAAATATGAAAATGGAAGTGGCAACTTATAGCAAGGGTGACATAATGAGTGTGAAAGGAAAGCTTTTGTGCTGCCTTTTGATACTCATGAGCAGCTGCTCAGGCTGTGCCTCCAGAACACCTTTGTGGCATGGTCTGCACTGTGTTTCACATCTAAGGGTCTTGCACATACCTGGTTTTTGTAAGTCGTTCCCTCTTCAGAATACACCCAGCACAAGCAGGCTGGGCCAGCAATGTGCCCAAAGCAACAGCCAGCACTGCCCACGTTTGCCCTGATGTGCCCAAAGTCTAAATTTCATTTGTGGAAAGGGCTCATCTGGTTTTGGCTACATTTGAAGCATGATGTTAATGTTTTGTCTAAAATTATCTCTGTTTTCCACATGATATCTCAACAGTGAATACAATCAGCAACTTATGATTTTTTTTAACTCTCCCCCTCCCATAAATTGTTCAGACTTTCATTTCGAGGCACAAAGAAAGATCTTTCTTTTAAGTGATTTTCTGTGAACTCAGCAAATGCAGTTCATCTCAGACCAATAAGCAAACCACACATATAGCCTTTTGTCTCAGATGTATTAAAGTATTGAAGATAATGGTCTCTTGATAATGCTTCATGATGGGAAAACATTCCTCCCTTTCAAAAAATGTCTTTGCATTTATCTTACTGCAGCGTTCCCTAAAAGACTGCTAATGTGGAGCTTTATAAATAATCCTTTCTGCGCCGCTGGAAGGGTAATTTAATGGACATTCTGGGAGGAGAGGCTGATGGGCAGGTATTTATAGGCGGTGTCAAGGGCTGGCTGACAAGCTGAGGTGGCTGGTTTGGGTTTCCGTGCGGGCTCAGGCGGCTCCGCCGAGCGGGGGGAGCTCCCCGGGTGCCTCCTGTGTCCAGCCCACCCAGCGTGTTCTGAGAAGCGCTCCGCTCCGCAGCCCTGTAAACACTGCCCCAGCTGTGTGAGCACACTGGCGGGCCTGCAGGAGAGGCTGGAAGGCCAACCAAGGCCAGCCTTAATTATGCAGCCAAAAAAAAAGAGAAAATAATTTAAATGCTCCCAACATTGAGAAAACAGCAAAGATTTCCTCTTAACTCTGCCATAACAGGAACCCCTTTTTTGTGAAGGGCACATTTGTTCCTTTCAGGGTGGCTCTTTCTCCTGAAAGCTCTCACTGAATCATCAGTCCTACCTGGCTGTGCCTCTGAATCTGCACCTCTTTTGCCAGGCACCTTCTTTCTTACAAAGGAGATTTTTTCATGCAAAATTCTGCACTACATTTTAGACAATAAGGATGTAGAGGGTCGGTTTGGTTTGTTTTATTCTCACCATTTTGAGACACACAGTGTGGAAAATTTTAGGATACCAGGGATCTGTTCTGTAAGATTTAGCATTGTCTTTCTTAAATACAAATTCAGTTGTATTTTCCTTAGTTGTGCATTTGTTCTGTAGAAACCACCAGCTGTGCAATACTGTCTTTCAGGTAGTGCCTTTGGTGGCAGGGGACACTGAATACTTCTGGGCAGTTGTTAACTTGGCTGGTGCTGGAAGCAATTGTTTCATGTGGCTTCAATGCTTCTGTACTGTCGTAGGAACAAGAGAGGGACACCAAATCAATTGTTTATACATAAATTATTGATTACTTTTAAATTAACAAAACTGAGAAGAGAAGCATGTGTTAAAAATTTCTAGGGTTCATCAGCCACCATCTGTTATTTAAGTGAATTCAGTGATGGGGCATAAATAAGGCATTAGGTGAACCTGAATATCTTTTTGTAAGAGCAGAATTTCAGAGCTGAAAAGGAGGGGTTGTAAATATGAAATAACAGCAAGAGGATGGAGTGAGATAAGGCTCTCTAACCAAGAGCTGGCAGGAGGCTCTGCTGCCATTGCAGATGTAAGTTGAAGATAATACAAGCCCTTGGATATCGCTGTCCTGCCCCTCCCCACACATCTCCTCTGTGAGTACAGTCAGAGCTGGGGGCAGCATCTGAACCCGCCCGATCCTTGTTCTGACTTTGGGTTCCTAACTGGGACCTTATCCTTCTCTTTTCCTCCCAAGTGGAATCTGGAGGGGATTCACTAAGTGGCATGGAGGGGGAAAGAAGCAGCACACCTCAAATTGCCTCGGGTTTGGGACTGACTTTAAATGGTGAATTTTTCTGGGGGTAAGGAGGGAAATCTCTAATAAAGCTGCGAATGGCTGAAACTTTGAGTTACAGGAAAGATCAGTGATGGAACAGCTCATGATCAATATGTGGTATGTTTGCAGAGACTGGGACTAAAAGGTGCACTTTATAACTGATAAGACTCTGAAATGCTTTGTATATGTGACCTGAAATGTCAACCAAAACATATATTGAGTTCTGGGAACTGGAGATCACAGTACTTAACAGAGATTTTATGCTGTCTCTGTGGGACATAGTGGAAAATAACTTGATGTAATTCAGATGATGATTGCTTAAGAAAACATTTACCTTAGTGGCCTGCACAAACTCAGAGAATTACGTGGTGCTTACTTGAAAATCACCTGTATTTCAGCTAGCTATGATACTTCTTCTTAAATTCTTCACTTTTTATGATTAACATGGAACACTTGCTGCATTCCAGCTGAGTGGAGGTTGTCTTCTTGGTGACTGACATGATTTTCTTTTGCGTTTATTTGAAGCATCTTGTGATGAAAAGTGGATTAAAACAAAATTATAACACAAATTGTCTGTGCTACAGTGATACTGAAATATTAGTACAGCCTAAGACATCTTTGTGTATTTTACCAAGGCTTAGTCAGTGCTGTGATGTTCTGTCTCCCATGAGCCTTGGGGTTTCAGTATGTGCCCAATAACTGAATGCCTCCAGTATGACCAGCAGCTCCCAGGAATTATTGTGCCTCTCTGGCACAGGTGCCTCAGTTCTCCCCTGAGCACTGTCTTTTCATTTGGGAACCTGCTCTGTTAGTACTTCAATTGAGTGGATGAAGTGAAGTGTCCTGAAATCTCAGTTTACAGATTCTCCATATGTTAGAGATTCTCCATATGTTAGGATAAGGAGTGTCTCGCTGTTATCTAGATTATTTTAAACAGCATGAGCTAAGTGTAATTTAGATCCTGAGTCTGTGTGTAATCATAATAAACCTGCTTGCTCTGAGCATTGTTGTTGTTTTCATTGTTTTGTTTGTTGTTGTTTTTAATAAGACACAGGAGTAAAAATAATTAAACAACCCCATGTTTAGTCTGGTAGCTACAAGTGCTATGAGAAAGGCGGGCTTTGCTCTCACTTGGATTCCTTGTACCTCCATTAGCTGTCATTCTTTAGCTTCTGCTGGGAGGGGCGGTGTCTTCTGCCACAGTTTATGGTCAGAAAAACGTATAAAGTAGTCCAGTCATTAATTAGACATAGAAGCAGCATGGATTTCACTGCAGTTTGGTACGGGGGGCACTCTGTAAAGGCTGTGAACCTCCTGATAGCCCTGTCTGGCTCAGTGCAGCATGGCCAAAGCTGTTTTCCTCAGTGACCTTTCTCCATGTGAGATTGCATCTCCTATTCCTGCTTGCTTATGTTTGTTTTGTGGGAGTCCTACTGAGAATAAAGTGACTCAAAACACACAAATGGGGAGAAATAATTCAAACTGCATGTGATTGTAAACCTCCCTCAGTTGCAAAGAGAAAGCTAAAGCTGCTCTGCCATTAACTTCTTGCTTTATGCCCAATGTCCTGTGTCTTTGGGAAGCTCATAGAGGATAACCTGGGTTTAGGTCTGCGTTTTGTCAGCACTCACACGTCATTTGCCAGCAAAAGATTCCAGAGAACTGCCCTTGGCCAGCCCTTTTCTTACCCCTGGCTTTTCTCGGGGGAAAATACAACAGCAGGATCTCTAAGCTAATTAACTGTTGTGACAATCCTGCCCCCAACCTTAGGCTGCAATTTGCCTTACTGAAAAAAAAATAGTCTCTTTTGTGTTGAGAGCAGGATCTCGATGGTGTCTGTGTGACTTGTAGAGTGCCAGCAATACTGAATGAAGGTTTGAAGGTGCTTGGTTGTTTTAACCCAATTTGAGAGCTTTTTTCAGAACAGCTGTACAAATGAGCTCCATGAAGCTCAATACTGTGGTTTCTTTTTTTTGTTAACTTCACCTCTGAACATTTTTAATGTTGCACGGAGGCAGTTCTGGTTCTGTTTGCTGGGCCCATCCACAGCACATCCCTACTGTCTGCAGAGTGACCTTCAGTGATGCATAAGTTACAAGTGTATTTAGGATGAAAGAAGTACCAGGTAGCTTAAAAACCACCTTAGAAGCTGATTATAAAGACAGAACTTAACTGCTTTTTAAATTTTTTCTACTTTATTATGAAAGACTTAGTCACTATTTATATATAATATTTAATGTCACTCAGCATTGTACTGTATTTAGGCTGTGTCCATCCAAACCAAAAAGGATTTTTTTTTTGGTCATAAGTGATAGAATTCCATTTTACTCAGCTGGTCCAAATAGTGTTTGACCTGCTAACAGTTCATGTACTGTTGGAAAAAAGTCTTGAGCACAGGGTAATAAATGTTTGAAGATACAAAGCCGTGAAGGCACAGTCCTTGTAGGGAGGATGTGGGAGGGAGGACACAAATGGCACAGAAAACCCGATCAATTAACACTAGAACGTGCCCTGCTTAGCCAGGGATATGTTTAACTGTTGCTTACCTAAAGGGTGTTTTTGGTAGCTTAACTGCTACCTAAAAAGTATATCTAAAAAGAACTTGGAGAGAGATTTTCCTGCTTTCAGCTTTGAAGTAGTTCAGATTCAGCTTTTCATAGTAGTGGAAGCCTGCAATTGGAGACAGATCTGCTCAGTAATCAAAATACTGCCCCTGCTCCTTTTCTCTTTCCTTTGTATGTTTTGTATTCCTCTTTCTAGCTAAGGAAACCTTATTGGTCTCCAGTGTCATTGTAGCAGCTGGATTAGTTCCAAAGGGTTTAGGCTCAGGCAACCAGCATTTGAGTGTCTCAGCAGAACTCTGCTGACAGCCACAAAATGTATGGCTGTGCCTCTCCAAACCACGATGTCACTGAGCCCAGCACTTGGCCAGTGTTGGATTGCTCGTATCCTTCATTGTTTGTGCAACTTTCCCATTATAACTTCTGTCAGTGGTGAGGTCAGATGGCAATGATGACATTCTTGGCATAGCTTTTTTCATATCCTTAGAAAAAAATAATCCCATAGTAGCACTTAATTCAGTTTCAGTATTGCCTTATTTGTCCTATTGGCTTGATGGCTTGTACTCCTCGTCCAGCTACTGTGGCTACAGCCAGGCAAATGTCACAGGGTGGTATTTGCTGTTACTTGAATAAAGTTATCCTTGACCTCTCATATTTGCTTGTTGTTGAAGATTTTATAAGCAAATTTTTATTCCTGGTAAGGGAAGAAGTGGTGGGAACATGGAATTGCACAAATGCATGCACTGGCAAAACAGTGTGTGCTGATGAGCGCAGCGGGAGGCAGGACAGTCCCAGCAGGAACTGCCCACACAGCCCAGCCCTGCACGTGAGCTGGTGTAGGTGATGGGCAGGTGTAAGGGCTGGTGTCTCAGGAGCAGCCCTTACTCACACAGACACTGCCTACAAAGCACACAGAGTGATGCTGAACTGGTGGCTCTTAAACTGGACATCTGCTGGGAACTGAAACTCTTTCGGACCCGTAAATGGTTGCACCTTTATTATGATGCAATTCTTACAATGGCAGACTTCAAAACTAAATCTTAATTCATTAAATCATAGAAAACCAGTGCTTTGGACAGGCAGTGCAGCAGCTCTGAAGGCACTTGTTCAAATGACAGAACACTGGAAAAATCTGTTCTTGCGTCATACTTACAGA
The DNA here is from genome assembly GCA_013396655.1 of Campylorhamphus procurvoides. Classification (NCBI taxonomy): domain Eukaryota; kingdom Metazoa; phylum Chordata; class Aves; order Passeriformes; family Dendrocolaptidae; genus Campylorhamphus; species Campylorhamphus procurvoides. Next base: position 958,373 of record WBMV01000309.1, read on the forward strand.
ATTTCCTACTTGAGAACAGTGACATACTGACTTCTAAAAGTTTGTCTTGTCCTTTTCCAGCACATTGTAAGAACACTTGGCTGGGGATACACCACGGAGATCGTGGGATATTTACAAACAGATCCTTTTATTGCAGTGAGCAGAAATGTATGATGCATGTGAGAGAATGCTCAGCTATTGTGTGTTTGCACTGGTGTTACCACCTTGGCAGAGAGAATCCATTGCACCTCTTGTACCAAGCTGTAGTAAATTTAGGAAGGCAGCCCTGCCTTTCATGCCTTGTCCTAAAAAGATGCTCAGTACCAGAGTAAATCTTGAGAGCTGATGCTGATGTTACAGCCAGTGCTATGCCAGCTACTTGCAGAAACTCTACTAGGTTTGGCTTAGGAACTTGTGTCTTTGATACCAGAGTCTGCAGTTGTTAATGTGTAGAGGTGTCTGTTGTCGTTTAAAATTGCCTGTTTTCTTGAAACATTTGCCTTTAGAACTATGGGGATTTTCAGCAGGCTGCTTCCTTGTCTTCTCTGCTTTTTATTACAAGGACCTTTCTAAGTCATCAGTCGTGTATCATTCCATTGCCACAAGAACTGGTAGGAGTAGTTGCTCCCTTTCCCCTCCAGCTTATTTCACGTGATTCCACTGATTATCCAACACTGCATTCCCAAGCAGTATTTTCATGAGTGAGTCCTTTCAGGTGCATCACTTTTCTTTGATCAAAAGTTACAGAAAAGAACAGTCACTTTTCTCCTATACTAGAGGTGAGGTGAATAGGAGAGTGTGAGTGGATGGGAGGATGGAACTGCAAGGGCATCAGAAACAAAAATGGAGAGTCTGATTATTAAGGCTGGTGGGGAAAAAACCCCAAAAAAGTAAACACCCAACAAACAGCACCTGGGGTTCAAATCCTTACTGTCAATTATTTGCAATATGAATTGTCAGAGTTATTTGTTGGCATTGAACTTCTTGATGTCAAGGACAGGATCTTGCTGACTAGAACTGGTCTTATTTCCAGAGTGTCTTGCCTGTGTAATTTTCAGGCCCCTTTAGCCTAGTGCTAGATGGCACTAAATCTACTTTGAGCAAGTTTCGATTGGGTAATTAATGATCTTACACCAAAACATGGCCTTGCTGAAAAACAGTGACTCTCTAAAACTTTTTTTGTTTGTTTGATTCTTTGCTTATTTGCCCATGCAGTTTTATTATTCTCCTCAATGCTTGCCCTTCCTTATCACCGTGTGTCTGACGGGGTGTCTGAGGTGCTCAGGGGTTTCCCTGTGCTGCTGTTGCTCAGTGCAGTGTGGTGGGAGCTGCTGGAGCAGCACTGGGGGCTCCCAGGCTGAGCTGGGGCAGCTCCTGGGGTGGCTGCTCAGCCTCTTCAGGCAGGAGCTGTTTGTGTTCCCCTGGGACACACAGCACTGGCACAGCACTTCAAGTGGCATTTTTATGCATTAAAGTGTCAAAGGAGAAATGTCATAGAATGACTCTTTTTTTTTGGTGTTGGAGGAGAGCCCCTGTAACAAGAACAGACTGCAAACATTCTTCCAGCTCTTGCCAGCAGGTGTCACAGCAATGACAGTAAGGAAGAGAGGAGTATTTTTTTCAGTTTCTAATAATAAAGACAACAAAAACTTTACTCTAAATTTGCAGAAACAGCTGGAGCCTGTATAGCCTGACTTTTCTAGTGGATCAATCTCTTCCAAAACAAGATTCATGGCACATACAAGCCTTTGGAAAGTAAATATTCTATTTTTATTGCTTTGGTATCTTAGTCTGGTTATTTTCTTTCAATTTTCTTTTGCATGTAGCAGATGTTGACAAAGGTAACAGGAGGTTTTTGTAAAACAATTCCTTTCTTAGAGAATCTCAGCAAATGGCAGTGCTTTTTGTGGGTTAAGAATGATGGATAAACATTATCTTTTTACCAGGCAGAAGAAAGTTAACACTTAACTTCCATTACTAGAGAAGTCTGTATGCAAAACTGTGCAAGAATTTAAATACACAAGAAATCACTTTTCTTTTCCATGGCCTTTCACACCCCCTAATACTTTACTGACCACAACAGTGGCTCCTTCCTGAATATTATTATTGTAAATTGATTGAATCAAAGAGAAAATAAAAGGGGGGTGGGGGACGATGACAGCACAACGCCTGGAAGAGTCTCCTCTCTGGGCACCGCAGCTCAGGGTGTCAGTGCCCAGCTTTAAGCGCCCTGGCGTGACTGCAGATCCTCTCATCTGCCTTAGCCCAGCCGCCCGAGCGAATCAGCCTTCAGCCTGTTTGCATCTGAGAGGCCACTTCAATTGACAGTAGCGCAGACCCACTCAGTCAATGGCTCACTGCTGGTGTCGGTGTGTGCTAATTATATACCGGGTAATCACCCTAGGAAACATGTGAGCAGCTTTGAAACTGCCCGTGCTATTTTTACCCACCCCGCTATAATTGCTGAGCGCTCAGTCACCCGCACTTCAGCCGCCCCTCCACTGTATTTTTAGCTGCCGAGCCCTGCTGAGGGTAATGGGCCAGGACAGCGCTCCCAGCACGGCTAATCCCGGGCAATGCCAGGGGGGATTGGCGACCAAAGGCTACGGCTTTGGCTTCCCTCTTGAGTTTGGAGCGCTCGCACAAGTCACTGTGCCCAGGGAGCAAAAGGCCCCGTAACAAAACTGCAAGGGAGGTAAAAACCTTTTCCGCAGCACTAATATCACTGAGAGAAGATAGAGGTTTTAAGGCCTGACTCTACTGTGCTTCTTCCAAAGCCACTTCCCTCAGTACTTCTGGATCAGCCAAGAATAGGCAAATAATTTAGACTTTGTAGGAATTTCACAATTATTTTAGAAACTGTTTAACCGCATCTTGCCTATGATAATATCCTTTCAGGAGTGGAAATTACTGTTTCTGATGTGCTCCCTGAATAATAACTTCTGGAATAATTTCTCAAAGGAATCTTGTGTTTGTCTAATTGAGACGATACTTGTGAATAGGAAAGCAGTAGTGCTGTGCAAAGTGATGCTCTGCCAGCACTGCCCATCACTCCTTACCTATGCAAAGGGTCACTCTGAGCTGAGCCCAAACTCTCCTCAGGTTGTTCAAAATCACCATCAAATGTCCCTCATTTTGTGTCACAGCTGAGCACAGCTCTTACCACTGCATTGCAAACAGGGGTTTTTTCCCACTCTGCATATGGATCTGCATTTTAAATAAATGACAATGCATTTGCATTATTTTTATTTATTCGAACACTACGATTTAAGAGCCTAAATGCAAGTTTTTCCCTTTATTTCTGCAAGTAGCACTGCAATCATAACTTACAAAAATGTTTAAAATACAAAATGTACATGAAATTACAATACAAGGCTCTGTAAACATCTAGAACTTAATCTTTATTGTCCCACATTTTTAAATATAAAACTTCAATTTGAACGATTTCCAAACCTCAAGGAATGACATCCATTATGAGTATCAAAAATAGAGTTTCAAAGCTTTGTACCAGAACAAAACTATTTTGTTATTTTCATTCTTTGGTTTAAAAAGGGTGGCAGTTCCCCTGATAACAGGTAAGATTTACTACAGAAATTCGGATTGCTAGTTCATGGTAATTTCAGAACTCCCCCTCCTCCCACCTGGATTCATATGCTACCCCTCAATTTTTTTTTTTTGAAACATTGATCTTTGACCCTCCTTATAGAAAAGCTACCTCATCATTAAGGCTTTCCTTCAGGATAATCTAAATTACTTAAAATTTTTGGACAAGTACTCAGGGAGAAGACAGGACTTAAGGGCAAGGAAGTGGATGCCAACAAAATAGCAACAGTTGTCGGGTTCTGTTGTTTAACTAAATTTGCATAGTCCAATAGAGATCGTGTGCTTTTTATATCACTAAAATTATACAAGATTAACAGTCTTTACCTACGTTGTCACACAAGCTAAAATAAAATTAAGACCCTTGTATTGAAGCTTTTACAAGGCAAATACAAAACTGCTTTAGTATCCAAAGCTATATTTTTTTAAATTTCATTTTTAAATAGGAAAGCATCTCTATGTCTACAGGCATCAAGGTATTTAAAGGCATCAGAAAATTTAGTGCATAGCAACTCCGGATTGTTTGGGCTCCTATGTTTTAGGTACAGTGTGAATTCCAGCTACTTGGAGAACTTGCAAGGAGAGTCTGTACCAGCAGGATAAAGGAGCATAAATCCCATACAGTATGAAAAGCTTTTAAGTCAGAATTCTCCTACAAACAATGGTTAATGCAAAAGACCCAACACATGAACGAAAACTGGAACATGCCTTGCCACCAGCACACAATCTGAAGACAATTACACGGTTTACAGTGTTGTGTGGTTTGTTTTTAAGGTGTTAAAAAACATAAGTAGGTGTATTTCTGAGCATGAGAGTCCTTTCTAGGATCTTTACCGTCAGTGAGTAGAGGACAGAGTAAAGCACCATTGCTGAGGACCATTACCATATCACACTTTTCACATTCTAGCCCTGCCAATTGTTTTCTGCAAATTTCAAGATTTGCACCACTGAACAGTACATTCACAAAAAGGATGCTTAAGATTCCCAGCAGGTACCTAGTGGCCTTGCATTAAGTAGTTTGAAATAATTATGAAACATCAAGATAGTAGCCTTGGGCTGCATTCTTAAAAGGAAGTACATGATAAAATTATAATTTCACGCTCTTAATGGACGTTCTTTTAAAAAGTGCATGATTCAGCTATTACAGAGATGTGATTATAGCTACTGTATTGGTATTGCTTGGGCACTGACTTCAATTCAGGTGTAACATTTTGCCTTCAAAAGGCTCAATGGAAAGTCTTCCCCAGGACTATTTGCCAAAATGCAACATCAGTAGAGCCTGTGTTTCCTGCTCCAGGTGTTGTAACTCAGCTCTGCTTTCCACTGTCAGACCATTCTACTGCCACTTTACAGCAAGAGGCACGTGCTCCCCATGTGTTCAACTGCTCAAATGTCCACACTTGTCTGAACTGGATCCAATGCAGATATATTTTCTGTTTTTCAAATTCTCTGAGTTAATTAACTCTTATGTTTTGTTAGAGCATCATGGCTCACCCCAGTGAGGAACTAAACCAAACCTCGTATGTCCTGAGGTTCCGTGTCCTTCCAGTGTCACTTTGCCGTGACTGGTGTACCTTCTGTGTCCCATGGAGGAAAGCTCTGTGAAAGTGTCTTCTGGGGCAGGGAAATGTATGTGACACAGGCAGATTCAGATCCTCTCCGCAGTGTCTAACTGTGAAGGCCTGAGATCTTTAAATAACTATGTAAACAGATTATTTCCAATGTATCAGATCATGTGGGTAAGGGAGATGCATCCTTGGAGTGCAGCAGAGTTCGCTGCTGCTGTGGTGAATCTTGTGTATGTCTTTGGTAGCTTCTGCCTCACACCTTTACAATTCAACATGGACACTACCTGACCACTAATTCACAGTAAATTACTTTTTAGTTATCTGACATTTATAAACAGTCAAAATTTAAGGAACTGTAATTGTCATCTCCTTAGGACTTCCAAGTGGCATGGTCAGGCATACAGCATATAAAACATACAGATGTGATCAAATGATTTATTGCATCAAAAGCTTGAATGCCACTGAATTGGTGATTTCAAAACCATATTCTGCAGGGAACGTTTAGATCCTCAGCAAATAGCAAATTTTCTCCTGTATCTAACATGGCTTTGATGTTGCTGTTCTTTAATCTAAAATCCTACTGCTCAAATTTGATTACAAATGTAACTTTCTAAGAAAAAAGCTATTTCAAGAAGGAGCCTGTGCTAACAAAGATCAGGAAGATTATCCACAAAGTTAAAAAAGTTAAATTTTGGAATGTAATTTCTATCCCAACACTTTCATGATGGAATGGTCTTTTTGCAGCCTATCAAGTAACATTTTCAGTTTATAAACAAGTGCAGATCTACATTTGGCTTTGCTTCCTATGAATCTAAGAAAGAAAACACTACAGTATTCATATACATAGAAGCTTCCATGGCATTGGCTTCAGATGACAGGTATGATTTGCCACTGGAAGATCTTATTAAAAAAAATAACAATAGAAGCTTTAAAGGCTTTCCAAAATGACCAAAAGGTGTTACAAATCATCAGTTACAAACTCTACTATCTCTAAGGGAAAGCAGCACACTGAAGATGTGCATGAAATCTTTTTCCACATTCAGTACTGTGAATATTATAAGAGCAAACTAACATCTCCACACATCTGAAGCACTTACAATATAAAAGTATTCTATTTAAATGCAAAAAGCAAAGCTTGTCTGTAACTTTAAAACAGTTAAAATATCTGGTGTAGATTCTGTGTGTCCATTTTAAGAAGTTTCTTTACAGTATCTGAGGAACTATAATTAAAATGCTCTGTCTCTACATCAAAAATGTAACCCACTAAAAGGGCTTTGCAAGGATCCACTGTTCCAGTTCATAAAGGCCACAGAGTTGGAAGCACAGTAAGTCTAAAGAGGAAGAGGACGAAGAAATATTCAGAGAAGCTGTGAAGTTTTCATGGTGTTCAGCGTTAGCTTATCCGTTACTGGATTCCATCAGATATTCTTGTCTCCAGAGATCCAGGACATGCTCGTGCAGGCTGGCTGGCCACTGCTGTTCCATGTGACACTGAGATCTGTGACATATCTCTTCCTATGATCTCATTCACTATAAAAAAAAGAAGAAATAATAAGAAGTGACTGTTTTTATCTTTCTGAAAGGCAGAAGTCATCAGTATATCCCTTTTAAAAAGAAGTATTTCAGTGCTAAGCCTTGATGCTGTTAAGTAACAGAAGACGAATGAGGAGCCTGGTTTCAGAAACAGTCAAGCAAGGGGGGGGGAAAAAGCTTCTACTTTCTCCTATTATTTCACATGTACTTGCCATAATCCATGCTGGAGAATCCCTAAAACCCTTGAAGAGAAAAGGCACATGGTACTGATGGTACTGAAGGGCACAGCACAGCCAGGCTAGTGCAGGTTTCCCCCAGAACTCCTTCTGGCCAACAGCGTTACAGGCACAACAAATAACTAAGAGTGCCTGGCTCTTCAAGCTACTTACAGAACTTCCTCAGGATTTGGATGGGGGTTAACAGAATATTCTTTTTAAATACTATATACCTGTTTGATGGGCCGGTTTTCTGAATACTTGTGTTTCTGAAACTGCAGTAACTAAATCTTCTTTTGTTATCAATGTTTCTATAACTAAGAATTAAGATGGATTAATATGCAGGTCAATCAGTTTGTGTGCCTGTGTGTATGTGTCAAATTCAGCAAAGTTTAATCAGGTAGTACTATTTAAAAGTAAGGGACAGCTCTTTGTATGTGACAAACTAGGACCTAATTTATCAAAAAATGAAAATTTTGGAGTCTTACTCTAAAGCCTAGATAACAGATTGCAGGACACTTATAATTGTTTTAATGGATAAGTGATATAAATGTCCATTTTAAAAACTGCACATTGGTAATTTTACCAAAGAAAACTGAATAATATTCTAAGTTGAAATGAAAAATATCACATTAAATGGTAATGAGAAATTTTAGATAAATAATAGATTATAACCAAAATCTGAAATATTATTTAATTGGTAGAGGTGGCCAATCCTGCTGTTTTCTAGGACTGAGTGGCAGTAGGTTACAGTATCTCTTACTCAGCACGACTTTGAATATGCTGAATTATAGAGGCTTTTCCTTTATTGCTGGCATGAGTTTGCTTGGACCTTCTATAAAGAGCCGTTTGATGGGATCCTTTTGTTGAGTAAGGACCATTCTTAGTAATTAAAAGAACATTTTGTTCTACTAGTAAGCTGCTTCTATTGAAAATCTTAACAGATTTGGAACCCAGAGTTTTGCTGTTTTGTTCTCCTTTGGGTAACTGTACAGAAGAGTGTTGATATGCTTCACTGCTCCTCTTGGTGCTTCCTTACCCTTCCAGAGCAGGATTTAGCTCTGGTAGCCACTGCTGTCTGGTAGAAGCATAACAAAATCAATGTGCATGTAGTGTAAATTGCTCTTGCTGTTTATAGCGGTCCCCAGGCAGAGCATTGCCTTTGGCAGCAGGGGGAGTGTTAAGTGGGTCTGAACAAAAACGTGGTCGTATTGTCAGTGCACTTAAGTCTGTGTAACTTACAGAAAACCCAACTCTGAGAAAAGGTTTTGTCATATTCTTTTAATTTAGTTGGGAAAGCTTTAAAACCATCTCATGTCACAGACCTGTATGTAAGCATAGAGGAGGCATTTGTTATCTCTGAGTCAATCACTGGCAATGGTTTTCTCCCGCATGAATGCAAGGACAGCTTGTTAAACACACCCGTTATTGCAGCCCCAAAGTTCAAACAGTTCAGACGAGCTACATAAAAGCCAATTCCCTCAAGCATTACAAGATTTGCAACTTATTTGGCTTCAAAAAACCCCTTTAATTCAATGAGCTTAACTGGCACTATGACACTGAAGATTCTGTGACTGCAGGTAGGGCACTTTTCCAAATATTTTTATTAGGCCAACACAATGCATAGGTAAACATCTGCTAAAAACCAAGACTTTATTTTAAAGCACAATGTAGATGTTAATTTATAAGAACTGTGCTCCATCAGCTTCTGTCAGGGCTCTCAGCTCACTCTAACTCTAACCCTGACAGCTCCTGTCCACTGACTGCTGCTGAGCAGATGGTCTGTGCAAATTAAGGATTGCAGCTGTTCAGCACTGCTGAAATTTGATGACTGGCACAAAAAAGACATTGAAACAAACTTTTAGAAATTCAGTATTTTGAGATTTGTAGACAGTTACTTCCCTTAAGTTTTCATGGATGATATGTATCTGTACTGGCACCATCAGCACAACCTGGTCTATACTGCTGCAGTGTTTTGTAGTTCCCACAGGCAAAGGTGTTTAACTGAACAGCACGTAGCCATGTGGCATTACATTTTCCTTAAAACACATTACACTGAATACAATAGTTGGTCACATGGTGTTTTATTTGCCAAACTTCTGCATAAGTCATTATAGCAAGTATTAAAGCTACAGCTTAGTTTTGTTGTTTTGTTTGAAATAATCACTGATTTGTTTGCAAGAAGCTGTTTTGTAACTTGGTGCTTTCTCTGGCAATGCTTTTAGCATGTGGTGAATAAGGATTTCTCTGGTTTACATGGATTTACATTAGAAACATCCCTTTTCTTAGGGAAATGTGGGATCTTGTCTTCATCCCAGCAGAGAATTCTAGTAGAGAAGCCTTACTTGCCCCAGTGGCTTTGTTAGGATTGCTAATTTAGAAACCCAAGGAGTATTCAAGTGTGCTTTTTTAAAAAAAGTAAGTACCTAACTCAGTGTTCTGTCAGGGCACCATGAAGGCCTCAGGAAAAGGCCAGAATGTTTTTACTGCTGTGTCTGGCCAAGGTGTTTCCTCACAGACTGTGGCCACCTGACTAACACACCTTCCTATTTTATCCTTTCCACAAATGTGCAGTTCAGCTGTCTGGAACTCTGTAAGGAACAAATGGGTGGGGGGAGCCTGCAGACCAGAAGACTGTACAGTGATTAGATGAGGTACAGTTGATGCTAAAAATGCTTCAAAGAAAGGAGAACTTGCAGAAGGCAGCAGCTCAGATCTCTCTCTAACCTTGCATAGCGAATATAATATTCATATACTACCAGCATTATTGTAATTAACTTGTCTTTCTGATGGGGAAAGGTATAAATTAAAGTAGTTTAAGATGTAAATAATATAGTCAGTAAGAAGAGAGAAAATCCCGCACAGAAATGTACAAGGCTGAAGGTGAAATCATACAGCATTTCCTTTTTTGTATTAATTTGTAATAGAGAAAATTGTATTAAAGACTAAAACAGAAATCCAAAGGTTAGTATTTGAATGCATGACATGTCACCTTCTTCCACAGACAGTTAATCACAGGCCATTTGTCTGTGATTAAAATTGAAAACTTAATTCATGAGTATAAACACAGGTTTTCTATACTATTGTCTAGCAAACCTCAAGTTCTACAGGTGGGAGAGGAAGTAAATTTCAACCTTTCTGAGAAAGGACAGAGCTCAGTCTATACTGCTGATGCTTTTCAAATGACAGAAAACTTTCCTATACTTTCAAAACAACACTTTATCCCAGCTTTCCTGGTTTTGATTATGGGCTGCATGGCTACACTGCCCTGGAAATACAGCTAGAAAGATTTCATATGACCTTCTACTTAGCCTTAAAAGCCATCCACTGAGCAACCAGACACTAGGCAAGCAGTAGGCATGGCTGTCTTAAACATGCCCTTGTTTTCATAACATTTCCTTTCTTCAGCACAAGTTTCAAGAAGAAGGCTGCAGAGTTTGTTTGGGGTTCACTAATATGGATCTTGAGAACGTTTTTCAGGTTCTCTCTGGTCTGTCTGCCGGGTTTGTGTGTTGTGTAGCTTATACTTTTGTTGTCTGGTTGGAGAGAGCCAGTCCCATTAGACTTTAGGTGGAGGTGAACAGTTGTGGGAGTAGGACCTCAATTCTTTCAGTCCACTGCCTTCTTCCCTGCCCCTCTCTCATTAAACCACTGCCTGTTTGATATTTTGGATATTAGCAGGTGTTCTCACTACTAATCCCATACTTTGATCCTCTACTGTCAAGGCATGAGGAACCAGAAGTCTCTTACATACTAAATAACTGCACAGGCTAACTAATATTTAGTAATCATTTAGTACCTACAGATCACCTAAAATCATTTTGGATGATCAGTGTTGACTGAGTGGATAACAGCAAAAGCATTATCAAATATTTCCTGTGCTTACACTCCAGGTCACTAATCCTGAAATAATGACTGGACCAGATCACAAGAGGGAGGGGTGGCACACATCGTGTACACGTGTGGCATGTTCCTCCTCTACAACAGGGATAACTGCACTTGGAAAGCTTGTTTGTCAGATAAGGCTCAGATCAAAATGTAATAAGCTTTTTAACTTTTTTTTTAATTGGGCTGTGAAATGGAAATAATTTTAACAACTTTGTCTGTTTAATTGACCTCTTTGGCAGTTATCCCAGATTTCAAAATTTCAGCTGTTACTTTATTTGCAATAGTTTCACCTTTTCCTCTCCTACTATTTACCTAGAACATAAGCTGGCTGGCAAATTTATCCTAACAGTTAAAAATAGATTGTGCAGAACAGAAGTTAACATGGTGGGGGGAAAATCTGCTGCAGACAGATTAGACTGGTCTGGTCAATACCAGTGATACTGTGGTGGTGTATTGCAAAGGGGTTTGTGATTTTTTTGCTTTCCCTTCTTCTTCCCACCCTTTGCTGCACTGAAAAGCTGCCCTGAGAGAGCACTGAAGCTCAGCCTGTTACCTTGCAAAAAAATTAAGGGGCACAGTAACATCAATATTGGTGGAACAGAGTAGGAGTGGGGTGGACTTTTGGATCTGCTGTCGGGCTGTAAAATAAGAGCACCCACTTGTCCTGGTTTATTGGGCTCTTCCCCCTGTTCTCTCTTCCCATGGTGCTGTTTGCTTGGTTGCAGCCCCTGCTCCCTGCACAGGTGGCAGCAGCCCAAGCACCAGCCCTGCCCTGGTGTCTCGGGCGCAGCACTTTGCCTCTGGCTTGTTCAGGGTTTGCACGGGGACAGCTGCAAAGCCATAGCTCCAGCTGGTTGTGCTCCACAGCCAGACTGCTCAGGGACATCTCTTAGAACTGCAATTTGCGATCCAGAGTTTGAAGATAAACTAAAATTAGGTTAAACAGCTCAGCCATTTGTGCAGATCTATGGGTGCTGATTTTATCAGCTGTTCCAGTACTGACCAGTCCCTTGGGAGAAATTCCCACCTACAGAAAGTGATTCTTATTTGCTGATTTGAACAGTACAAAACTCTTGTGTTATGAAGCATGACATTCTCATGAAAGCTGATGCTCTTCATAATAAAATGTTAAATGTTTTGTTTTGGATACATTTTTTAAAAAATTAGAATAACAAGTTCTCTGAAGGTGTTTTTTTTAAGTGTTTGAAGTTCTAACATCAGAAGTAAAGGCATTATCTTTTTTAATCAAACACCAACCAAATGCCAACATGCTTCTGAGTTGCTCTGTACTTAATTCCCCCTCACTAAGGGATAAAGATTTTGTACTGGGACAAAAAAGGCAGATGTAAGTAATTCCTGAAAATAGAGGTCTTTCAAGGAATAATTCAAGTAACCTTGGAAGGAAGCTGGCAATCTATAATCAGCACCTATAGTTTCTACAGGACAAATGAAGCTCTCGAATAGGCAGTTACTAAGTATTTTAGGTTTTTCCAAGTCAAAAATACTGCCTGAAAACCTCCATGGAGAACTACGAACAAACCAGTTCAGATTACAAACCATTAGGTCTGTAAGGGGCAAGAGCAGAGACATAGGCAAAACACAATGATTCTTCCCTGGGATGTTCCACCAGCCTCTGAAATGTGTTTGTCTTAGGGAATTCCTGAACTGGAGACAGTATCTTTTGCAGTGAATGGTCCCATTTGGTTTTTCCTCCCTGGGGTCTTTAAGGTCTGTGCAAAGTTCTGTCAGCTGCAACATTTTGTGACAGTAAGTTCCAAAGCTTAACTCCCTAAAGCTGTAGAAATGCTTTTTAGATGTGCTGAACTTGCCCCATGATTACTCGGTGGACACTTCTTATTTTTATTCCCAGGAAGCATCTTCCACTACCTTTTCTGTGCCACCCGCTCATTTTGTTATACTTAGCATACCCTCCTCACTCATTTTTCTGGCTGCAGAGTTCTAGTTGATTCAACAGATCTTCTGTTTCCAACCTTTGGTCATGCCAGTTGTCCTTGACCAAGGCACCCCCCAAAACAACAGGTATTAATCGAATTCTTTTGTGGCATTGGGGACAGGATGTGGGCACATAACAGATCTACAGAGTAGCACTTGTTTATTTTCTGCTGCCTTCCTAAACATTCCTAGCATTTATTCAGCCTTTCAAGTCTACATTTAACACTACAAATTTTCACAGAATTGTCCATTGTAAATTCAAGATAGCTTTAAATGAGAATAATTCAGAGAGACTGTCACTGTATATATGGTTATTGCTGGTTTTATTCTTTCCTTTACCCTAATTTCCACTTTTTCTTTAGCTACCTGATTTTCTTTAATCATAAGGTCTTCCTGCAGAGGTTTTTTGGTTTTCATCCCTCTGAATTGCTGAGCAGCAGCAGCATCACATTTAACCAAACTCAAAATCAGATTTAAGCAAGAGGTTATACATTACAGTCGATAGTTCAGTTGTTGCTTACTCTTTCAGAGCTGTTGTTTGGCATGTCATCTACTTGAGGAAAATTGTCACTCTCACTATCTGGTCTGAAACCTTTTTACTGACATCTTACCTTGAGACAGGTCCTGCAACTTGTCTCTTTTTTCAAAGGACTTTGGGCATGAGAATCTCTAGTTCTTCAACTGTGAACATCAATACAAAAAACTTTCTAAGATCATTTATCTAATTTTAGCTGAATAACTCATTTGACATCTGTTGGCCACACTTCACACTTAACCAAATAATTGCCATGTTCTTTTCTGATTTCTGCATTTGGAAGCAGCTTGTAGTCTCTCTCACTACAGAGTAATTGTACACTTAATCTGAACCTTCACAGTTTGCAGACTGCTTGCAACTACTCAACACTTTTGACCACCTATTATATCTTACTAAATTTGATTGTGTTCCTGTAGTTCACCTTTTCAAGTTGTCACAGCCTGTAATGCTGAGACTGCTGCAAAACAAAACAAAGTGGGTTTTTTTTCGCAGCACTTTCTGTATGCTCCTTTGGACCAAATAAAGAGATATTTCCCCTTGTGGGTTCTCCTCATGACTTAGTACTCCACACCGCAGTCATCACACTTACCCGTTCTGCAAAGGATGACTCAAGTATTCCATTAGTTATTTCCTGCCTTTGCAGATGCTCTCATCTCCTGAGCACACCAGTTGCAGTTGCTCTCCTCTCAGCAGTATCATTTAGAAGCTACACTCTTCCTAGTTTAACCCTGAAAGTTGGCTCTGTAGGAACTCTCTACCAGCAATGGATACAGTGAGCTCATCTGACACTAAGCATTCTGCAAGATACAAAACCATTCTCCTTTCCTGTGTAAACAATCTCCTGTATGAGCACCACTCTGCCTTATGCCAAATACATAAAATACCCATTATTTTAGTTTTAAAAAAATGCCACGTTTCTAAATTGTATTTGTCACATGCCAGCATTTGTGTGTAAGCATGTTTCTCTCCAGGTCTGGATTTCTGTTGGTGTGTCCTTTTGAAAAGGACCTGTTGGTATACATTTCATAAGCCTAAGTTTGGGGGTTACTAACCTGTGTGTTACTCTTTAATTGATGAGACTGTTATTGGGGGGTTATTTTATTATTAAGCTGAATTTTCATTTTTCAAGAACTCTTGCTTTTCAACAATTCTTTTGAAGCTGAGTCTGAGTTGCACAGGATGTAGTCTAGAATGCTGAAATAATCTAAGCTAAAACTTGTAATTTACTAAATGATTTGCTATTTCCAGATACAGGAATGTCAACTTAGTGTAGAGAGTCCTTTTCCTAGCTTTGCCATTCTGGATAGGAGTTACTTACCTTACTAATAACATTTTGATATATAAGGAAAGCAGAACTAAGTTTCTGGAAAGATGGTCAAAGACCATGGTGATTTATTTCAGTTTCACAGGCAAACTTAAGATCAGTCTACACACTAATTGTGTGAAAGTTTTATTAAGAGCTTGATTACTGTTACCAATCCCACATCTACTGTACACTTACAGGTCTTACCCTTTAAAATTTATGGGGAAAGCAAAACATGTTATATGTGTTTCTAATATAAGTGTATATGTATATATACTTGAAAAAAAGGGACAGTATAGTTCTTTGGCATTTTAGGCATGTTTGTAATAAAGTGAAAAACACTTAAGTATAAACACAAACAAGACCAATATACCATGCATCAATTTCTAACATTAGTATTTAGAAGGGTTCTAGTGCATAATTATCTTGTTTATATGAGAAATAAAGAAGCTGAGATAATAAACCCAGATGTTCTTTCCCAATTACAGTGCACATTCAACTTGAAATCTAGTTATGAATCTCTATTCCTAATTCTTAGATTGGTGGTGCATGCCACTGTATTCCATCTATTTAAATTGACATTGCCTCATCTTTTTAAAAAAGAAAAGCATTCCAAATTTCTCAGGTAACTCATCTGGTCACTCTTCAATCTTGCCCATATTTGGCTTAGGATTTTCATATCCTCTTCTGTTGTTTTTCTAGATCCTACAGCACTCAGGAAGTTACGTGGCAGCTACATACGCTTTGAGTGGAGGTTTTTACTGAATGAGTGTACACCTGGTTCACAACTGCTGGATTTCCAACTATTTCAGAATACACAGGTGTCCAATTATAGCAATATTTCAGTATTACACGGCAGTTTTCACTTGTAGCTCTTAAGACTCTGAAAACACTCTCCCCTTTCCTTGGTGCTCCAATTTCAAACATTGAAGCATTTCAGTAGGCAGACTCACCCTCTAGATTTTCCACATAGGAGTTGGACATGAGTGCTGAATGTTGAGTCCATTTCTCTGTTGAACCTGATGGCTGGTATTCCAGGTCAGAGATAAAACTGTCTGTGTCAGAGAAGAAGACAGACATAACTACTGACTGGACTAAACCAAGAAGTTACAGTTCACTCAACCAGGAAGTGATTTTCATTTTTCTTTTAATAGCACTAAATTTAAATACCCAGCTTCATTCACAACTACTGCGTAGGTCGACATAAATCACTATTTATAAGTTATCAGAGTGCTTATTAAAAACAGTATCACTTATCTTGTATACTTAGTTACTTTTCAGTTAGCAGCCATAAAGGTAATGGTTAATATTTTTGGATGTCTGCCTAGTTGTATCATCATGAATTTTATACTACTTAAATTTTGATTTTAGTATTTGTGTTAGTTTGGAACATTCATCTGCTTTACTTACAGTGGTCAAATTAAAAAGTTCTTGTGCCCCTTGACAGCAACTCCACTGAACAAGGTAGGCAAAAGTATACTAGTAATAACCAAGGAAACTGTCCCTGTACACGGCTGGTGGCTTCCTCTGTCCTTGTCACACCATGTCACCCTTTGCCCAAAGTCTGGTCTGCAGTCAGGCCAAGTGTCAGAAAACCAAGTACAGTCTTGGCCCAGGGGGCTCTCTCAGACCAAGGCCATGTTAAGAAACCCCAGAGGAAGTGAGAGCTGTTTCACTGAGCCGCTTTTCCTGGAGGAAAAATCAATGCCAAATAGTGTATTCATGACTTTAACCAACAAGTGTGTGTTTATTCAGTTGTGACTGGTGGCTACACAGAACTTACAGTACTGTACAGCATTGGATTTGGGGTTTTTTTCCTGTGCAAGACAGAGCTGCAAGTTGAGTAAATTAGGCTTTAACACAATTAACAAAATTACTCTGGACTCTGGCTAATTTGTGCCTTCTGGATAGAGGCACATGCTTCTTTTGCCAGCTCTGCTTAGGGGTGACTCCTGGGAAAATGAAAGTATTTACTCTTAGCTCCTTTTGAAATTCAAGCAGCTCAAGTGACTTCTTTGGGTGACTTCTTACGCTTAATTGGTCAAAGTGTAAAGTTACATGTATACTAATGGGAAGTGGAAAGCTTTTTCTGGGTTTCAATGAAAATGCCCACTGCCATTGTGAAAAACAAAGTAGATTATGGACAAATTCTTGTCAAATAATGGGAGATTAAGAAAAGAACATTTCCCCCCACCAATTATGGTAGAAACAGAAAAAAAGTGATATTTAAATAAAGATCTAATAAAACCAGGGAGCTGGGCAGGAAACTACCTCGAGATGAAACAAATGAACTTTTGCCAGCAACCCTCTTTCAAGGCAAAGCTTTCAAAGGAGCAGACAACAAACACTGATGAAAAACCTCCAGAGAGAACAGTGCAGCTCATTAGCTCATAAAGCAACAGGCCCTGCACCATAAACACAGCCCAGCTTACTTAGTCAGGGTTATCTGTCACTCCAGTAGGGAAACATGATTCCGAGCAGTTTTTCTAATTAATTTCATACTTAGAGGGATTCTGTGATTCTCGTGTGCCCTAACAAAGCTGCCAAGTGGTGAGTGTTTGCTTTTATCAATCCCTGACAAATTGTCATGCATAGCACACATAGCATGTCTCCAGCCAGCACCTTCAGGAACAAAGCATGCACTTGCCTTGGGCACACACTGCTTGTTTGTGAAATGTGGGAAGTGGTAAAGAAAGCAATGGCCTTTTCAAGTGTGTCAAACAGCAAAAAGGTTTTGTTCAACACGCACATAAGTTAGACACAACTTGAGGTACCACATAAAAGTACATTTCTACCTTATAATTTCATACACATTTGAGAAAGTTTTTTTACTTCCTTAAGCACTACTGAAATGTGTTCTGTACCCAAAAAATAAAAAACCAAAATCAAAACTGTAAAATTGAAACAGAAATCAAGAAAGCCGAGACCCTGTAGATCTGTTTAACTGATCAAAAATTCATACTTCTAGGAATTACCCCTTTGTCTTGGCTCATCACTTAAGAAAGATTAAGAAAAGCTTTAAACAATTAACTGCACCATATTTGGGTCAAAGCAGCAAGTCAACTTAGAATCAGAGTTCTGTTATGGGTACAGGCAGACCAAAAAGCTACTGGAGTTATACCATTTGATTTTCAGGACCTCTTCCTACAGCAATCAAGTAACTTCCTTTTTTGTAGCACTGTCTGATTAAAAGTTGTATGTGTCTCTTATTGCTACTGAACTGAAGCAGAATGTGTGGGCAATGGGACTTAACCTAGAAGAGTACTGGTTTTAGAAAGTAGCTCTCCAGAAATATATTAGAATACATGATTGCTTGTAGTGTTGCTACAGTCAGGAGCAGTGTGGAGTGTTTGAATATGCTCCGCAAAAAGGAGTTGATACACTTGTACTTGCGTGTTTAGAGGACTTGTCACTTGCGTAAGTGACTTGCTCTATTGCCAGAGGCAACAAGGCTCAATAAACCTCCAAGAGCATTATGGACAGACTGCAGCACACATTTCCTCAGACACAGGCCTCCTGTTGTCAAGTCCAGACAGAACTCTATCAGCTGCATTTATGTGAAGAATCCCTGCAACTACATCACATTGCTTAGTGCAGTATATTTAGCCTGGTTTTGACTCCACATGACCAGCAAGTAATACAGTGTCAACTTTCCCTAACAACAAAAAAGAAGCTGCCAGGCTATAATTAACCCTCAGTCCTCTCTGCTGTGGAGCAGCCACAGCCACAGCAGCTGATTCTGCTGGTTTGACAGCAAACCAGTCATATGCCAGGCCCTGTCTGCTATGCAAACTGCCAAGGACACGGTGGGCTGCCTTGCATGGCACCATTCCAAGCCATAGGCCAGGCTTGCTTTTCATAATTTCAGATTTAATGCCAACTTTACTAAGAAGTACTGGTGTGGGTTTTTTTATTAACTGATAAAATAAGGCTGTATGAAATGCTGGGTAAGTATAGTTTTCCTGTGCACACACTGTTTGTTTATAGCTGCACAGAGAGGCTGCAGGTGCCTGCAGAGTCACAGCACAAGCTCCACAGTGAGGTGGTACAGTAACAAATGTCCTGTTCACATCTTGGTCATGATGTCACACTCTGCATTTCTGTATCCTGGTAAAGCCAACTCCTTTAAGTCATGTTTATCCCTTTCTCTCAGCTGAGGAGAGAGATGAGGCTAACCCAAGATGAAGTGTGAGCCTTGGTGCTGGAGCACGTGCTGTGCAGATGAAGGCAGTGCTGAAGTGCAATTTATACCAGGATAGTTTTTGGAATACCTGTTATCAACAGGATTGTTCTAAGAGTTCCACAGACAATGTAGGCTAGAGTTCTTACCTGTGCTGGGCATGCTGCAAGGTGCAACATTTTGTTCCATGCCTAGGAGACAGAACAAACACCTTGGATTTGAGATGTACATCTCAAGTTTGAGCTGCACCAGCAAGACAACACATTTTTGAGCCACTCTCCTCCATACTAAGCTAGACACTTGCATTCACTATTTTCTGTGTTTCTGTAGACCTCAATGCTCTGTTTGGCAGGACACTGCCTTAATTAAGAATGACCTGTTATTGCATAAGTTTTAAATATAGACAGAAATACAAAGTACAGTCATTCTGCAATACTTTCTTATTAGTTATGACTTTGATTCTCCAGGAATAAAGCTTAAGGCTACAGTAATAAGCTATGTGTAAAGATGTACAAATTTTCTAGCCAAGATCAGAATGATCTGAGCTTCTCAGCAAGAGAATTTATCATCTACAGTATTATCACAGAACTACCAAAATGAATGAATGCTAATGGCTTAGAATTCTACATGGAATGTGGCTGACCAAACAGACTTATTGCTTTATATACACAAAACAGTTAGGGGATTTCTAGTTATGATTTATAGTAAATCCACATACTGTATTTTCTAATCTCCAGCTTTATGTAATGGAGATGCAATGAGTAGCAAAATGTAAGAGCATTACTAGAAGGTCATCCCGATTTGCTGAACACAGCCTAACACAGTATCTTAAAAATGGTTAAATACAGTTGTACACGCTGGAAATCTCATTGCTGTAGAAAGCCACGAAATGCAAGGTAACCTCTCCCCTAAACTACAAACCACAAGAGATTACATTTTAGATAAACAGTATTAGAATAGACCTAAATCTAAAATTTGACAGTGGGAGAGGTAAACCACCACACTAGGAGCACTTTTTCAAAGCAGAAGGGGGAAAATTAATAAGGCCTCATCATATAACTAGACTGAGTCTAACTGAATAGCTTTGTTTTTGCAGTGTGGAAGAAATGGGACCTTTATCAGATGAATAGGCAGCAGAGCACAGTATGAATGATGGGTATGGGAAAGGACAGAAATTACCAACTGCCTGTTCCTGTCACTTCAGCTGCCTTGTTTACACCTATTTGCAACCCTAAACATTCCACTATCTATCCAGGGAAATGTTGACCTGGGGTGCTGAGCAGAGGGCTGACCTGCCAAAAGACATTAAGGGGAAAAAAGGTCTAACAACACACCAGAGGAAAGAAAAAGCTGAGAGGACAAATAAAGTGCAAGAAGCTGCTTTTTTATAGTTCCAAGTTTACCAGCTTGTGCAGCCTGACTATTGCAAAAATCTATGTTGAAAAGAGTAGTCTTTCAGAACACATTTGAAGTAGTAACATACAATAAATATTGCTTTGAAATTGTGTTGTTTCAAACGTTTTCTGTAATCTAATTTGAATTTAGTATTACATTTAAGTCAGTAATCCAGTTGTAATTTAAAGAATTTTTAATTGGGTTTGCCTTATTATTTTGAGAGTTTTATTTGTCTTAATTGGTAACCCTTAAAAATCTGTTTCTTGACTAAAGATAGCTTTCATCATGTTTGATGTATTAGCTGGGAGAACGTACTGTATCAACATTCATTTATGTATGTAATAATGTTTGGATTTCTTTCCTTAATTTTTATAACATTACTGTAGAATAACCTCTTTGCTATTTGTGTCTGGCTCTATTTGTAGAGAAACTAAAATTCAATTATACACAAAAGAAAAAATTTGAACTTATTTTTTAAACCACAGTAATATGCTAGATCTATTATTAAGAAAGTGTTCTTGTCTAAACATGCCTTTTTTTGTTTTACTTAAAGCTGATTAAGCAGAGGAAGTATTTACTCATGTTGAGAGAACTGAGCAGCTCTTTAAGACTTTTGGAACAGCAGGTTTCAGACTCAACATCTAATTTGTATTTGCTGATTGGAAATGAAAAAAGGGCCAAACCCAAGCCCCAGGCAAACATCACATGGCAGGAACATGGAACGGAAAGGCAGGGAATCTCTCTGCTTGCAAACCTATTGATTCTGCCAAGTGCTAGTTTAGCATTTAAATCCCTGTTCAATTTTCCATAGAGGAAGTCTTGTTTAATCATCAGCTATCAGAACTTCTTTAAGTATCTATAACAATCATTGTTTTAAAAAAGAAATTAAAGCTGTGGTCATTTGACTCACACATGTATTGATTATACTTCTCTAAACTATTAGCAAGTGGCCAGGCTTTAAGTGTGGCTATTACAGCTTTTCCTGTGATTCAAGGTCTTTGCCAGCACAGAAACAACTCAGTAATTTCAGTGTGTTAAGCAAAGGAAATAATTTCTAAAAGCAACTAATATTTGTGATGTAGGGAAAAACATTAGCTTTTTTCCACTACACATCCATTTTTGTTCCTGAACAAGTATAAACAAACTGTGAAGAGTTCATAAATGCTAAACACTTCTGCTTACACTGTGAAGAGTCTAACTACAGTATTTACTTGTATTTTATTTCTACATCTTTTGTTTACAGGTGTGGAGGGAAGAAGGGTGAGAAAAGGTAGGTTCTAACCTGACATGTCTTGATACTTTAGATTTCTTTCTCACTCCTCTATGCAGAAGTAGAAAATGCTATTTTTTGCTGCATGTTTCATAAAGCCTTGCTCTTCTCCCCTTAGCTAGTACTTGACAGCATCAGTCCCTTTCTTTCCAAATAAAGTTAAGTTGATTGATAAACAGTGTTTCTAAAAAGAGAGCCTTGTTTAATTAAGGTGGCCATTGAACTGAAAGCCCAGCTATATTGGTTGCTCTCATTTTCTTCCTACTATGCCGTGTCTTGAAAGGCATTTCTTACTAAATTTTATTACTACTGTCTGGAGGTAACAACAGCAAAGCTCCATTTATGCAGGGAGCTGGGACTGATGAGGATATTTAACAGATGGCCTACCCTTAAGTCTTTATACTACTGCTGATGCAATTAAGTAATTCCTAGGGATGGTTAAACCCCCCCCCCCCAAACCACAACAGGAAAGGCTGTTGGAGAAGAGAGACACTAGTGATACTCCCTTCATCAATACCAAACACATTTTACATGCCTTTTAAGGCCAGGCCTTCTGCTCTTCCAGTCTTATTAGTATGACGTATTCTTTAAATTGCTTTGCATCTTTGCTTCAAATAGTCTGATATTGAGGGTGTGATGTTTCTCCTTTTTTCACTTGGTTGGACAAGTTTTGTCAATTATATTGTCCAAGTATTTAAAGTATGGACCTTTGTAGCCTGGCCTTTGCTCTGGAATGTCCTTGTTCCACTTATGTTAAACAACTGAATTTCTCAAAAAGGTAGCCAGAGTGAAGAAAGCAAAACAGCCACTGTGAGCAGAGGTGCTGAGTGATGACAGTGTATCTTCAAGAACGTCCTTGAGGAGAGTAAGACAGTTTCAAAATGCACGTGATAGGTTTTCAAAACACTACCCTGCCCTTCCAAACTGGGACAACTCTAAGAAACAAGACTACAAACTACATCTATGCAACTTAGATCTCTTATTATGACTTTCATTGAAACATAGTAATGAGACAATCAGAAGAGGCTTCAAATGAATTCCTTGAATAGAAGGTGTCAATGTGTAGGAGTTAATCCTCAAGCATTGTTTTAAAACAAAATCTATGGGTTAATTAGACAAAATACTTGAATTGTATAACTACAAATGTACAGCTGATATAATTAGTTTTAAATGTTGCTTTGGACACAAAAATAAGACTTCATTTTGATGATACAAATTTCCTTTTTTTGAAGAGGAGCATGTTCTAAACCAAACAACCCTCCCTCACACACACTTTGTACTTTAATGTAGATTATATCCCAGTATTAAAATATTATATCCACTTACCATCATCTAGTGTGATGTCTTGTAGTCCTATGGTCTGAAAATTCAGCTCTCGATCTTCAGGTTCTGGTTTAATGTTAACAGCTGCCCCGTCAGGTGCAAAGGGAGATGAGTCGCACACGGAGTGGTGCCCCAGGGGGGACACGGTGCTGAGGGTGCCCAGGGCAGGGCTGGGGGCCTGTGGCGAGGGCTGGCCCGAGTGAGTGGCAGCTGCGGGCGGGGGGGACGAGGCAGGTCCTGAGCTCGGAGACTGGTAAGGCAGAGGCTGGAGCTGGGGGGAAGAAGGTCCGGACAGCGGCGAATGGACCAGCGGGTGGGAAGCTGTCGGGGATGGGGAGGAAGTAGAGGCTGGATTTGTAGAATGGTACGGGACTTGCTGCAGCTGAGGAGAAGACTGCCCAAGGGAGCGAGCCATTGCAGAAGGCAGGGAGCCCTGCCCAGCGCCCGGGCAGTGGTACCCCATCGACGGCAGGTGAGCAGGAGACTGTCCTGAATGAGCCGGGTGTGCCAGAGGGTGCCCTGCTGTACTTGATGTTGACACAGAACCTGGATTTGAAGAATGAAACTGCATTGGTGGTAGAGCTTGGCAGCTAAGATTTATCAAATGAGGTACAGCTGTGTCTTGCGGAAACGAAATAGCATCAAATCCTTGGCTGGAGGCAGAGTTCATGGGAAGACCAGAAGGTCCATTGTACACATCGTTAGACTGCATAGGCTGGTAAGAAGGCCTCACAGGAGGTGCTGATGTTACCTGAAAAGACTGAGCCACAGCAGGAGGCAAAACATGACATTCTTCACTTGGACTAAGGTTTCTACCTTGCATATGTGGCAGGTGGGACACTGCCGAGGTCACCATTGCTGTGTACGGTGGCTGGATGGGACACACAAGGCTCCTGGGTGACGAAGACAGCAGATTGTCATGTGGGTGCCCTTGCTCTGGTGAAGGCAGTGGAGTGTGGATGGAATGCAGGCCCTGCACGGTGCTCGTGTGTGGCAGGGCCAAGGATGGAACAGCAGACAAATCCATCTCATCTCTGTGCTCTTGCTTCATTATAACTAGAAAAAGTAAAACTGTTTTACAATTCCAACCCAACTGTATCCTGTGATAAACACACATCAACTGCTGTTTAACAACCACAACAGCACCGTTAGTGTTGTTGCTGCAATTTCCCTTCTTTTGCACTGCTTTCATCTTCTTCGAATTTATGCCTGCTCTATTAACCCAGAAAAGCCAGAGCAACTCTCCCAGCACTTTATCTTCCCTTCTAACACACCCTCCTATGCAGTGAATGTTTTTAAAGACATTTGCAACCCAGCCAGAGAAAGCCCAGTGTATCTAAAGGATGTATTTGTCACCAGAGGGCAGGGGGCTGCTGAAAACAGGCAGATGTGTGTTCAGCATCAGGCACTGGGCAAAAGTGAAAGAAATTTTTATCAGGCTTCAAGCTTTCCTTAGCCTCCAAGCAGGGCTAAAGGGTCCCCACCACCACTGGCACCCTGGGAGTTCTCACTGCTCTAAATGGGTGTGCAGTTCTTAAAGGCAAAGAAAGTAAGTGGCAGGCAAAGGAGCAGGCATTGCATGTCTCACACTAACCACTTCCTCATCCAAATAGGAGGGATTAAGATATTTTAACTATACCTACAGTTAACATGTCCCATTTTCACTCCTGGCTAAGTTACAAACTATTTTCTCTCAGTAAGCTGCAATGTGTGCAGGGTGGAGGAAAAAATATTTTGATCTTCCTTGTATCTAAATCTGGGGGTGGGGAGGGGTGTTTGACATTTGAGAGGGGGGAAAAAAAGATGTATAAAACTGTTCTTCTATGATCTCACTGTCCTTCATGTCATCAGCAGGCTTATTTAAAGAGGAGATTCTGAGATTCATCACCATTCTTAAAGAAAAGTAGAATGCAAAATTATTGACTAGAAAGTATATTGAGGAAATCCCTGTATGTAATCTTAGTACTGGAGTTTATTACTCTATATTTGAGCTTTTTAATTAGACAAGCTTTAGAAGCTTTTTATAACCAATTCAAAGCTAATCTTATGTACCTGTCAAAGGGACAAGACTGTCTGAGCTACTTTCAAATGTCTACATTAAAATACAACTTTTGTATTTTTCATTCAATACCTGGTGTATAAGTAAAACGTTGAGACTGGCTTTTTTTCCTCTTGCCATTGCAGAGATAAAACTGCACCTGAACTGCAGCTGTAATGGCTTTGTTATGGTATGGAGGAACTTCAAGTATGATGTTTGCCTAAAGGAAAGTTGAAACAAAAACGTTTTACATCTCAAATGCAAATGAAACTGCTATTAATTACAGAAAAAGTAAAACACCTATTGCAAAAGTAATGCACCTTAAGATTTTGAAATTGTCAAACTTCAAGTTTATGCACGTTACATAGCAAAACAGCACTATAAGCAAACTTTAATTTGGAGACTTTTTTCTTCTTTTAAACACAAGTGCTCTGAAGATAATGCTTTAATTAAGCATCTAAAAGATGTTTTGTTTATCTGCTAGAGCATAAAAAAACTCTTGAAGTTAAAGAATTGCATTTTGGATCATTAAGCTTTTAAGAAAAATTTTAATGCACTGCAAATAATTTGTCATCTTTGTAAAATTATCTTAAGTTCCCTTTTTGCAATTTTCAAATTCCTTTTTAATTGCTTTCACAACATGCATGCTATTTCCAGTTCCTTCAAAGCATCATCTTAATGGTTGCTTTACAGTGTTAAGCCAATTTAGAAGTCTCCAATTGTCTGTCTGAATTAGCCAGGGATCTATGTACTTTACTAAACGAAGCCTAAATTTCAGACCAATGAAAACGTCTATTTTCTCATTTAAAAAAATAAGCTTTCTAAAGTAAGAAAAGTTGTTTCTCACCCCTTGACACTTTTCCCTAATTATTTTCCCTTCTACCTCCCACTGAGGTCGTCCATCTGTTGAGAGAAATTTACAAATAATTCAAGCAAAAGCAATTTTCTAATACATTTAAATAATCTTAAAAATACTTTAATACTTATTATAAAACTGGATTTATTTTCAGTCATAAAGAGGCCGTTTAAGCAACAGACATATATTGTAAACAAAGTGTAGAGAGCTGCCTTATGAGTTTCAACACTGTGGCCATTGCAGTCTGACTGTTGGGCAGGAATCTGTATTTTAACCCAGTGTGCTGATTTCGTGCAGCAGACCGAATTTCAGAGGAGGCAGTGGGTACTGTCAAGTGTACACAGGGATTTTTTTCCCCCCTTTTTCTGAAAACATTTTTGAAAGGTAGTTCAGTCACTACTCACATTTGTTACATATGCTGATGACCTTGGGGTTAAGTCACTGTGTGAGATTAACATCATCCACACCTTTGTGCACTGACTCACAGGTTATGTACATTTAGCACAAACACTCCCCACTGAACCCACAGACCCTGTAGTTCAATTACTGGGCAAGTTGTCTGTGCTGTGAGGGAAGCAAATCACCTGCTGAACCTCTTTCTGCTCTGACCTGGCATAACCCATATCCTTAACTGAGCACTCAGCTCCCTCTGTCCCTGCATTTCACACAGGTCATCAGGTCCAGCAGCAGCTTTGCTTCTATCAAAGGTGTTCAAGTTGTGTGGCAAAATACATTATTACATAACCCTCCCACTTAGGTTGTATTTGCTACGAAAAATAATACAACTCTCATTTAAACATGTCAGGAAATAATAAGATGTAGAATTGCACTTGGTGTGCAACCTTTTATTTTTAATCATTTCTTTTGGTACTCTTTTCCCAAAAGTTCAAATCAGACACTTACATCACAGCAATGATAATTTAAGCTGTTCAGATTTTATGTTCTCTATATTCAAGGGACAAATAGGGAAGAAAAGGAACTCTATGTATTAAGACAATCCTACATTTTGTTTTTAAAACATCCTTACTTTTTAAAAATCAAGCTTAGGTAATGAGTTTGGTTTCAAGAAAAAACAGCAAGACAGTGTTTACCTTGTCCTTTTTCAAAAAATATAATTTTGGATTCTGGGAGAAAATTGGATCCTGTCACCACCATTTCATGGCCTCCATTTACTGAGCAACTATTGATGCTGTACTTCTCAATCTGAGGAAGTTCTTGAGCAGATCGCTGAGCTTTAAAAATATTAAGGGAAAAATTATTAATCACAGTTTTTTCACAGTGACATTTATTTTATAATTCTAACTTGAAGAATCAGGGCTGAAACTAAAATGACCATCTACTTACATACACAATTCATATCTGTGTATGATTTGTTTTTAAAATTCTGCTGAAATTACATAATTACAGAAAGGAAACCCCAAGAAGTCATGAATCCCAACAGTCTCTGTTGCTACAGCAAATGAAATTTCTAATTTAGGAATACTGGCTTAAAAATTATTTTAGTATTTTCCAGAGAAAATTAATTCTAGAAGAAACTGAGATTGTTTAAAGTCATGCCTTGATTCCTCAGTGCAGCATTTAACAAATGAACTCTCCAGGAGTTCAGCTGTTCACTAGATAATGCTGTAGGAAGACAAGTGATGGTATAGACTCTCATAAATTAGATTATATTAGTTCTACCTGGAATGAATATTTTTGCTGAGATGTATCAGCTGCCCCTGCTTATACACAGGAACTACTGATGCTGCTGTGTGACTGCACTGTGAGGTATTTTGCCTCTAAACCTTCAGGTTACCACTTGGCGAGTCCCACCTCTTTTTTAAAGATATATTAATTTTTGGTAATTGCCCTCTTTACACACTTGTTATATATATTGCCAGAATGACCATACTACTGACACGTGCAGAAAACACGAGTATAAATGTTGCACAGGTAAGGCAATCTTACAGCATTCCACAGGTATGGATGCAGTCTGCAGGGACAAGACCTTGCCGCTGGGCTGGGGGATGTGCACACGGAACACGAGGCGCACTCGGGTGTTCTTCCTCCCAATGTCCGTCTCCCCTTTGCGCAGCTCGATGTCCGAGTTGCGAAGCTTCAAAATCCCCGCACAATCGATGCTGCAGAATGGAGAGCATGGACAGATGGATCAGAAGAGAAATGGAAGAAAATGAATCCAACTATTGCCAAAGTAGACTCCGTAAACCTTTCTTTTGTTAAAGAATGAAGCACATTCTATTTTTCTCCACGTTAGGCTATTTTAGGTGTTATTTAAATGTCTGAGTTAAAAGAACTGTTCATGTGAAAACAGCAGCAAGTACTCTGTTGAAACACTTTGTCTCATAAATATCTATTCAGCTGTTGCTTTTTTGAGCCTTTAAAAGATTATTTGCTAATTGGCTAACCTTTCAAGTAAGTTATTTAACATAGTAAACATTTACAAGAGCAAGTGACCTCCATTTAGTTCTGCCTTAGGAAGAACAAGAGAATGGCAAAATGTATCCATCAAATCCCAGCTCCCATTCCACACAGTGGTCAGTTACTCATGAGACACACATGCCTCAATCAAGCAACACAGATGCATGAGCTTTCCTGCCTCTCTCCTCCTTTACTTCTGCCTACCTAAACACTGGCTTGTTTTGAGAGATGTGTCTATCTCAATCATGACCCCTGTTTGGAGAAAACATGCTATTCTACAAGACTTCTGTCACCTTTGCACAGGCAAAGAAAAGCCCCAAACCACACACAGCAACTGATGAGCAGCCGATGTATGGCGTGCTGTACCTGGCTGACATATTGTTTTCGGGGAGCAGGGGGATTTCCAACACTTTTGTGCTGGCGATGATGATCTCCTGGCTGGCTGTGGCGACGGTTTTGCCCGTGATCCGGTGCACCTGGTAGAAGGCGTGAGGCCGCAGGTACCGATCGTCTGCTGTCCCGATGAACATCTGCAGGTTCACTGGCTTCTCGCTGTAGCCCAGGAGCTGGTGGGAGAGTAGATGGAACATGAACACATCAGTTGACTTCTGCTGTGTTTGTGTATGCAGTTCTTCAGCAATCAGAAAACTGAGGAAGGTAGCTGTCCCCAAAGACAAGTGCTGGCAACAATTACCAGAACAAATGGATATCACAATATCGTTGTTACTATTTTTTAATCTTTCAAAAAGAACTGTTCTATGTACAGAATTTCTACATCAAAGCTATGCTGTGTTATAGGTCTGTTTCTGATGTTGTTTTTAATCAAAGCCTAATTATCAATGTTAGTAAGATGTACCTAGGTTCTAGAAATACTAAAATATGTGTGGTTTCTTTCTGGCAAAGAAAATATATTTTAAAAAACAAAATTTCACAAACATTAATTCATATATCTTTCCTTTTCTTAAATACACATCTAACCACCAAAGCATTCAGTTGTCAGAAAACCAGCTGTTGCTTGAGCTAGCAGCGGGTAATTCTAGGTACAACACATTGAAACATCGGAAAAAATAACAAATTGACTCTAAAATAAAAAGCTGGTTTTACGACAGTATATTGGTAATATTATCCAGCAGATTTAAGGAAATAAATGCAGCCAACAGTAACACCAAAGTTTCCTTTAGACATTGCAATTTTAAATCTGAAGCCTATAAAATATTCTTTATAAATCCATTTTACTTCACCTTCCTGTAATTGGCAGATTGATGCACACTGCAAGTTATATAATTTCTAAATTGCATTGGAGCAAATTTACATTTCATTGACTTTGATATCAACTTCTGTTCAAACCAGAGGGAGGGCCAGACAGTCATTCTTTAAACGTGGTTTTGTCACGTCAATATTTTTGTCTCTAGGGAGAGTTATTTGGTCACACAATATTATCCAAGCTCTTTACAGAACTAACACTTAAAAACCAAACAAAACATGTCAATTTAACCTACTTAGAAGAGTAATTTAATGCCAGTAGTCAGCAGCACAAAAGCCCAGAGCACGCCCACAGCAGCAATCAGAAACCCCACTGTTGGTGCACTGCTCCTGGCAGGAAGTTTCTGTACCAAAAGAATGCCTGCTTTCTATATTCAAATTATGGCTACAACAGCACCTACCAGACCTACTGCTTTTATTAGAGCTTTCTCAATCAAGAACAGAAATTTGGTTTCTAACACAAGTCTGGAAAATCTTTGTTTTGCCAAATACGTAACATCTTTTTGTTCTCCCTGGAGTTCTCAGTACAAACAGAGCTAAATCCAGCTAAAAAACACCCAACAAAGCAAACCAAAATAACCCTTCAGACACTGAGTGGAGACAGTCCAGATTATCAGAGTTGCTTCCCTTGTAAATAGCTGTGATAAATAAGCACTTACAAATGTTACAGTAGATACGAAGAGCCTCCTGTGACCCTCAGGGTACTGACAGGTTCCTCCGTTCATCTGCCAAAAGTCAACTGTAAACTACAGGAGCATGACTGGACCACAGGGAACATTCCTCTCAGTGTTGTGATGACAGTGGAGCATAAGGACTGTTACATCAATTAAATACATAAATACACACAAGTTCCTTTTTATATTTGATGCAGGACTCCAGTCTTTCCAAAAGATTCTTTTTGTTAAATGCCAAATGAACATTTTACTATTTTCTATTAGTGTGAAGTACTTTAGGAGTTTAAAGAGGATTTAGGACATGTATTAATGTAGCATTTACAGCAGCCATCTTGTCACAAGTTCTCAACACTGTGACTCCACCATCCATTTTCCTCAGAGTTAAAATTAAATCTTAACACAATGGAATCTAGCCTAGATGTGACGTTAGTTAAATGTGTTCACTCTAATACTGGGAATTATAAAAATTACAAGCCAGACCTATTCAAAAATTTGACTAAGTTCCAAATGCGGTCACTGTGACAAAGCTAATTGCCAATTAAGGCTATCTTCCCCTTCCCAAACAATGGACTGTACACAGCAGTTCTAGAGATACTGCTGATGAGAGATAAGGAGGGGTGGTGGGGACACTCGTAAAACTAAGCTGGTCTGTCTACAGTCCATGGAGAAAACATCTTCTACAGAAGCCTACACAGAGCAGGAGTTTAACTTGGGGATGTAAAACATTCCCCATGCCAGCAGCTGTACCATTACTGCCTATGAGACTCTATGGTCATATACATCTGAATTGCTCAAGGCTATATCTAACACTAGTTTTGCCTCCATGATTCCTGAGCAAACTCACCCTCTGTGCTCACCCTGAAACTCCATTATGGAATGGAAGGCCTGGTTTATGCAAAACATGTTGTGGGAAGGGCAAGTCCGACAAAATGCACACCCCACCACAGATTATATATCAAGGGGCTCCCAAGTGCATTTGCTGTAGGATGTGCTTGTGACACCAGCCTGTGTGTTCAAGTCACACATCCCTGCAGCACACTAGTGGATCAAAGGAAGATTTGTAAGTATGTTACTATAGCTCCAGAAGAAGAAGTAAAAACCCCACAAGATTCACAGAGTAGTATCACCTTCAGTCAATTTTCTCCTGCTTTACATATTAAATTAAATGAAAGCAAACAAGATGCCCCAAGAAAATAACAAGGAAAATACCACAATGCAACAGAACACGCTTCTACAGTAATTTAGAAGAAATCGATGCATGTTGCAATTCAGAAACACATGAATCAGGCACCTCAAAAATTATCCATCCTAACATCAGGACAAATCCCTGAAAATTTCACATATACTTAAAAGCCATGACACTGAAAACCAATCCCAAAACAAATAGAAAGACAACAAGGCCTCCCCTGAACTATGTCAGTCAGATGCTTCCATTATAGCTTTGTCTCAAATGAATTGCTGTAAAGGATCTGCAATGATGTCCTCTTAAAGGTATTGGAATATACATAAATATGGTTAGGCAGAGAGTAGTAATACATTGACAAGGTAGCAGAGACTTCAAAAACGTATATTTTGCATTGCAGATAATTTATTGCATTTATTCAAGGTTTAAAATAAAAAGAGAAAAAACAATGTAAAGCCATAATATAACCAATGTGTGCAATACATGTGGCAACTAAATAAGCTGAGGGGTGGGGAAGAAGAGAATAACTCCAACCTCCCACAGCACGCTGTAATTCAGGGCCTGATGGCAGTGATGGGGCCACATTGAAAGGAAACACATCCCAGCTTTAAGCAAGCAATGAACAGGCTGCACAGTGTCCTCATGTTCCAACAGCCCTATTGACAGCAAAAAGCCAGTAAGCTTAATAGGCTGTGAGTGCTACTGGGACAGCCTGACGTGCTAGTGAAACTCAGGGAGCTGCAGAGATTGCCAAAAACATGTGGCATAACTTTTATTATACAAATTTGTGCTTTAGAATTAACATTTTCCCCTTAAATCCTGTGAAATAAGCAAGCTGACAATTCCAAGCATGCCACAAATTCTGCAAGAGTAAATAAAAAATGTACAGTGTCTGTAATCAAAGATAAGAGTCTGTGGGGTCAGTGAGCCAAAGGTTCAGGAGAAAATGGTCCAATAGCTTGTAGAGAGGATGCCCTGCACATTCCATGTGGTTTCTATTACATAATCACTCAAAGGCCCCAGTGAAACCAACACACAGCATAGCACCTTAGAATTAAAGGCAGCCCATGTCACACCATTCCTGAGAAGAGGACAATGCTGGATGACTGTCAGTTCACCTGAAAGTTCCCCCAGTGTATCTCACTAGAAGTGCATTCAGCAGTTTGCTGAAGGGTATCACAGTATTCTGAAACCCACCCTATGGCTAAAGCCTGGTGAAGGAAGCCTTGAACATCTCTCCCTCTGCAAAACCTGTACAGAGTACTGGAGACCTCATCATCATAGGGTCTGACCTACCTCCTGTCTCCTAGGAATGGGGTCATCTCTCCCCCAAAACAAAGATGGTGTTTGGAGCCTGAATTGCTATTATTGATGCAATACCTGTCTTGTGAATAATGAAGACTTACAGTCCCAAATCAACTTCAAATCAGGAAAAATTATGTATTTGGGAATTTTAAATTAATTCCTTTCAAATACAATTTTATTCCCATTCAAAAAAATGTTGATTGTTCTTAATTTCATTGACAGCAGTGTTATCAGCTCATCTGCTTTATGCACAATTCTGTATGTTGAACAGCCTAAACATTTAAGTCAGTAAAAAAAAAAATTGCTATTTGTTTTTCAATGAAAACACCTATATAATTTACTTGAAAGAACACATACTGTGTTTTGTTCAAATACATAATGAAGACGTAGCATCTGAACCTTTATTTCACCTTAGCAAAGAACACACAATACAGCCAAATAAGAACATAGTGTCTTTGTACAGACCATAGGTATTTAACTAAACAATATTTTACAACCTACTGGCAAGTGCTGCAGAATCACCACCATGAAGATGTGTTACAGTAAGTCACTACAATACCAGCGTGCCCAGGAGTCAGCCATGGGTCACTTACACACAGACAGTAACTTGAACTACTGCTTGAGCCCTCGGCTGACTTTCAGGCACACCTTCCAGCATTTACTCCATCAATGTGCAGTCCTAGAGCTGCTCACTACAAACAAAAGTTACTCATTTTACTTTAAAAAAAGATATACCACTTTCCCAGGAGCAGCAAACAGTGCACTGTAGACAACTAGTAAGTTACTGCACAGTGTCACTACTGACCTCTAGAAACCCTCCTCTGTAACAGAATCCTGACACACCACCCACTGCTCTGCTGAGGAAACTCAGCCAAGTTGTTTTTGTGTTTCTATATCGTTTCCATAGCAAAGGTCAGTGCCTGCGTAAGTTAAACTAAAGCTGGAAGGCTAAAGACTGAAGGTCACTACAGGATAAGCCAGAAGGGCTTCACGCCAAAGCACTTCCAGCCCTATTACTACACTGCACACAGGAAACTCCTGCGTGGCTGGACTGAGGTTACAGCTTTTACTAAGCAACAACAAAACCAGTTAATGAGAGAATTTTTGGGTCATCTCGAAGTTGTATTTTATATGGTAAAAACATTCCTATATTCTTAATGCACACATGGAAAACGCTTTAAAAATGTGTAACACTAGATACTATACATGTTGATTTGATCACTGAAGACAGCAGCATTTAAACTTGGAATTTTGGCGCAGAGCTGAGAACCTTTTCCTTGCTGAGGAAAGCAAAGAGGTCACATTAATTAAGAAACATCAACCTGGGAAAAATAAATTAGCATTTTTCCAGATTACATACAGATCATACTAGGGCCATATCTGGCTCACATGTCATTGGCTCTATGCTCTGATGCAAAGAAAACCTTGCAATACTTGAAAAAGTTATGAGAAGACTTTTTTTAAATCTCTAATACTTCAAGGTTTTACCTCCTCATCCCATCTTTTTTTTAAGTTAAGAAAGTTCTGCCCATGTTTTCCATTTATTGCTGCAGGTCAAGTAACACCAATCTCTATTCAATCATAAAAGTTATTTATCCACAAGATGTCATTTCTTAAGACCTAGGAAAAATATCCAAATGAAAATATACCTTTCACAGTAACCAGGTAATTATCAGACAGCACTGGTATACTTGAAAATAGTCTGTTTTTCGGAACCAAAGCATCCTCAGTTTATTTACAAAAAGCCAAACACCTAATAGTGTCACTGATTCCAGAATTCATGTTGGGGTTTCATATGGCTACACTTGCAGTCTTAGAATTTAAGGGAAAACATGAAACTGGGGAGGGTGAGGTGGTAATAGGGGAAAAATAATTTCATTAGCTAAGGTTTATGCTCAACAATCAAGGAATACTGTTATACCAATAACATTCAGATGGAGTCAAAACATATTTGATTGTTTTTAAAGGAATTTCCCTGCAAAACTTTCCAGCATTTATTAAGAAATTGCCATGCTTAATCAAACTTTCACTGGGACTTCATACTCAAGTTTTATCTTTTACATCCCTTTCCTTGCTTGCTGATTGAAGATGAAGATTGGATCAACACTGTAGTGCTCCGTTGTGCAATTAATTCACTGCTTATGGCATTACTGGATTGGTAAAGTAGGCTGATTAGAAAGAAAGCTTTTACATACAAATAGGCCTCCCTAAGAACAGGGCATAGTCTTGAAATACAAGGCATGCCAGGAGAAAAGTTTGGGATAATCAAGTCTTGCATTCACTGAAGTTAACAATCTATCTTCACCAAATGCACCAGTATCTATATAAATATCCCCAGTTCAAACATAGGGAACAGGGAAGGAAACAGAGCTGTGTGAAGAACTACAAGCACTCACTCAACAATTACTTCAGCTGGAGATTTCCTAGGCTTTTCAACACTGATATGAAAAGCACGTTGTAACTAATTATTTCCTCCTTGATAGTCTCACAGCAGCTGGATGCATTTCAGGGACTTGTGGATTCCTTAGAACAACCCCCAAAGTTACAAGGTAAGGAGGGCAAAAGAGTAGAACAGAGACCCCATTCTAGAGGGTGAAAAGAAAGATAAAGCTGTTCTCTTGAATTAGGTATTTTCCCTTTACTTCAGAAGACTGTCTGAGCAAAGATATGGTATAATTCACCATGAAACCTAAACAATCCTAAAGGGAAAGAAACTTCATTGTTTGAATTTCAGTCCACTTTGAAAGTAAAATACTATTTTATTTCTTTTTAAAACTTAAAAGAAAAAAGCAAACCCAGCTGTCTAAATGTTTTTCCCTCTGAGACAAGGGAGATGTGACCCACAAGCCTGAAGTCTTTTGGACAGCAATATC
The DNA here is from genome assembly GCA_013396655.1 of Campylorhamphus procurvoides. Classification (NCBI taxonomy): domain Eukaryota; kingdom Metazoa; phylum Chordata; class Aves; order Passeriformes; family Dendrocolaptidae; genus Campylorhamphus; species Campylorhamphus procurvoides. Next base: position 993,725 of record WBMV01000309.1, read on the forward strand.
AGAGAGGCACCAGAGCAGAGCTTTGAAGAACCAAATGTTTTTCTACAGACATTTCTGCACAGGAATTTCACTTTTGAGTGGCATGCAGTGACTTCCCTAAAGAACTGTGAAGACTGTTGGATTTAAAAGCTGAAGGGCTGTCTGCCAAGCTGAACAGCACATCTATCAACAATGACTTGGGAATAAAAGCAAGGGATGACAAGGATCCAAGGGCATGAAGATGAACATAATTTGAAACAAAAGACACAATGACTAACACCACTGGTACAATTTATCATGAATTTATCAACAAATGCATTTTGAAAAACTTGACGCAAACCCTACACATGAAACAAAGAACCCAAAGTTCAGGGAAGCTCCTGAAAGGCAGAGTGACCACAGTCATCTCTTGCAGCTTTGCAGGGGGCAGCGAGTGTGGATCCATCATCTTCAATGGGCTCTTTCAGGGAGACTGCACACAATCATGGAAGAAAACACCATTCAGATCTATTAGGCAATATCCCAGCCACTGGCTCAGAAAAGTCTTAACAGCTCAGGGATAATTCCTTTTTTTTTATTAATTCATTCTGATTCTGCAAAGGTTATAATGTTACAAAAAGTTAAATGTCTGATTTTAATATTAAATGTTAAACTCAAACAGCTACTTCCCCTTCCTGAAGCACATCGTTATTTGATGTACCTTTCCATCAAGTGAGAAGGAAAAGCATGCACATCAAAAAAGGTACCTTTGTCTTTTGCTAAATAAACTTATTGTCTAGACTGACTCCAAGATTTCAAAATAGTACAGATCTTTGCCACTGTGCAAGAAATAGTGACAGATAAAAGGAACAAACTTTCATAAACTATTAGGTAGGGGCACAAGTCCAACTACAAACATTTTAAAGGTCATCACACAAACAAACAGGTCCTGCAAAGGACTGAAGCAAATAAGTAATTGCAAATATCAGTGCATTATTGGTCATGGTACCACCATGTGTTTACACAACGTACAGAACATTCTTCAAAGTATAAAAACTTGAATTTCTGTTTCTGAAATCTCACACTTTTGTACACTCACTGCTTGCAGATAGGATTGAAAGTGTTTCACATACTGCCTTCAGGCATTTTTAAGGAGTATTTTAACTCGTCCCTGTCCCGTTCTATGCTATGCAAAAAAAGATATAATTTAACAGCTAAAATAGTGTTAAATTAATTGTCCAACTTTACACAGTGCAGAATTGCCAGTCACATGTACCCAGCCATCACACTGTCCATCTGCACTTTGTTCTACTATACTCTTGGAAAAAAAACCCCAAAACCAAAAAACATAACCAACCCACCACCACCAAAAAAGAAAAGAAAAAAGAGTGCTATTCTTGAAATACCAACTCCACATGCCAATTACACTATGAACACTTTCTGGACAAGCACTTCTGGGATAGAAATAGGTTATTTCCACATAACGTGTAGAAAAAAAACCAGAAATTGGTTTTACTTTAGAAAAAAATAAAATTTAGTAAACAAATGATACAGAAAGCAGATGACTGTCATCCAGGGTGCCATTTTTGCTCATTTTCATGCCAATTACTGCATTTTCTAGACTGAGTACTTAAACATACAGTAGATGCATCAATATGGCTTTTGCTCTCTATTTCAGGGATTCTGAAGCAGAAGATGCCTAAACAGTCATCAAATTGTTCTTGAAAAACATGTATTTTTAGAATCTCACCCAAAGGTCAGTGTTTTTCCCAATACAGCCCATTATACAGTTCACTCAAGAGAGACTTATCTTCTGCCTTCTACATTTCCTGGCAGGTTGCTTCACCAAACAATAGGCAACTACAGCTGGGATAGAACCTGCCTTCTGATTATGGACAAAATAAGGAAAATTCAAGACAAAAACATAAATTAAAGAGTGAACGGCAGGAAGAATGGGAAGGGTTACTAAACACTGAAAAAGTGTGCTGTTTATTGTTTATTTAAGGGAGAATTCTGATATTACACCTGCTATTCAAGTAGTTACAAGCACTGGCCACACAAAACACCTAGGAAAAGGTGCCAGTCACAGAATTACAGGCCAGGAAACACACACTCATTCAGACAGCCTTTCTGTTAATTTATTGTTATTAGATCATCTCTGATATTGCTTACTTAGATCCACTCTTGTTTCTTCTAGTTTCTTCCACCAGAACTCAGGTTTTTTGAGAACATGTTCCTGTTTCAGAATTTTCAAAGTAGTTCAAAATTAATTTACTTTAGCTCAATTAGTTTACTTTTTCTTCCACTGCAGCTCTTCAGTCATGACTTCAAGCTCTGTAATCACTTTAATCAGAGCTGACAGTAGTCCCTCTTTTACAGGTCTCCATTAAACCTCGCACAAGAGGTGACTGTTTCCTTGTCAGAGACCAGCACTGCACAGCCATCTAAACAAACTAGCTTTTATTTAGTATTTCTCTAATTTTTTCTCTCACACCTTTCCTCAGCTGTAATACTGCTGAGTTGTCCACATGGATTACATAATGCTTTTCCTCCTCTGTTACTGTGAATCAACTACAGAACTAATTCTGCTTATGCAGAGGAACTGATGAATGGTTCTGTCCTTAAACCCTTCACAGTAGAGTAAAAAGGCACTTCTGGTACAGGCAAATCCTTAATAGCTACCACTGCTCCAGTTTTATCTTGCATACATGGGGTGTAAGTGGATTCTATACAGTCTGTTGCAGATACTCCATCAATTTTAGAACAAATTATCCCTATGATAGTTCATATCTATAAGTGATCCCCACGGTGTTGAGTGGCCATAGGACAGATTCTCCTTGCACACAGAATGGTGCCAACAAGTAACTGAGCTCAACAGTTCCTGAGTACATCACACTGTATGGTTATAGCAAGATGACTACCACGTAGATCACCTTCTTCCCTAGCAACAGGACAAAAGATAAAAGGAAATACTTCTTTTTGTGGACAACACAGCTTATAGAATTTACTAGCAAGAGATAACAATTTAAAATACTTACCTCAGAAAACTGTAGAAATTCCCATGAGTAGCAGGAACACAATATATAAAACAAGTTTGCTTGTTTTCAAAAGAAAAATTAATTTTATAGCAGAAAGCTAAGATTCAAAAGGTAAAACCTTCCCCAGCTATCCCTGAGAGATCTTTATCGTGTGCCACCTGCTCTAAAAGGCTTCTCTGTTTCTGACCATAGGCATTATCCAAATGAAGTCTCATGAAGAACCCTAACCAGTTTAGGTTAAAGTAAGAGCTCATTCTAGCAAATTTTAAGTGTAAACATTATTTTATGTACAATTTGACCTGTGGGAAATTCAAGCAATGATGATTGTTCATTTAGAGTCAGATGAAATGTGACAGCTACTTGTTCAAAAGGCTTTGTAGATAGGTGAAGTTCCTACTCTAACCTATGAATTAGAATGGCAAATGTAGGCAGTGCTCAGAGGCTTTCTATGTCTCTTGGCAATGCAATACAAAATTTCCACATAATTTGGAGGACAAAAGTTCAACATGCCACCTTTCTCCTTGCAAACCATTCTGCTAAATTATTTATTCCTTCCCTGTGAAAACTGACAGCATTATCAGGCAGTCTATACCAAGGTAGAAGAAACTGTTCCAGATGACATGAATTAGCTGGAACGTACTCCCCAGAAGGCAGAGATTAAAATGAAAGGTGTCTGCTACATAGAACATTTTGCATTAGAAAACAAAGAGAACATGATTATAGAATTTGCTTTCTTAAGGTTGAGAGATATACAAAGCAAAGCATGATGCTCCACTTATTTCATTTCCTCCCATTTGGAAATAAGCTGATTAAATGTACTCACAACAGATGATGCCAAATTTGTCAGAAGCTTAGTGTCCTAGCAACAGGTATGGTACAGTATTAGTAATAGATTAATGACATGCACTAATAGATTAATGGCTTGAAGCTATGTACTATCTTAAAAATCTGTATTTTAAATAATACATCAGCTGCAGATGTAGTACAACAGAGGTTTCAGTCTAAAAATTAAACAAACTAAGCTTTCTATATTTTTTTTTTTCAAAAGCAAAGCAAATTGTGTAAGAAGCAAAAGCACACAGGCCTTCAGGCACCCAAAGATGTGGCAGTTGGGCTTGACAACAACTGTAGGTCTGTTCCAATTGAAATATTCTATTGTATTTACCCACATCCTTTCTCATTTCTGACACTGGTTAACACAGTTATTTTATACAGGAAAATGCTGAGTCCTTTATTGCAATGATCATGCATATGAAAGTGAATACTCTAAAGCTAAGGAGAAAAGTCAGAATTAAGTAGTAATGCACACTGTGAGCAAGATTTGTGGAAAAAACTTCCAGAAGTACTGGAAAATATTTCAGTTTATATTTAAGTAAAGGAATATTCATCTGCTTACAGATATTTAGTATCTACCTTTACTAAACTTTGCCCTTTACATACTGTTTTTCCCAGCAGTGAGTAAAAAGTTAATACAAATCAATGCTTTGTTTCATAACAACTTCCTTTCTCCCATCAACAATGAATTCCCAATCCACCTGGAAGAGACCAAACTGCAACGTAGAATATTGATTTACATTTGTATCATTTTAATGCATGTCTTTAGGATGAGACTGTCAGATACTTAAATACTACCATCATTTTTAAGATAGCGTTCTTGAATAGCAAGGTATTTCACAATTCCAGTGCAAATAGCTTTTAAAATCATTGGTGTAAGTCACAGACTACAGATCTGTAGCATGAGTAGGAGAAAGGATGGGCACTGGTTATGCCAATCCTATTAGCACTTTGCATCTGGTGTCCAATAGGAATGAGTTACTGGAAGATGATAAATATATCAAATACATTTTTAACATATAGACTACTACAGCAAAAGATTTAAGACTGAAGCTCTGACTGTCATTTTACTGAAAAAGAACAGTAAATATTCTGGACTTGGAGGAAAAGACAAACCCTGCTGTAATCTTGATGTAATCAGATTTTCTTTCCTCTCTGTTTTACAAAGATTTTGTAATTGTTGTCAGATATGACTAATAAATAAGCAGTTAAATTCTGTCTTACTCTGGCTTGGCACTAAGATAATGACTCTTAAGCAATATTGAGGTGAATAAGCAAAGAGACATTGCTTTCACCCAAGGATGTGGCAAACATAACCAAGGCATGTTAAGCAGTCCCACAACTCCTCAGCACCATCTTCCCCACATTCAGTGGATGAGGACAGGTTTCCTTCCAGCTGACACCGTGGATATTAAAGGAGACATCAGTGACTATTCCTACCCAGTCCAGAAGTCTTCCCAGCACAGAGCAAGATATTTGTGTATGCACCCGAATGCTCAGAGAGAAGCACATCAAAGCTTATTCCAACAACACCAAACACACCCATTTTTCTCTTCAAAAAGAATATGATGTCAAAGCTTTCTCGTGAAAGCCAAGCCTAATTTATCAGGATTTTATGTCTAATTCTGAGCTCAACAATAATTGGACAGTGTTTGCAAACTATTTAAATAATACACTGTAGATGCCATCAGCATTTGGAATATATAGCACTAGTTATAAAAACCCAGCTAAAGCAACTGTTAATGGCAAGTACCAGTTATGGAAACAGCCTGTGTATCACCATGCTGTGAGGAGATGAGGACTGCTGCCTGCACTACTGCAATTTCTTGAAGCTGATCAAAACTGTTCTAAGAGACAATAAATCTGGCATGATTCTGTTAAGAGAACAGAAACCATGTCAAAAAAGAAAGGCAAGAAACAAATTTTACTTGCCCTTGCAGATAAGCAGTCTGAAACTAAAGAAACCAAGTGATGCCTTACTTTGCAAGGAGATAGCCAACATCAGACTGTGAGTATGAACTTTGGCTTCATGCTGAAGACACAGAAGAGTCAAGTTTAATTTACTGCAAACATTTAAGTGAAAGTTAAAGGAATTTATGGGATCCATTTCACAGAAATAACCTAATAAGAATAAGAACAAGAGGCATTTATAGCATTCAGAAGCTGTTTCAACACCAAAAGAAAGATTTGATTCAAATGAAGGCTTTACTACATTTCAGTATAACTCCAACTAATCTGTTACTGTGACTTGTCTTACCTGTCCCCATGCACACTCCTTCCTCCTTAGAGGTCATGTTTAATACTACTACTAATAATACATTATTGCACTGTGAACCCATTCACCAGCATAAAACACAGCATAAAATTGTGACGTGCTCTGTAACTGTAGCAAACTATAATTTTTTTAACACCTAAAACTAACTTCCGTATTGGACTAGTTGCATTTAAAGGAGAAAAATCTTACCCAGGAAAGACTGTAAGAGAACAATTTACAGCATAGTAAATACCAATAAGTGTAGTTAAAAAATTAGCTTCTGTTCAAGAAAGCCAGACTTCCTACCTTCACTACAGGGTGTCCTCCAGTAGATGCTTTTACTGCTCCTCTGCTTCCTTCTGTTTCATAGTGAGCTCTGTGATGAGTTTTAGGCTGGACTTCTATTTTCAGTTCACACTGCCCGTAATGACTTGGTAAAGGCCAGTCAAGAGGTGGCAATGAAGATGTGCTGCAATCAAGATGAGCACACTATGATTACAAGAACTGTGCCATCTGGCCACAGTACAAACAAAGCCTTCACTCTAAAACACAATAATGTCACTTTCCTAACAAATGATAACCAAAGAAGAATAGCTACTAGTCTAAAACTGTTATGTGAAAATTCCAACATTTTGCTGGTACATTAACCCCCATTTATTCTGGGGTTGTGAGAAAGGAATTTCTTCTTTCCAACACCTGATTAAAAGAAAGGTACTGTGTATATTACCAGTCCTACTCTATAATGCCTTTATATTATTTTTTTTATCCTCAAGTATATTGGCAAGCAAGTTCAAACATGATTTAGGGGAGCAGTATAAATTCAATCTGCTAGTCATTAAGTTTTAACTCTCTGCATTATTATCTTTCAACTTGTTGGTTTTGTTTTTCTAAGTTTGGCAAGCACTGGGCTTTGTTAACTATGATTAAAATGAACTCTATATGATCATTCAAAGCTGGTTGTTCTGCCTAAGCATAAAGACTTACCGCAACAGGCAACAAAGACACCAAAAGTACATGTTCAGCTCATCCACATCCCTTATACACTGTAGTAGAGTCACTCCAAAGAACAAAATGCAATAATAGAAGTAAAGTGGAAGAACCTCAAACCAAGGTTTTCATACCTACCCTTTTACCTGCAGATTTATAGACTTAAGATTCTAAAAAGATGAACAGTCAGATTCAAATCAGTAATTCCCTGGTGGAGTAAATTAAATTATGAACATTTAAAAGCGAACATTTATAACATTGTTTACCAAACAAGAACATTTACAATAAAAATAAGCTTCAATTAGCCCAGTTTTTTACTGGCTTACTCTGACCAACAGGGAAAACAAATCAGGTTTTAAAGCAATGGACAAATATTGGTTTATATTGTCATCTGGGAAAATTCAATTCCCTTTCTTTCCACTTTACAGGAACTCAGGTAAAAGCCCCCCACCAGTCCATGCAAATTTCCACAAGGACAAATAGCCACAGGTCCACAAAAGATAAATGATACCTTCTGGAGAATTTCACTAAGACATATAAAAACATACCTATAGCTGAGAAAGACGACACATTTTTGGATTGAACAAAAAACCCCCCCAAAAAACCAAAAATCCCAAAGAAATCTTTGTTTTTAGCAAGTATCTGGAGGGACTCGGGCTCAGGCTGCAGCACCAGACATCCAGTCACTCCTCCTGCAATTACCTAATAAAAGTATGGCACAAGCTGTATCAGACTAACATTATGTCCTGAAAAAATATTTGGCATGCTAGAACAAATATGGAGACAGGAAAATAACCAAGTCTCAAGATTTTGTCATTCTTTGAGAACAAATAGAAAATAACAGCATCAGAGAGCAAGCAAGCACACTATGCACATGCAGATGCCTAAAACATCAAAAAACTGCAGAACTTTCAAAAGACAGATCTCCCAGTAAATGACACAGCCTCTGAGGCTGTACTGCATCAAACAGATGTTTTCTAGATGCAGCTGGCTAGACGGTGACAGCTGCCTCCCTTCTGAGTTTGATGTTGAATATCCAAACTCTTGTTTCTTTCTGAATATCTTTCTTGCTGTCACCCTCAACCTCTCAGCAGCAGTGGATTCTTATTTTTAGGGTACTCTGTCAAGCACCTTTCTGCCCTGTAGGGATATCATATTTTATGTATTTCTCTTTCACATCACCCTTACAAATTTCTGAGACAAATACTGTGCATTGACTTTCAGTGATCTCTCAAAGAACAGAACTTGCCTAAGTGGTGCATTACTCTTAAAATACCTGGCCCGTGTTTAAGAATAAGCACTCAGCTGCTTCAGAAATAAACAAGAATTTAGTGTTAGAAAGAGATTCCTGTGTCCCCTCAGCTGACACAGCATGACAGCATTTGCGTTATTGATAAAGCCATCTAACTTCACATTCAGAACCCAGACTGGCTGCTGACCATGAGAGTTTTTTTTCCGAGTTATTTTAGAACAAAAAATTAAAAAAACTAAAAACCTGTGTTCTTTAAACCCTTCACTTTTCAGTCTTGATTGAGGAGGAACACATTTGTAGATATTCCCACATTTCATTACTAAGTTCTACCTGGTTCAGTGCCAAATCACTGCTCCAATACCTTGTGACAGTCTTTTATGGAAGTTTCTCTAATTTTTTTACCTTTAACTGAATAAAATCCCTATTAACAATGCAGTAATCTACTACTAAAGCACCAAATCACATGTCAGGAAATGGAAATAATGAGTGACATTCTAACACTTCCATTAAATCAAATCTTAGCATGTTGTTGAAACAGCACCAATCTGTGAACCTGCAAATGTTCTTCTGGTAATACCAAGGGAGTTTTATAATCTGATTAATACAAGCCTCCAAAAGCTCATACTCATATCACATCAGGACTAAAGGCTCCAGAGAACAGCAGCTATTAAAGGGAACTGAGAGGTAAAGAAGGAACCCTTCAGTCACATTCTCAGAAGAAGCAACAGCATTTCAAGTTATCACTTCAGTGACAATTTCATCAATATTAATTTAACAGATAACTTCTTGCTCTGCAATCATTATCTCCAAAATAGAATTGATTCAGGCTGCACAAATTGATGAGAAAATAACTGATGTTCAGCATAAGAACAGCCAAGTGTGCCCATAAGGACTTCAGTATTCAGGCCTGTAGAAATCAGGACCCAGCTCTTGGTCTGACTATGCCCCCCTCACAGAGGAAAAAACTTGGTCCAGAAACAAAATTGCCCACTTGCATTTAGCTGTGGCCCCAGAGCAGGAAGAACAAAGCCTATGAGAGCCATTAAAAATAAGGCACTTCAAACCTCTGAACAGTTCCCTTCCCCTTGCAGCACCCTTCCTGGGTAACTCCCTGCAGACAAAGTGCCCCTGCCGGTCCCTCAGCTGCAGCACATGTGCCATTAGCTCAGTTTCACTCTCATGCCCCCCTGGGCTCCTTGCTTAGGAAGCACAGGAGGACTGATACAAGAACTCATTTTAGCTACACTGTATGAAAACGTTCCTCCCTCTTGCCCGTCACCATTTCTCGTAATAGCCCCTGAACGTTACCCACTCGGATTTCCAGATACTTGTGAAAGTTCTTGTTTCCTTCGCTGGTTGAGATTCCCAGATCTCCTAGAGTGATTCTTTTATTAATTCTTAGTTGCAGCAAAAATAATATTTTCTGCTTACAAGTCCTCCCAACACATAAAAAGGGAAAAAGCTCACTAACTATACAGTGGATACTCCACATCTTTTCCTCATCCCAAGTTTTTGCAGAGATGAACCCATAGAGTACCCTGTGACAAGGCAATGTTGCAACATGGCAACCCTTTGAGAATCTCAAATCATAACTATGATCCAATACTCTGGTTTTCAAGAATGTTTGTAGAGCCAAAATACTGCTGTGGTTGCTCTTCACTGCCCAGAACAAAGCAATGTTCTGCCTGGTGGAGGAATTCTGAAGCCAAGATTTTTGGGGCCATTCCAGATGCCACAGTGGCTTATCAATAGACTTTATTAATACTGTTTACAATCAAAATACCACTGTTCTATTACTAGCAGACCCATAGTTAATGATGCTTTCAGAGCATTGATACAATATATTGCCAAGCGAAAATCTATATTCTATCATCTCAGAACCAAGTGGAGAGCCAGATAACATGTACAGCACAAAGGTCCCATATGAAACACTATCTGAATTTCTCTGGATTCATTAATGGTGTGCAAACATTACAGCAATAGTCTTGCTTATTAAAAATCTAAGAGGTTCAAAGTTCTCTTGCTTGTCTCACTTAAGTGGGTCCTTATCTTCAAAGTCAGCAATTTGCAAATATTTTCACTTCAAAGTTTCGCTAACATAGCATAACTGGTGTTATTTCTGTTTATCAAAATAAGGACATAAATACTTAGCAGTCTAACTTTGCTTACCGTCCAGTCGCATTGAAAGATTCCTCCTTGCTATAATTAAGACCAAAGTCCCAATAGTTATGGTAAAAATAGGACATAAACCTGTTCCTCTCTGCTCTCTAAACTTTCAAAAGAAGGATTCAGACAAGAGAAGCAACTTTTCCAAGTATTCCACTCCTATTTTTTTCTGAGAGAATAAGTGACATTGCCAGCAATCCCAGTTTCCAGCAATAAAACACTCTCAAGTTGCCATTACATAGCCATCACTAAAAAGATTCCTGAGCTGTAAATACATCTGTGAAAGTCTGGTCATCACCACTAGAGCAAAGAAACTACTTGATGTCCCATCACTTCTCAGAGTTACAGATTAAATTCCTGACACAGCAGTCTGAAGACAAATACCAATTTATCTAGTGGGTTTTAAACCAGTGTAAGTCTCTAAGAATTCCATAAAGGAAGTAAAAGAAACTAGCTTTCATTGTAAGATATTTGACTGTTAATGAATATTGCCTGGTTATCTTCCACACACACCATTTATTCCCCTCAAATACTGTGGGGATAAAGAAAGAAAAAATGAATGACTCAGGAAGTTTATTACCCCGTGAAGTGCCTACTGCTTGAGACACAAATTAGATTCTCAAGATCCACTTTACAGAACCTAAAACTTACTGTTCCCCTAGCCATTCATATTAAAATTGTGAGTTTAAAGCAAAAGATAACAAAAAAAAAAACAAACCCAAAAGCAAAAATAACAGAACTCCCACGATTTTCAATTGCATCATCAGTGATCACTCTTCTAAAAAAAAAAAAAGCCCCATATTACCCACCCCAGTGTGGGCCATGGCTGTGATGGTCCTTAACTCCAGAACACCATAACCACCCTTGGCACCATCAAAGCTGATGATCTCTTGGGAACTGCACTTTTAGTGACAAGTCCTGACCAAAGATATTGCATTACTTGCATAATAAGGATTTCTAGGTCATCCCTAAACTCTTTTTGATTCCCCTTGTTCAACAGATAAAGCCATTTCTTATCCATCACCACGTGGGGAGGCTGTGGGGTGGGAGAAAGAAGTATATTAAAAAGTTACAAGACTAACAATGTAATAAATAAAATTATAAAATAACTATTCTTTATGACAACTAAGATGCTCACTTTTGGTCACTATCACAAACTATTTAAAAAACAGTGGATCTTCTTGGATTTCATTTTTATTCATAAGAGTCAACTTAGCTACCCTGCTTTGTAGGAATCAACATTATAAAATATCATATGACAGAATGGAACACTTTACATACTGAAGATGCACACTGTCAAAGCACCCATGGAACAGGCTACAACTACTGAGTAATTCAGCATTTCACTGAGGATACAGCTGCCAGTGCAGCCATTTCCACTAATTCAATAGTCAGATGACATTTTGGCACCAAATGTATACAGCTTAATAAATTTTTTTAGCTTGCTTGTGTATAGGTGTAGTCTTCATTGTCTCCTACCTATTTATCCATTTTTATTTACAGAAATTCTTCAGTGCCAGCTTCCAAATAAATTCTGACATTTAAAAAATATTTTTACTTTATAATGAAAACATTAAAATTGCTTTTTATTCAGTTCTCAGTTCTTCCCACCATGAGAAGAAACAGGTTTAACAGTTATCTATTTTTTTAACTACTTTGGTCATCCCACGAAAGAACCATGGAACACACTCCTCTGTGTTCATGTTCATGACCTTTAACTCTTCAGTGATGCTCACCTTTTATGAACTATGCTAGCCTGCAAGCTAACAAAAATGCCAAATTAGAACTGCTTAGTATTCTATATAAATCTAATACAATTCCAAAATACACAGTTAAGGAAAAACAGTTGTCATTGTTTTAGTTTGAATGGGAAGACTCTGGTAATAGATTAGAACACCTATTATTAACAGACATAACAGAATTTTAAAAACCCCTGAACTTCAAGACAGTTAATGTATCTGTCAACACAGCAGTTTCAGATCTGGTAAAACAGATTTTTCCAGCCAGCAGCTTTGCATCTTTACTGTTAAATTTACATCCATAAACACTATGTGGAAGGACATTAAAGGAGGAGAAAAAAATCCCTTCTACCTACTAAAATCAATACAATTCTGAGAAGAGAAATTAAAACCTGCAGTTATACATTACACAAAAAAAATGACAAAATGGCTGAATAAGCATTGTTTAAATATATTTAGCTATTAACAAGCGAAGCTAATTGACAACTTCTAAAAAATTTATACGTTTTGCAACAATAAGAACACTACATTTTACCATTAAGATTTAAGATTTGCCTTTTTTAAAACAGAGCATGCATGTGGAGAATTCTACTCTATCTCCCCTCCCTCCAAAAAAAGGAATTGTTTCATCCACTAAATCCTTGAAATGCAAATCTTAAGCATTGCATGTGGACAGAATGATACTATTTTACCCAAAGTTATTGTAAAATCAATACAGAATAGAATGGAAGCACTGATATTTAAATCTACAATATGGCTTTCACATGGATAATTGTGCTTTACAGGTATTAATCTAATGGCTTCTGCTTCCCAGTATCTCCCTATCCTTATTTTTAAAATTTAGTAGAGCAAGGAAAAGGTTCAGGAACCAAATGGATAATGTGAGCTGAGTAATTACAGTATCTGCCCATCCAGCAGCAATGCTGCTTAAAGAGCTCCCATTTCTACTCTACCCACTGCACTGGCAAAGCGACTCCAAAAGCTGCATGACTGGAAAGACCACAGAACTGGTCCATCTAAAAAGTAACTGAATGGGAAGGTTTGTTTCCCCCACTCAAACCAGTTCTCTCTTCTGAGCCTCCATAACTCATCCTGCTAGCACATGACAGGACAACAAAAGGAAAAGAGCTATTTAACTCTGTGGTGGATGGTCAAAATACCTTGGAATGACAGCCCAGACGGCCATTCTTTCTGGATGATTTTCATCATGGCATACAATTCTTTTTCTTTATTCTATTTCTCGAATTAGAAGAGCCCAAAGAAGCAAGCAGAAACAAAAGCAAATAACCTCCCCACCTCTTTTGTGGTCTCACAGTTCTATGAAATCAGGTAAGTCAGGTTTCTCTAGCTATATTAAAATGTCAGGTGCTTAGAACAGATGGATCTGCAAAGTGTGCACAAAATCTGCAGACATTTAATTCAGCTGGGCTCTGTGCAAGTATGCAAACAAACTAATCCTATGGTACAATGCATCTACTGTTCTTTTCAAAGAAGATGGGTATTTGGTATCTCAACTTGCTTTTCCCTAATTATAACATCTACTTGCCTACAACAAGTTTTCTTTAAGTCAAGTCTTAATGAATCACTGAAATACAGGGACAATGTCTATTTAAGATGCATAGAAGGGAAAAAACAGGAGGCAAAGACTTTCTAATCACTCACCGAAATATGGGAGTATGACCAGGCTTCGGTTTGTTCCAAGTAAAGTGCGAAGGAACAGAAAGAAATTGGTCTCCGGGCAAGTCTTTTTTCAAGGTGTGCTGAGATCCAGAGCAATCATCTACTGCAGTTTCGAGGGACGATGACAAGTTCCCCTGCTCTTCAGGACAGATATCTATTTTTCCAGATAAAGTGGCAGTCTGATCCTCTGAGGTTTTTCTTGTTTTTAGAGGAATATCAGTTTCTGTACAACACTGAAATGGTGAAAGGCCAGAATTAAGGCCTTGTACGTTATGGATGGAAGTGTGTAGCCATGTGTCTTCTGTTATGCTTCCTCTGGGTGAATGGCCAGGTGATGGAGTTGGAGAATGGTGAGGAGAGAGAGAACCAGCATAGCAAATCTCAGCACTGGAGTGTCGGCGTTTCCCACAGGGAGATGTAGGTCTTGATGAGGGCCTTGATGTTGGTCTAGGGCTTAGCCAATTTTCATCTGTAATACTAGTTCTAGGAGAATGACAGGGAGACTGTCTAGGTGACAAGGCATGCCCAAATCCATAAGGCTGCTGCCATGATTCATCACTGGGACCTCTTGGAGAACCACCAGGTGATGCCAAAGGAGAGCCAAGGGTAAACCGAGCAGCTGCTTCATTTAGCTCTGAGTCTACATCATCATAAACATGGGAAATGGATTCACAAGAGGACGCATCTGAAAACCAACTTCTGGATGAAATGCTGCTGGCTGGGCTTGGGCTAAGGGATGACTCTCTATAGGATGGCTCAAGAGGAAGGTAGAGATGGTCCCGTGAAGGCCTTTCCATATAGTCATTTTCTGTGCCATTTGTGTGTAACTCATCTTCACTGGCTTCGATCCCCTGATGACAGTTGGGTGAAATCGATGTAATTTGAATACTGGGGCACTCAAAGGGTTTGGGTCCACCTAGTGGACTGTATTTGGATTCTGGTACCTCACACGTGCCTTCATAGTTCTTATGACCCTGAAGTCTTGTAGGAGGTGTCAGAGGAGAGGAGTGAGACTGCAGTCCGTGGCGAGGAATACAAATGGGCTGATTCACAGAGGATGATGGTTGGTCTACATTAAAGATGTATATGGATGCACAGTCATCTGACTCAAGATCTGAACACAAAATTAAAAGAAAAAGAAAAGAGAGTCAGAATGCACTACTTGGAAAAGTGACATAAACTAAACCCTTTGTTTCCCAGATATGGACTGTTATCAACATCCTTGACATTTCCCATTACACTAGCTACACAAAATAAAGCTAATTCTTAATTTTAATTTTCCCCCAGTCATATTTACAGCTAAATATGACTACAGCATGGTATTCTATCATAAATCCTGTTTTCAACAAGATTCCACAGTTTATACACATCATCAGTGGTTGAAAATATAATATGAACAGAAAAATCTTGAAAGGATCTAAGCTTAAACAATCAATTCAAACTTTCTTTTATCACTGTATTCCACTTATATTTAATATTTTTAATCATAAATCATTAAAAATTCATCTTTTTGACACAAATAGGACTATGGTACTTTCTGCAAGCCCAGTCAATACACACAAGCACAGAATATCACATACATAATGTTTATCTACTTTAACACTAGAAAGCATCTCATCAGTGACTCAAACTTGAATGGAGATTACAAGCCACTATATATATTCAATCACAAGAGGCCTAACAAAAAATATTATTAAAGATCTTACGAAGAATTGTATTCAAAAAATCTTTTTTTGTTGCTTAGAAAACTCTTAAGTGCCCATCCCACAAAATAGCATTTTTCAAGTGCAGTCTCGTGAAGTTTAAGCACAAGTTGTTCAGCAAAATAAGGCAAAACAAAATAGTCTCAGAACTCACTAACTTATCCAAAACACAGGAAATATTCCAAAGAAAAACAAGCAATTGAGAGGGAGTGCAAGTCTCCTTAACAAAATCAGAAGCTTTGTCTCACAGAACTGAAGCAGATTTTCTCACCCCACTTCTCAATATTAACTGCCCATATGAGAGATTTGTCTGAAATGAAAGTGGAAAACACAACTCTCTCATTTTATAACTGCTATGATTCCACTCTTGTTTCTTTCCGCTTGTAAAATAGAGCCTTCACTCTATAATTTTCCACAAATCTAAGGCTGGATGACATTAATTGCATCTCTGGGTATTAGCTCTTTTTTTAAATTATTCTTATCCGGAGTATCAGCAAAATATTAATACTTGTTTTAAAAAAACTCCAAAATCTAGTCTCTCTCACAATCAGCTAAAATATCCAGGCAGGAAGCTATGTATTTTAGGCCTTTCCATGACAAAAAAATTAGTTTGTCAATGAAGTCATTATATTATCAGTTTCACCAATAGCAATCAGCTCAAAATTAACTAAAACAGAAACAAAACAAAACTGCAGCTCCTCAGAAACAAGGTAGCATTTTCAAATGGAGAGAAAGCATATTGTTACCAAGGAACAGACTACGTTCCTCAGAATATTCTTGGGCAGGGAACAATTCCATAAGAAATACATTTAAGGAGGCACAAACTGCATTTAAGAGGGTTATCAAAACTCCATTTCCCTATGCTTTTACTGTGGTAACACTTTTTAAAACTTTCATTGGGAGTCTGTTTTGTTTTTGCCGTTTTCCATCACAAAACATGAAATACAGGCAGTAGTTGCTTACAGGTTTTTCCCATCTATTAGTATATTAATGTGCAAGATCATAGATGTCATTGTTTACTAATGCAGTATTAACATTAAAAGCATAGATCAAGGGAAGAGAGGCAATCCTAATAAAAGCTATTATCTAGCTTCTCAAAATCTAGAAATAAAACAGTTACAGCTACAGAATTTTTGAAATAATAATAAAAATGTTTTAGAAAAACAGCATTTGGAAGTCTTCAAGCCCTCTGTGTAACCATTTACTGTTATTAGCAGTTTTATGAACAGCAGCAGCACATTATTTGCACTAAAACTCTCATTGCAAAGAGCCTTATTTCTCTTGCACCAATAATCAAGAAATCTTAAAATATTTAAGACACTTTCTCCACTTTCAGTGTCACCGGGGTTTATGAAAAACACATGTACACTCAAAATTCAAGTGTCATAGAGCTGAGGTGGAGAGGTCTGACTAGCACAGAATTACCAACACCAGCTGGGGAGAACTGGGGAAGGGACGGGGCAGGCAGGAGAGCCCCCGGGAGGAGGGACGGGGCAGGCAGGAGAGCCCCCTTCTGACTCAGGCTTCTGGGGTCCCTCTCCTGCCACACAGTCTCTAAGGACTTTGGCACAGGGCTCTCCCACAGCCCTCCCCACTCATGTACACGCTCAAAAAACAGGAAGCCAGAAACCTAACACCAAATCCCAAAAGCATGCTTAAGACTGTTTGAAGTCTAGTTTGAAGTCTAAATCGCCCAAATCATTTTCAGACACAATCAATAAACAGGTATCTTTATTTCAGCCTGCACACACAAATCTTCTCCCTTATAGTTCTTGGGTTAAAATAACCCATTAGCTGCTTATACAAAAGGACAACACTAAGACCTTTACAAATCATGTCATTAATTCTACTACATTATTTACCAATAATTACTTTTGTTCTATTAAAGACTGTACAGAGAATCCAATCTAAACTATCATAAGGGACTAGTAAACATACAAACACAAATACACGTAGGGTGAAAGAAATGGGGGGAAAAAAAAGAAACTTCAGGTGATAACCCTTAAGAGGGAAAGGAGTGAGAATAGCTCAAAAGAAATCCAACACAGGGCTTCAGGAAGCAGAGGGTAAACAAAGGGAAGACTCACAATAGTCAAGTGCAGGGCAAAATGAGTTATGGAGAAACCCAAGGGAAAAAATGGAGTTATGGAAATCTGATTACTTAATAGGAGAGCTATTATATCCAAACAATCCTACGGGGGGAGAAAAGACAGTAAAGACGTAAAGTTGGCCAAGTCATGAGGCCTTCACTGACCATAAAACATAAGAATTCAAGACACAGAAACTAGGTCAGATTACTAAGGTAGAGCATAAAAACTTCCATAAGCACAAGGGGACAAGATGGGAGGTAGGATAGACACAGCAAAATACAAGAGAAGCAGTACCATGCACATCAAGAGCTCATGACCCTGAAAAGGCAGGTGTGTTAAATACCTTTTCTTTACTAAAGTCAACTGAGAAAATTGCTAACAAACGTAACAGCAATACAGAGTAAAGAAAACTGGACTAAATCAAAGGTTAAAAAATACTGAAGAATTATGGCCCAATAAGTTTAACTTCAGTTTTAGAAGTAGTATTCATAGTTTATTTGTTCCAGTAAGAATTTTAAAGGCTACAGAGAAACAAAACAAGTCAGTGTTTGCTAAGAACAAACCATGTCAAATAAATTTTGTGTAATGATCAAAGGAGATGTTCTGGACAGATTGCAGAGAAAAAAAACTCAGCTTAGTTTTTACTTACTAAGACTTTCAACACTACCATGGCACAAAGAGGTCCTGAAGTCTTCAGAAATTTATGGAAGCCTTCTTCTACCCCACTCAGTTCAGTACTGAGGGTTCACAAAAGGCAGCAGATGCCTTAGATTCACGTAGTGCATAAGTTATATAAAGCTGAACACTTCCATTGCAATCTTACATGGAGTGTCAGTGTCAGCCAGTGTCAATGAGAACCAGAAGGTCTCTCCTTTTGAATGTACATTTGCTCCTGTCTGGGAACAGCCCAGTCTACAGGAGCTCCTGTTCAGTATTAAAACAGCACTGGCTCATTCCTTACTAAGCTGCTAACTACACTTCAACATAAGCTGTCTAACTGGGGAATATAATTAAATAATGTCCAGAACAACTGCTTCTGAAGTACACTTTGCCCCCTGCTTGCTGTATCAGAGTGCACATTCAGGACTAGCAATGCCTGCCCACCAGTTGTTCACTCCTCAGGGATGGACTGGCACGTGCACATGTGCAGCTGCACAGTCACCAGATTTCTCCAGGGAAGGACGGTCAATTGCTATCAAATGTCTGAACACAAGCCCTGTGCCAAAATTATCCAAACTACTTGATTATTCTAAGTTTTGTAAGCCCATAAACAAACAGGTTCACACAATAAGAGTTGCAATAAGGTACTAAGAAAGTGCAACAAGACCTAGGTCTTATAAAAATACTACTGTGAAAATAGGATCAGTAATCAAGTCCTTGAAATAGCATGAGGAAAGACCTGTGCATTGCCACAGACATCGTGTGTATTCTCAGGCAAGTCATATAATCTGTCTGGCTTCCAAACTTAAAAAAAGAATAACCACCTCTTCTGTTTTCCAGTTCTGTCATGACAGTTACTATTATCTCTTTCTGAACACAATGGTATATAAAAAATGTTACAAAAATATTCATAAATAAGTACAAAAAGCATACACAGCTTCATTTTAAAAATTTCATTATTCTGCAGATTTGCAGCAGTTTATGTATTTCTTGGGATGAAAGAGGAGTCTTAATCTTCACAAAGAACCCAAAATACTCAATAATCATAGTTTTCCTTTTGTGCATTTAAAGAGACAACTGATC
This sequence comes from Campylorhamphus procurvoides, assembly GCA_013396655.1. Taxonomy (NCBI): domain Eukaryota; kingdom Metazoa; phylum Chordata; class Aves; order Passeriformes; family Dendrocolaptidae; genus Campylorhamphus; species Campylorhamphus procurvoides. Next base: position 1,013,169 of record WBMV01000309.1, read on the forward strand.
AGAGTTCTTGTTGGTACACTACTGCACTAAAACTCTATAATTGGATATTTAACTCCAGTTTTCCATTACAAGCTACAAGTTCTCCAGAGACACTTCCTACAAGCCTAAACAACCTAAAAAAAACCCCACAACCCAAAAAATCCATTAAAAAACCCACAGTAATGTATTAGTTTATATGAAATATAACGAACTAGTAAGCCAAATATGGTATTGAAAAAGAATAAACGGTGAAAACAATTAAGGGAGCAAGGTGGAGCAGGGGGAAACACATCCTTCTAGACCAAATTTAGCAACACATGAAACAGTAGTGCAAGTTTAAGCTTTCAGAAAGGGATGATTAACAACTGTCATTTTATGAAGTAGTTCTCCCTCTTCACTGATTTTGTGTTCTGTTTCATGGTCATATCAGATTACTCAAAAAAGGATAAAAATAAATATTACTTCTGTCAATCATGTATGCCAGAAGCAGCTCTGTCATGCCAGTCACAATTTCACTCATTTCATTGTGTTGAGCAAGAATACTGGAAAAGCAGAAGAAAAAACGTCTCCTCAACCACAGGAACTCCTCAGTGAGTCTTTTCCAAACTCCAGTCTGGATAAGAATTCATTACCCTTGGTAGAAATGCAGAGGCATAAAGAAGCTGCACTAGTTAAGCGGCTTAAGCAAGAGAATAATACAGCATATCAAATGTTTACAACTGACACTGACTAAAATAAGAACTTACTGGCTCTCAGGGTGTAACTACACATGAAGTTTTTTTCAGCAGCAACTACCCTCCCACACACCCTCACACACAAAGGGGGAGGGGAAATGAGAAGTGAGGTACTTCTAACACATACGACGTTGGCAATCAGATTTACAGTGCATTAACAAACACCTGTATATGTACAACGGACAGAATGGCTTTGGGACATGGGGAGAAATGAGCAACAAGGGCAGGAACTGCAGGTGTTCACTATCAAAAGAAAACTTTACAGCCAACTAAACCCTTAGGCCACAGCCTGGTACACACTTAAACTAGAATGGCTGTCTTAGTGCACATCCAGCTTCACCCTGAAGTAATGGAATTCAGATTCAAACAGGAAAAGAACAGCCTTGAGATACACTGATAAAAAGGGAAGTACAAAGCAGGTGAAGAATTCAATTTGTAACTGTAAAGTTCAATAAGAATTAGTCATTCCAAGTTCAGTTACAAAACAGAAAATAGCACCTGGAAGTGCAAGGCAGAGTTTATACCTGTGCCTTCTCCAGCTCTTCTGCTATTTCTGGTTGATTATGAAGTATGTGTTTAAATGGTAACTTTATAAAGCTTGTGGTTCTGTATTTATGGATTATTCATTAATACTCATAACAGGTTAAAAAAAAATCTCAACTTTTTGCTTTAGATATCTCAGTTCTCTGGGCTCCTCTTTGCTTCCTTTTTCCCTCTGTGGCTGTGTCACTTAAGAAAACAGTATTTCATTGCAGAATGCCCTTTCTGACAAAAGGGAAGCTGTTGCCCTCCAGTTTGATGAAGCCTCATTTGTCATTCAATGTCAGATCAAAAGTCAGCTTTCTGTGACCTCATAGTTCAGAGATATTAAGAAACACACTATGGCTTTTTGGAAGATTCTTACAACACCACAATACCTCAGTGCACCAGTTACTAACATACAGTATTAACAGCCTCTTTGTCACTGCAGTTCTGGAGAGGAAGTATATTATCCCACAGTTAGAGTCTGTGAAAGGACTGCAGCCCTGCAATCCCAGAGCATCTCATATGCTTAGACATGGGAACCGAGGGAAGACTAATCACTCCAAAACCAGTGCATTGTGCTCTAACCCACTGGAAGAACACTAACATAAAGGTGAGAAGATTAGGCAAATACTGATAGAAAGGAATAAGGGAATTATGAGCTGTAGCTGCCAGTCAAAGGGTTGCCAAATTCCTGGTATTGCAGGCCAATTTATCATGCATAACTCCTCCTTTGTGGGGGCAAGACTAAAGCACTGCATAAAAAGGCTCTTCAGTTATTCAAATGCAATGAACTGAAATCACCTAATTACCTACACAGATGCCTTTACCACCGACCAGCTTCTAACATCAATGAGCTGCTGACTGCAACCTGCTGCTCTGTACAGACACTGCTGGGTTTACAGCCTGCTCCAGTCCTGAACCAACTGTTGGCGAACCCTACATTCCAAGATCAGAATGTGTAAGTTGGGCCATATCAAACAAAACAGACAGGAGTGTGCAAGAAAATGTGGAATTTAGCTTATAGGACAGTATGGTGGACACCAATCAGGATCTTTACAAAAACTGGTAGAACAGGAAAGCAATAAGCCAGGACAAGATGTTTGAGTGGGCAGCAATTACACAATAAGAAGAGGGGAGACTGAAATGGGGGCATATCCCTTTCTGATTATCAAACAGAGCATGACACAGAGATAGAGAACAGGTACTGACAGTATCTGAACAAACTAGTGTGGGAACTCTTCACACCTCAGTCAAACTACACTGCACTTCTGCAGCTGTCCTACATGATAGAGGGCAAACCATTCCACAGCAGGCAATCCTACTATATCCTTAACTTGCTATTTCAAAACATTAATTATGACAGCTTTTCACCAATATTTTATAATACAGCTTAAACGCAGACTTCAGGTGCATGAAACTCAAAGGCTCTGTACATCAGACTATAATGAGGCACAATGATAGTCTGAAACCATCTTGTTTTCCCCAACTGCTCCCATGAACACAGAATCAGAAACCCCTTGAATTCACTTTGCTGGATTGATACAGTAACAGGCAGAAACAGGAAACAAACAGTCAAATGAGAAAGCAGAGGCTGATGCTGAGCATGAATACAACTTTTTTCAGCAAGTTTCAGAATGATCCCTGCAAATACATGGAAGATCGTATTAGTACGTCTTATGACTGTGTCACAAGTAACTTTGCTCTGAAACTTTGCATCTCTTTGCAGAGTCCTAAAGAGCTTGTGTTTATTCCAGCAGGAGTGGAGGTTTTACCACATTCTACCTCACCAGGCTAAACTCCTGCTCCCACCCCAAATAGGTTGGTAGTTTGGAAGACAGCAGCAGTTGCCCTCAAAAGACTCAAATTGACAAACTATACTGATGAAATACAGAGACTCTGACCTAATTTAAAGAATCTATCCAAAATACAAAATTTTGACCGATTTTCCCAGTGGTTCTTTGGATTCAACCACATATTCCCTTGTGGTCTTGTCATTTGAGTACAGTTATCCCAAATGAGGCTGTTAAAGCCTTTTGTAATCATACAGTTACTCCATCTCCTCATCTCCTTTGTGTCCTTGACTTCGGGAACAACTTCTAGTAAGCATCTAAAGATACACATGAGTAGCTATAAATCACTGTAGATATAATTACAGCCCATTATGCTGCCATCAAACCCAGTGAATCATTGTCACTAACAGTTCACAAATGCAACAAGGTGTTAGCAGTCATTCTGTCACGCTTTCATTTTGAGTATGAAGATACAAAGGGTTACTCTCTAAAACAGCTTCAGTTAAAAGGTAACAGTTTATGCTTTGGCCCAAGTACAATCAGTCATAATTCCATGCCCTCTCCAGCACAGTACAAATGCTGCTTATCACTGAATTATGTTTAAGTGCTCTTCCTATTTTTTTCCAAAATCAATAACAAAATAAAATCTGGGATTAAAAAAAACCAAACAAAAAAACAAAACACATCTCACAGCACTTGTTTCCAAAAAAGCAAAGTTAGCAGCCAATAAAACATGAAGTGTCACTCTCTCCACCAACCTGCTGGGAAAAAAATCCAACCAAACAAAACCCACTAGAATTACCCAACTCCATAGAGGAATTTAAGCTATACTAAAAATATTTCTCATTTTTAAATGTGATGACTAATCTTCAAAGTGTAGCCTGAGAAGCCATGTTTTAAAGTAAGCAATTCCTATTAATTTAAATATTTATAATATAGTCCTACATTTCTGGTATTAATAAATTAGCTGTAAGTCCCTCCTCATGCTTTTACCTACAAATATCTGTCATGCAGACTCAAATGAAGTTTTTGGTTTTGCTTTAAATGCCCACCAAAATCACCACATGACACTAATTCAAACCACATGCAGAGTTCTATGTTCATGAATTTACTATTGGAAGATCATGGGTTTGCAGCTAGATCCCAGAAAAGTTGATTTTTCTCTCCTTCCCCTAGGAACATGAAAATGAAAACTGGGTCTCCCAAATAAAACAGAAGTATCTTTTCTTCTATCACATCTATTGCCCTTGCTCTGAAGAATGACCACCAGCATTCAATGCCAGGGACATTTCAGCAGAAGAGCCACAGAGATGAAGTTCAGCTGTTCCCTTAACTCAGGAGAGCCACAGGCCACTCCACAGCCTGAAAACTGCTCCTCAACCAGACCCACACTGTTTCAGATTTAAACTCATCTTCCCTGAACGACTTTGAACAGTTATACAAACCTGTGTTCTATCTGTTCTATTTTGCCAGTGTTTCCTAAGAATACTCACAGATGGGTGTACTAAAGGTAGAAGAGAATGTTGGCTTGTTAATAAGCTTGCTCCTGCCATACAGTTTTACTTAGCCTTCCTGATCATTTCACTCATCTTAAATTCCAGTGTCATTCGAACCCCACATGGCATGCCTGCACAAATGCAAGGACTTGGATGTTGTTTTACTGGCTGGGCTCACTGCCAAGTCTGCTCCACGTACTTCCCTGGCCCACTAGGGCAGCTTGAGGCAACAACTCCCGTATTTACGTTATTGCTGTGAACAGCCAAACTGCTGCTTACTATTGACCCAGGCCCCATCTACTCGAATTTATTCTCACTCACTCACAGCAACATTACTGATTTGGCTACACTTCAGGTGGGACATGACAAATTGCTTGCAGTTGTACAACACAAACTAAAGGAAAGGGACTGTCATGTTTTAAGCAGAGGGTTACTTTTGATTTTAGAGAAAGAAAGAGCTTATTTCTAATTTTCAGAAATATGTAAGACAAAAGCACTAGCCCAAATGTTTTTGTACCCTGCCTACCTCCCACATCCCAACTCTCAGGATTTGTTTTCATTTGCAGTGTACCCACTACACAGATGGGAGGGAAGAAGATAGGGAGTGAGGTGTGACTATGAATTCACATATAAAAACGCGACATTTTGTCAACCTGGAGATCTTTTCAAATCCCTCCACTACATAGTGACTCATTACAAAGTGATTCTCAATGTACTGCATAGAGATTAAAGACGCATATTGCCAAAACAGAAAAGTTCTTAAATTTGATTAGCTGCAATTACAACTGCTTTGCAACACCACACAAAAGAGTTTGGTATTTTCACTGACCAGTCTCACCCTGGTCAGTCTTGAGCCAAAGAGACAGAACTTCATTTAGCCAAGATACCATGAAAAACACAACATATTCAAACATGGCAGCTTCTGAGGATTATCATCTTAATCTCTTCCTCTTAATTGCCAGGCAATTCTTGACTCCCTTGATACCATTTTAATACATATTTTCCTTTGGTTCTACCTCAGTGTTTCTCTAAGTTATCTTTAAGTCACAAGGTTCCTGTCACAGACCCTCTATTTTTGGTCAGATGCAGCTGTTTGGTTTTCCCTCCTCCCCCCATCAGCAGATTATATAACCACAGCCTATGACTGATTTGCATTGTGTCCCTGCATGTCAATCTTTTATATGCAGATACTGGCATCCATTAGCCTGTAAAATAAAATGATAGTAACTAAATTTCCCACAAGTGGTGGTTCCTATCACAGTATATTTAGTAGGCAGTATCTAAGTAAACAAATATTTCTGTTAAAAAGTATCACTTATGCTTAAGGGAGAAAAAAGAAACAGATTCAAGCAACTCATCTATTAATTCCTTTCTTAAAGTTGCACCAGCTGATCCTACTTAACCCACACCAGCACTCTTTTGTGTAGCAAATGTTAACAGACCAGCATAGACAGCTGTAATTTACATGGATGGATCACATTATCCATATTAACCACAGTTACCATCTTGTGCAAAGACCTCTCCTACAGATTCATAAAGGTGACCAAATCCAAGCAGAATCAGAATATCTTCTTTAAAAAAAAAGCTCACTTCAAGTGAACTATACAGGTGTGTGAGATAGCCTGTTAAAAAGACTTCAAAAGATGTCTCACAAGTTCCTCTTACTCAGCTAAGGAAAGCAAACTTTGCAGTAGTTCTGGACCAGAAGTATAAGAACACAAAAATTAACTTCACCAAGAGCAATCCTCAGTCAGCTCACACCTCAAGTTCACAGCTATTGCCAGCATCCAGCCCTTAATTTTCCACTCAGTCTAATTACAATACTACACTCTTACCACAACTTGGCTTTCTTAGTATTGTTTACCTTAATCACCATCTTGGGGAAAAGAACAAAAAGTTCAAGCAGGCAGCAAACTTCTGTAAACAGCTTTGGCTCTTTACCACCAAATCCTAACAGCAACACCAGTCATGAATACACATTTAAGAAGCAAAGAAAAATCCTTTACATATTAATGATCAAGGTAAAGCCATAATGACTAGCACTGTGGTGGTGTTTCCCTACAAATCAGTGGGTTTAAGACTTTTACTACATACCTAAATTAAATGACACATATTAAATACCAGCTTGTGCTACAGAGAACTCTGCCTAGCTGAGGCAAAATTCAGTGCCCATCATTGCTTCAGAGCACGTAAACACGAGAGGAGGCAACTGCTGAACAGCCCAAGCAGCTCACAGATGCTCAGGGTAAGGTCTGACACAAAAGCCTTCAGCAGAAGAGATCAGGTATTACTCTGACCATCACTGTAGGAAAATGTGTATTTCAATCATGACATAAAGTAACAAACCACCGACCTCATAGCTCTAAACTAGAGGAAAAAATCCCAAAGGAGAACAAGCGTAGAAGTTTTCATATCAACAGAAGATTCAAACCCAAATACATTGTCCACAGGCAAATTTAAAGATGTTTTGAAATGTCACTAAATTCATCACAGAAGTGGGATATTTTTCATACTTCTCGGGAGAAAAGATAGATTGTGAGACTGATTTGTAACAAGATTACTAAATTGTATTACTTAACCAGATGTTAAGTCATAGGAAACATGGAGAACCTCTTTTCAGCTTGTTTCATAGTTTTCAAGAAAATAAAACAAATACTGTGAATCTGAAGTCCAAAATGGGTGTTTATCAATTCTTTTAAATTACTTATGTGGGAAAGCAAATAAAATCTACCAAAGATGATTACTTACATTGAAATATTAATTTCTGCTCCTCTACTTCATAACCCAAGAACAGGTGGAAATTGGAGTGAAATTCATGTATTATGCTGTTTCACTGGATAACAAAACATTAGGCCTCCAAAATTTTGCCTTTACAATACTTTATCAGAAATCACAGGAACATTTGAGACAGGATTCAAAACAGCAGTATTAATAACTCATCTGTCACAATTTCCTACATAACTAAATAAGCCATTTTCTGAATATTGAACAGTTTGCTGCCTCTTATTTTTAGTTAGTCCTGATTTCACATACCAACAAGAAATGATTTTCGATTATATAGAATCTTACAAGATTCAGAGTTCCCAAATTAGCACTACATACCCCAAGGACTGCTCTTACCTTGTAAAAAATCATTCTTTAAAAGAGAATATGAACCCTTAAAATAAAACTTCACCTAAGGAAATTCTCATAGCAACCCATACTGGCCTTCCTTTTGCACAGTTTGGCATTTAAACAGCATAACACATCCCCAGTAGTGTGAAACTTTAATGCAGCTTTAGTTGCTTAATAAATTCGAGGCAAACTTCCCAAAATAATACTGAATAGTATTGCAAAACTGCTGGGGGGAGAGGGAGGAGGGAGTGGTGGTGAAGGGAATGGGGGCATCATTAGAAAAGCATTCAAGCTAAATTCAATTATTCAAGTGTCACAGACTACCTCTCGAAAATCTCTTCATCAAGAAGACCAAACAAAGTGTCACCTCAAGCACAGAGAGAGCTGCAGGACCACCTCTTTCAGCAGCCTGTACAGGATCTGAACCACAGAGTAACTCACATGCTGCCAGGGACATTTCAAATGCAACTGATACAAGGTGGCACGATGCAATCAGATGCTATTGGAGATACCCAAACAGTTTGCAACAAAGAGCACCAAAGAGATTTGGTTCAATTCAGAGTGCTCTACAGCATTACCTTTGGGCACTGGAGGCTTCAATTTTTTAGTCAGAAAGAGATGAAGCTCATTAATACCAAAAACTGTACCACCTGTTTTGAGTGCCAAAACACTAACAGCCCAAGGACCAATTTCTTTATTCTTTGAGATAAGGACACTAAACCATCAGAGAAACAGAGAGCACGATTTTGCAGCAGGTGATCAGTACCTAACCTAAAGCAGCTGGAGAGCTTTTGAGAATCTCTTATTTAGAAATCACCTGAGCAAACTTCTACCTCTGCTCACAAGCGATATGAAAGGGGCTACCCCTCTAATTTCAAGCCAAGTATGCTGCAAAAATTGCAGTATTAGACTAGCGACTTCAAGTATCTTCAAGTCATCTTTCAGACATTCTCCTCTGAAGCAGGAACTACAACTTTCATTCCAAGCAAACAAGCACTACTGCAGAACAGAAGGCTCAATTCCTGACACTTAGCACAAAACTGCATATGTTAGTCCTACTATCCTGCAATCCCCTGAAATTATTCTGTGTAATTACTCAGAATCCCAGTTGATTTGATTTCTCTTCTTTTAATATCATAAAGAGGATAAGCTACTGCCTGGGACTAGTGCTTTCTCAGTAGTTCAGAAATCAAAAGTATTTAATGGAAATGAAAGAAGAGCTCGCCATTTTCTGACTTTGATTAAAAATACAGTTAAATATAAAACATGTAACTATAAATACTTATACATGTCCATATATAACAGAACAAAATCCTCACAACACTACAGTAGTGTCAGCCTAAAGGAAAGCATTAACATAGATTTCCATGTTATGCATGATAGAACTTGGTACCAGACACTTCTTTCATCAGAATGCCAGTCTCAAACTTGCAGAGATACAGCATGAACCATTAGAAGGTATTTTCAGGTGTTCTCCATGATCATGGAAGACAGTAATTGCAATATTATTTATTTCAAACTAGGCAACTTCCACTGTGATGTTCATGTTTTATTATGAGCATACATTTGAAATAAAACACACTTCTGTTCACTCTGCAGCACAATGGACACCACCACTGAAGCAAACGATATGGGATTATGAAATATACACCTTGGGGAGCTCCAAGAACTTTTGTTGTTGTTCATCTAACTAACATATTTGGAAGAGGGTTAAGGGAAAAAATGTAAGATTTCCAATATGGGTCCTCTCAAATGAATTCTAGTTCTTCATAAGTAAAATACATGTGCAGAATTAACAGATAAGCTCTGGAAAAACTTTTAATAGAATACATGAAGGCAGAGAGCTACTCTAACCCTTTTCCCCAAAGGCCACATCTGTGCACAGCAGGCAAGATCATCTCCACTATCCTACAAAAGAGTAAAATTACTCGAGTTTCAGATGCAGATGCAGGATTTCTTACTGAAAGCTACAGCAAACACATCAGTCCATGGTCCCAATATTGCATTTTCAAGTTTGATGTAAGAATAGTTGTAACTTATTAAGCATGGGAGATTCTCTGCATTCAGAGTAATATCTAAACTGCTTGTTAAGGAATGCTATCAAAATGCAAATATCATAAGACTGAATTGATACTACACTAACATATCCAGCTTTCTGAGCAACTTGTTGTCCCATTCTCACCTATCACTGACAAAGGAACATAATTTAGAATATCATTTTTATGTCAAAATAATAGAAATGAGGGTGTCATAACTATTTTTGTTGTAATTTGTTACCATGTTTTCCATTGCTTTCATATGGTACTGCAATGCATTTATTTGGCTAGTAGAACTCAGGCCCCCTTCCCAAAAAAGCACCATCTGCTACTCCACTGAAAAGAAAAAAAGGGAAAGAAAATCTTCCCTTATCTGAACGAAACTGCAAACTAAATCTGTGTATCAAGAAACTTAGGAATTTTGTAAGAAGTTAACACCGCGTGTTCATACGCAGACTGTATCAAACAAATTTCTTTCTGATCAACTCAGAGAGACAACTAAGATAGAGAACTGAACAACATGGCTGCATCATTTAGCCTGGATACAGTCATGTTTCAGAGCTATCTTATCATCTAACATTTAGACATAAGACGGCCCTTTACCAATTAATTCTCATTTCAAATAGGTTAGAAAATAAAGCAAGCAGCCATCAAACTCTGGTACAGCGACGAACTGCACAGCTGGCCCTTATTGATTCTTCACACCAGAATTCACAGGGAATACTTTACTTTCTGCAGCTTAAAGAAATACGAGGGATTTTTTTTAAACCGGATTTTCAGGCTCCAGTACGACAAAACAGACTAAAATGGAAGCAGTCCGAGACGTGTGCGCGTTCCTGCACACAGGGACCCAAAGCAGCCACCGCATCGCGACACGCGGGGTTCGCCCAAGCACACGTACACAAAGTGTGCAGGAGCACGCTGGAGTGGCTGCGATGTTCTACAGACTTCGGCTGGAACTTTCGGGGCAGGAGCCCGCTCACGGCTGGGGGCAGCGCCGCTGAACCCTCCGCTGCCCCGCGGGCTGCGGGGCCACCCGACCCGTCCCGGGGCCTTTCCCCTTTCCCTCCCGGGCGGCTCCTCCCGCACCACGCGAGTTCTGGGGTTCCTCTCCCCAGGGAAAGTTGTGCGGGCAGGGGCGGGCAGGCCGGCCGGGCCCGGCCCATCGCCCCCCGAGCCGCGGCCTGAGGGAGGGAGGGAGGCCGGGAGGGAGGCCGGCAGGGAGGGAAGGGCGGGTCTGCCGGCGCCGCTGCCC